>CATNEM010000344.1:45000-117500 GCA_950096795.1 Macrostomum cliftonense | reverse complement strand
CAGAAGCTGATGTCGCTAGAGGAGGACTACCAGGCCCTGCTGCAGTCTTTCGCTGATCGCAGGAGACGCCTAGAAGCGGCCCGAGACTTTTATCAGCTGGTGCGCAGCTGCGAGGACGAGGACGCCTGGCTGGTGGAGAAGCTTGCTGGCATTGGGCGCCTGCAGCAGCAGCAGCCGGCTGGCGGCCATGGAGACCTTCGAGCGGCTCAACGATTGGTCAGCCGCCTGCAGACTGAAGAGGCTGAAATTGAGCACAGACAGTCGGTGAGGATTTTGGGCCAATGCTAATCCTAAGATCCCTAAATCAGATTGAGTTATCCCGTGATTTCATATCAGTTCGGATTTGACAAAAATTCTGAACCGCAGGTGAAACTCGCTCACATCTGCTCGACCTGCGAGTTGGCGCTATCCCAAGACGAAGCCGGCGGCAGCGACGCCGAGACGGTGAAGCATCGACGCGAGGCCATCAATGATTGGCTTAGCCGACTGCGCAGCGGCTGGCAGGATCTTCGGCGCCTCCTGCGCGCCCTCCAGGCGGATGCGGCGCTGCGTCTCGACGCCCAGCAGTTCTTCGCCGCGGCCGGTGAGGCGGAAGATCACATGGCCGACGTGGCGCCGCTGCTGGCTGGCCGCGACGTCGGTCACGACGCCGGGTCGGCTGCCGCCCTGCTCAAGCGGCACAGGTACCTGCGCCAGGAGCTAGAGGCCTTCGAACGCGGCGGAGGTGGCAGCGGCGGCGTCGGCGCAGAGGCGACTGGCGAGCTGGCGGGACTCCGCGAAATGGCACGGAGGCTGACCTCGGATGATGAAGCGGCGGCGAAGGTCAAGCTGGGAGATGGCCAGGTAAAAAATGTCACTAACGACACCGTCACTCAAGCACACTGTCTCTCAAACACACCGTCACTCAAGCACACCGTCTCTCAAACACACCGTCACTCAAACACACCGTCACTCAAACACACCGTCACTCAAACACACCATCACTCAAACACACCGTCACTCAAGCACACCGTCTCTCAAACACACCGTCACTCAAACACACCGTCACTCAAACACACCGTCACCCAAACACACCATCACTCGAACACGCCGTCACTCAAACACACCGTCACTCAAACACACTGTCACTCAAACACACTGTCACTCAAACACCGTTACTCAAACACACCGTCACTCAAACACATCGTCACTCAAACACACCGTCACTCAAACACACTGTCTCTCAAACACACCCTCACTCAAACACACCGTCACTCAAACACACCGTCATTCAAACACACCGTCGCTCAAACACACCGTCGCTCAAACACACCGTCGCTCAAACACACCGTCGCTCAAGCACACCGTCACTCAAACACACCGTCACTCAAGCACACCGTCACTCGAACACACCGTCACTCAAACACACTGTCACTCAAGCACACCGTCACTCAAACACACCGTCGCTCAAGCACACCGTCACTCAAACACACTGTCACTCAAACACACCGTCGCTCAAACACACCGTCGCTCAAACACACCGTCACTCAAACACACCGTCACTCAAACACACCGTCGCTCAAACACACCGTCGCTCAAGCACACTGTCTCTCAAACACATCGTCACTCAAACACACCGTCACTCAAACACACCGTCGCTCAAGCACACTGTCTCTCAAACACATCGTCACTCAAACACACCGTCACTTAAACACACCGTCACTCAAACACACCGTCACTCAAACACACTGTCACTCAAACACACCGTCACTAAAACACACCGTCACTCAAACACACCGTCGCTCAAGCACACCGTCACTCAAACACACCGTCACTCAAACACACCGTCACTCAAACACACCGTCACTCAAACACACTGTCACTCAAGCACACCGTCACTCAAACACACTGTCACTCAAGCACACCGTCACTCGAACACACCGTCACTCAAACACACCGTCACTCAAACACACCGTCACTCAAACACACTGTCTCTCAAACACACCCTCACTCAAACACACCGTCACTCAAACACACCGTCACTCAAACACACCGTCACTCAAACACACCGTCGCTCAAACACACCGTCGCTCAAACACACCGTCACTCAAACACACCGTCACTCAAACACACCGTCACTCAAACACACTGTCACTCAAACACACCGTCACTAAAACACACCGTCACTCAAACACACCGTCACTCAAATACACCGTCACTCAAACACACCGTCACCTCAGTAAACCATGAACTCCTAAATTCTAGGAAACAGACGACGAAGTGCACAGCAGCGTCGGCGACGACGAAGACCATTTTTACGACGCAGAAGAGGCTGCCGAGGACGCGGCAATCGCCGAGGCCGACGAGGACCCGCTGATCGCAGTTGAAGAGCCATACGAAGAGCTCATCACTGAGACGAAACTCGAAGAAGCCGAAGAGCCCCGACGAATCCAGCGGGTGGTGGTGAGCCATGCCTACCAGGCCAGGGACCCGAAGAAGCGGGACCTGAGCGCCAGCAAAGGCGACATATTCGAATTGCTGCAGAAGACTAACAAAGACTGGTATTCGGTTCGAGATCTGACTAGCAACAAACGGGGTTTTCTGCCGGCCATCTACCTGACCGAGATCTCTCCCACTACGGTTACTGTGCGGGTACCGCGCCCTGTTCAGGTAATTGTGTTATATTGAGACAAACTGTTAGTCAAACATTGGAACATTGGGGAAGCATGGGAAACTAAATTAGCAAAGCAGTTTCCCCTGAAGCATCGAGCAGGGAGAAGAAGGATGGAAGCTTCCAGTGAGGCAGGGAGAAGAAGGATGGAAGCTTCCGGTGAAGCCAGGAGAAGAAGGATGGAAGCTTCCAGTGAAGCAAGGAGAAGAAGGATGGAAGCTTCCAGTGAGGCAGGGAGAAGAAGGGTGGAAGCTTCCGGTGAAGCAAGGAGAAGAAGGATGGAAGCTTCCAGTGAAGCAAGGAGAAGAAGGATGGAAGCTTCCAGTGAAACAAGGAGAAGAAGGATGGAAGCTTCCAGTGAAGCAAGGAGAAGAAGGATGGAAGCTTCCAGTGAGGCAGGGAGAAGATGAATGGAAGCTTCCTGTCGAAACTCCCCCGTGAAAAAAAGAAGAACTGTACCGCCTATCACGCAGGTGACAGTTCGAGTCCCCCGAACTCGGACGGTGTTCAAACGCGCCTCGGAGCTAGAAGATGACGGCCCTCGTCAACGTCGCCGACAAGTGTTCAGCCGAGCAGCGACAGCAACAAACGCCGGCGATCTGCACAGGCGAAGTCGCCGACGACTCAGCCGCTGGCGACGACGAGGTCAACGACGCGGCCAACGCTTGCCGGAGTCGGAGCGAGCGGCGGTGCAGCGTCGAATCGACCAGCTGGACGCGACCTTCGCCCGCCTCACCGAGCTGGCGGCGGCGCGCGAACGCTCGCTGGCGCAGGCCGGCCGGCAGTTTCGCTTCTTCGAACTGGCCGAAGCTTTCGCCGATTGGTTGGCCGGCAAGGAGGCCGCGCTGGCCGCCGACGAGACGCCGCTGACGTCGATGAGCAGCGGCGCGGCCGCCGCCGCGAGGAAACGCTGCGAGCGTCACTTCCAGGAGATGGCGGCTAACAAAGGCCGGCTGGATGAGCTGGACGCTCTGGCCAAGAAGCTGCTGGACGACGCCGACAAGGCGGCCACGGCGGCGGCGCAAGCTGCCAAATCGAAGGAGCTGACGGCCGAATGCGCGCCAGCGGCTGAGAGAGCGAATGACGCGTTGAAGAAGGCGAATGCGCTGCTGAAGGACCTGCACGAAAGGTGAGACTGATGCATGCTGGAGTGACGGTGTGTTTGAGTGACGGTGTGTTTGAGTGACGGTGTGTTTGAGTGACGGTGTGTTTGAGTGACGGTGTGTTTGAGTGACGGTGTGTTTGAGTCACGGTGTGTTTGAGTGAGGGTGTGTTTGAGTGACGGTGTGTTTGAGTGACGGTGTGTTTGAGTGACGGTGTGTTTGAGTGACGGTGTGTTTGAGTGACGGTGTGTTTGAGTGACGGTGTGTTTGAGTGACGGTGTGTTTGAGTGACGGTGTGTTTGAGTGACGGTGTGTTTGAGTGACGGTGTGTTTTAGTGACGGTGTGTTTGAGTGACGGTGGGTTTGAGTGGCGGTGTGTTTGAGTGACGGTGTGTTTGAGTGACGGTGTGTTTGAGTGAGGGTGTGTTTGAGTGACGGTGTGTTTGAGTGACGGTGTGTTTGAGTGACGGTGTGTTTGAGTGACGGTGTGTTTGAGTGACGGTGTGTTTGAGTGACGGTGTGTTTGAGTGACGGTGTGTTTGAGTGACGGTGTGTTTGAGTGACGGTGTGTTTGAGTGACGGTGTGTTTGAGTGACGGTGGGTTTGAGTGGCGGTGTGTTTGAGTGACGGTGTGTTTGAGCGACGGCGTGTTTGAGTGACGGTGTGTTTGAGTGACGGTGTGTTTGAGTGACGGTGTGTTTGAGTGACAGTGTGTTTGAGTGACGGTGTGTTTGAGTGACGGTGTGTGTGAGAGACAGTGTGTTTGAGTGACGGTGTGTTTGAGTGACGGCGTGTTTGAGTGACGGTGTGCTTGAGTGACGGTGTGTTTGAGTGACGGTGTGTTTGAGTGACGGCGTGTTTGAGTGACGGTGTGTGTGAGTGACGGTGTGTTTGAGTGACGGTGTGTTTGAGTGACGGCGTGTTTGAGTGACGGTGTGTTTGAGTGACGATGTGTTTGAGAGACAGTGTGCTTGAGCGACGGTGTGTTTGAGCGACGGTGTGTTTGAGTGACGGTGTGTTTGAGTGACGGTGTGTTTGAGCGACGGTGTGTTTGAGCGACGGCGTGTTTGAGTGACGGTGTGTTTGAGTGACGATGTGTTTGAATGACGGTGTGCTTGAGTGACGGTGTGTTTGAGTGACGGTGTGTTTGAGTGACGGCGTGTTTGAGTGACGGTGTGCTTGAGTGACGGTGTGTTTGAGTGACGGTGTGTTTGAGTGACGGCGTGTTTGAGTGACGGTGTGTGTGAGTGACGGTGTGTTTGAGTGACGGTGTGTTTGAGTGACGGTGTGCTTGAGCGACGGTGTGTTTGAGTGACGGTGTGTTTGAGTAACGGTGTTTGAGTGACAGTGTGTTTGAGTGACGGTGTGCTTGAGTGACGGTGTGTTTGAGTGACGGTGGGTTTGAGTGACGGTGTGTTTGAGTGACGGTGTGTGTGAGAGACAGTGTGTTTGAGTGACGGTGTGTTTGAGTGACGGCGTGTTTGAGTGACGGTGTGCTTGAGTGACGGTGTGTTTGAGTGACGGTGTGTTTGAGTGACGGCGTGTTTGAGTGACGGTGTGTGTGAGTGACGGTGTGTTTGAGTGACGGTGTGTTTGAGTGACGGTGTGCTTGAGCGACGGTGTGTTTGAGTGACGGTGTGTTTGAGTAACGGTGTTTGAGTGACAGTGTGTTTGAGTGACGGTGTGCTTGAGTGACGGTGTGTTTGAGTGACGGTGGGTTTGAGTGGCGGTGTGTTTGAGTGACGGTGTGTTTGAGCGACGGCGTGTTTGAGTGACGGTGTGTTTGAGTGACGGTGTGTTTGAGTGACGATGTGTTTGAATGACGGTGTGCTTGAGTGACGGTGTGTTTGAGCGACGGTGTGGTTAAGTGATTTTGCGAATTGTTTGTGGTGATTGATTTTATGTATTTTTTATTGATTTTTTGTACAATAAAATTAAAAATAAATTTTCTTACTGAAAAGCCCACATCTTTCTGATAGCTAAGTTCATGCAAAGCTGCTCTCACCCACTTCCGCTCACACGCTGCGTTGAAGATAAAAGCAGATTGCCAATGTGTTTGGCCAATGTGAATCAGTTCTCACTGATATTTCGTTTCAGAAATTTAAATTTTTGTTTCTGCAGGATAAAAAAACATTTGTACGCGTATTGTGTCATTGACTTCGAAACACGATGCCATTGGTACACTACTGATCTACGCTCATATAAGTAATATAAAGCGCACATTTACTTATATTATTCTAGGCCAGTAATAAGGCAAACCAAAGTGATGCGACTGTTTCGCGAAGTAATTGATGGGTAATGGAATAAATTTTGCTGAAAATTGCCGACGACTTTTTAATTTTGCACATTTTTGATAGCCTGGCACTTTATATATTCGAATTTACTTGGAGTAGTTGAGTACCAATATTTTCTGGGCACACTTGCACGATTTAAGTAAGGATTTTTCAATTAAAAATTGTTCAGTAATTTATGTACTTTATTGCGTCTTTCAGATGGGACCGATTAAACAAGCTGAAGATTCAAAAGGAGCGACAACTTGCCGACTCTTCCAAGTTGGTGAAACCGTTTTTACTGATAATTTGAGCAATAGTCCCTTTTATTATTTTTACCCTTACCTGTATGGCAACTCACTCCGTGTCCTCTCTACCCACCAGCTAGACACCCACCTCACTCTGTGTCCTCTCTACCCACCAGCTAGACACCCACCTCACTCTGTGTCCTCTCTACCCACCAGCTAGACACCCACCTCACTCTGTGTCCTCTCTACCCACCAGCTAGACACCCACCTCACTCTGTGTCCTCTCTACCCACCAGCTAGACACCCACCTCACTCTGTGTCCTCTCTACCCACCAGCTAGACACCCACCTCACTCTGTGTCCTCTCTACCCACCAGCTAGACACCCACCTTACTCCATGCCCACTCAAACCATCTGGGCATCCACCTCACTCCGTGCCTTCTTAATCTACCTCACTCCCCAACTTCTCTATTCACCAATAACTAGCCCAAATCTAAATTACTCGACGCAACTGCAGCATCGAGCGGTTCGCCAAGCGTTCTCAGGAGACAAAGGAGCAGCTGGAAGAGCGAAGGGACCTTCTGGCGGAGCGTCGCGACGCGGGCCAGACTTTGGCTGGCAACGCTGCCCAACTCGCTCATCACCGCCACCTGTACCGCGAACTGGACGCTCTCAAGTCTCGAGCAGCCGAATTAGACTACGAAGGTCGCGCCGTCAAAGAGGTCCATCCGGCCGAATCGGCCTTCATCAATGCCAGGCTGGAGAAGCTGGCCGACCTTGTTGAACTGGTGTCCGAGATGGCGGCCGGACGAGAACGGGAACTGTGCGAACGGCGCGAGAAGCTTTTGCTTGAGGCAGAGGCGGCAAAAGCGTTGGAAAGGCTTGAGGAGGCGTCACTGGCTGGTCCACTGAGTCCCGCAAGGTAAGACGCTAGTGTGCCAATTTTAATCTGTCCTGCCATCCCGAATCCCTGCCCCTCACCAACCCACTCTCTTACAGCCAACCCCGAATCCCTACCCCTCACCAACCCACTCTCTTACAGCCAACCCCGAATCCCTGCGCCTCACCATCCCACTCTCTTACAGCCACCCCCGAATCCCTGCCCCTCACCATCCCACTCTCTTACAGCCACCCCCGAATCCCTGCCCCTCACCAACCCACTCTCTAACAGCCACCCCCGAATCCCTGCCCCTCACCAACTCACTCTCCAACAGCCACCTCGCATCCCTCTAAAAAAACTCCATCTAAACAGACCAGGGACGTCAGCTTTCGCCCAGCAGCAACAGCGTCGCCTAACATCGGTCGAGGAGCCCTCAACGGCTGACGATGAGGAGCAGCAGTTGGACCAGCTGTTGGCCAGCACAGAAGCCCTGGAAAAATCACTGGACGCCCAGCTGCAAGGCGCTCCTCGCGATCCGCAACTACTGGCGCTACGTCAGCGCCTGCGAGCCAAGCGTGCTGCGCTGACTGACGCGGCCCAGCGCCGGCGTCGCGAACGCCAAACCGAAGCTGCGGCGCGTCGCTTTCTGCGCGACGCCGACCGAGCAACGGCCGGCTTGGCCGCCTGGCAGCGACGCCTGGCGGGGCTGCGCTCTCCGCGCGAAGTCGATACCGCCGAGTCCTCCGGCCTGGAGCCGCTGAGTCAACAAGTCGCCGATTTGACCACCCGCTGGGAGTCGGCCCAGTCGCCTAGGTTGGAATTAGCCCCGGAGGACAGGCAGAAAGTCGAGTCGCGGCTGGCCGCCGCGGCCGAGACGCTGGCCAAGGCGCGGAGCGCCGCTGAACGTCGACGCCGAGAACTGCGCGAGGCTGCCGAATTGGCCGCCTTCGCGTTGGCCGCCGACGAGCTGGCCGAATGGCTCGCTGAGAAGCGGCCAGCAGCTGAAGACCGATCCCATCGTGGCGGCGGCGACATTGACAGGCGGAAACTGCGACATCGAGCGTTCGAAGCGGAAATGGCGGCTCAGGCGCCTCAATTGGAGACCCTGCGCCAGGTTGGTGTGAACACCTCATATTTTACCGGACACTCACAAGAACTGTGTTGCCCTGAACCTGACAATTCTACTCTGGACTGGACGTGTCCTCAATAATCCTGCCTTCTATCTGAACAAAGCACCTCACTCCACGCGCGTCTCCTTAACCCTCTCCCTTCCGCTCTGTACCAACCACCTCACTCCACGCGCGTCCCCTTAACCCTCTCCCTTCCGCTCTGTACCAACCACCTCAATCCACGCGCGTCCCCTTGACTTAACTTGACTTAGCTGCAGGGAGGTCCCAGAGGGGACGCAGCGGGAAGGCGCAACCGCCCATTCCGCTAACCCCTGGACGACCGACGCGCCGTTATGGACGAATGGTTGGCGTCGCCCAGGGGGGTCCCTCGGTGTCGCCGGCAGCTATGTTGCTCCCTGGAATTGGGAGTTCAGCCCTGCGGGTTGCCCGGAGGAAGCGCATGAGCTGGTTAAAATTTTCGGGTTTGCACGCCTCATAGATAGAAGTGTGTGGCCCGAGGAATTTAAGTCTGGCCCGCGTGAAGGCGGGGCAGATGCTGACGAAGTGCTCAGCTGACTCGTCACCCGAGTTGCAGAAGCTGCAGGTGGCGCTAGGAATGCTGCCCTGCAGGTATTGGTGCCTGGAGAAGCAACCATGGCCTGAGAGGGTCATAGTGGCAGCCCGGATGTCCCTCCGCGAAAGCCGGAGGAGGAGGTTCCGGAGCTGGCGAGAGGGCTGTGGAACAGCACCTCTAGATTGCCTGCAAGTGATGCAGTTCGCCCAGAGCGAGTAGTGCTGGGTCTTGACCCCACGTTTTGATCCGTGAGTTGATGACACAGGAGGGGGTCGGGACGAGGGGCTCAGGCCCAATGCAGGATCCAGATGAGCCGGCTTTTGCAAGCGCATCAGCGAGCTCATTTCCCCGGAAACCTTCGTGTCCCGGCACCCACTTAAGAGTGATTTTGTTGGATGAGCCCAACATGTTGAGGTGCTTGACACAGTCCAGGACTGTTGCTGAGCTGACACTGCAGCTGCAGATGGCGTGCAGTGCAGCTTGGCTGTCAGAGTGGAAAATGATGTCCTTGCCAGCAACGCCAGAGGCGAGAAGCTCTGCTGAGCACGAGCTAATAGCTAGGACTTCATTTTGAAAGACACTAGAGCTGGTTCCAGTGTACTGGGCGTGGGTGGCGATGACCCGCCCATTGAGAATAATGCAGACACCGAAACCGGTGTTAGCTGACTGCTTGGAACCGTCAGTATAACAGTGGATCTCTCCAGGGTTCCAATTGTCACTAATGGAGTCACGCGAGTCGATGGCTACCGAGTAGCGTTGTCTCACGTTGAGCGTTGAAGCGATGCTGTCCGTGAGGACTTGGTAAGCTTCGCATTCACTGAGGATGTTGAGGCACATATCGCTGTGTGGGACCAGGTTCCACTTAGCTGGTGCTCTCATATAGCGGAAGTTTATACCGGCGTCAAGGAGCCGCCGGGTTGCTCTAGCCGCCTCCCCTTTAATAAAAAGGTCGAGGGGGGCAGGTCGAGAAATGCTCCCATACCAGCAAAAGGTGTGGATCTGGTAGCATTGCAGATCAGCCGACACGCTCGTCCTTGGATTGTGTTGAGCCTATCTGCATGGCTTTTAATCTGGGTAGCACTTACCCAGACTAAGGAGGCGTAGGTAATGGCGGGTCTAACCACAGAGGTATAGATCCACCACAAACGCTTTGGGGACAGTCCCCAGGTGGTGCCAAGCGCCCGGCGAAGCTGGGCTAGAATTGCAGAGGCGCGTTTGGCTTTAGCCTTCACATGGCTAGACCAGTTAAGCCTATGGTCGAGAGTTACCCCGAGGCACCGGGTCTGCTTTGCGAAGGCAACGTCTCTGCCGTAGAGCTGCAGAGGCTTAATGTTCCAGCGGGTTTTGCTGGTAAACATGATAGCGACAGTCTTTGGCTCAGAGAGCTTAAGACCATTGCTGCGGGCCCAGGTTTCTGCTCTGCGAAGAAAGGTTTGCATGAGATCCCTGAGAGTGCTGGGCGAGGGTCCTGCCACGATAGCAGTAACGTCGTCCGCATAGCCGACTTTGAAGACGGGATCTGGTCCAGGGCTCCTGAGTAGAGCGTCGATGACCATGTTCCAAAGAGTTGGAGTGAGGACGCCGCCTTGTGGGCCTCCTTTACAAACTCTGGTAGTGGCAGTGTGCCCAAGAAGGTGGGCAGTGACCGTACGGTTGGAGATCATATACATGATCCAACGTATGATGGTAGAGTGGGTATTGCGATCGCGAAGGGCACTCTGAAATGCATCAAAAATAACATTATCAAAGGCCCCCTCTATGTCGAGGAATAAGCCGAGAGCATAGCCGTTGCCCAGCACGGCTTTCTCTAGCTTTTCAACAATCGCATGGAGTGCGCTGTCAGTGGACCTTCCAGGGCGGAAGGCGTGCTGATTGTTACTGAGAGGCATGGCTGTTAGCTCGCAAGCCAGCAGTCGCCAATGTACGAGCCTCTCAGTCAGCTTTAACAGAAACGAGGTTAAGCTGATGGGCCTGAAGGCCTTAACGCTCTGATAGTCGCCTTTTCCCGGTTTGGGAATAAAGACAACACGAGCGTTAGTCCAACTTTTGGGAATGTACCCTAGCTGGATTGTGGCCCGCAATATGTTGCAGGTGATTCTCAGAAACCTGGGGATCTTGGCTGCCTCGCGCAAAAGGACAGGGTAGATACCGTCAGGCCCTGGGGATTTGAAAGGCTTGAAGGTTTTGACTGCCTTAGCAATCAGTTCCTCATTAATAAAGCTCGCAGCCAGGTTGGATCCTTCCAGCGAATGGTTGGGTTCCGTGCCAGCTGTGGGAACCTCGGGAAAAAAGCTGCCCAGCATTTGCTGCAGCACTTCCTGAGGTTCGTTGGTGAGAGAGCCATCATCTTTTTTGATCATGGCTAGTTTGGACATTTTGTCCATAGTAAGGGCCTTGACCAGCCTAGAGGTGGGCCGGTCTTTGTCCAGCTCGTCGCAGAATTGGCGCCACTTACTATCCTGCGCGTCCCCTTAACCCTCTCCCTTCCGCTCTGTACCAACCACCTCACTCCACGCGCGTCCCCTTAACCCTCTCCCTTCCGCTCTGTACCAACCACCTCAATCCACGCGCGTCCCCTTAACCCTCTCCCTTCCGCTCTGTACCAACCACCTCACTCCACGTGCGTTTCCTCAACTCTCCTCCTTCCATTCTGTTACAACCACCTCACTCCACGCGCGTCTCCTCAACTCTCCTCCTTCCATTCCGTACCAACCACCTCACTCCACGCGCGTCTCCTCAACCCTCTCCCTTCCGCTCTGTACTAACCACTTCATTCAACCCTCTCCCTTCCGCTCTGTTCCAACCACACTCCACTTCATGCTAACTCGTTACCCAACCCCTTGGCCTTTGAAGGAGGCCCAACAGTTACAGGCCAAAGGACATCCAAATGCCCAGGAAGCTCTGGACCGCCTGGCTGCAGTCGAATCGCTGTGGAGTAGCGTTGAGACGGCGGCAGCCGAGAAGGGTGTCGAGTTAGAACAGGCCCAACGCGGGCGCCAGCTGATGCAGCAACTGGAGGCTGTGGCTGAGCAGACTGAGAAACTGTCTAAAGAGGCGGCTAGACCTCCGGTTATTGAGGATGAGCGGTCGGCCAGGGCTCAGATGGAGAAACAGGAGGTGCGTACAGGGAGGAGAATAAGAGGAAGAGGGTAAGAGGGTAATATATTCAGTTAAAACTCAGTTAAAGAACAAGAAAAGCAGCCAAGCATATAAATCATAGAGTCTAATTCAGCGCATAAAAGCTCACGTTAAAGTTTTCTATCAGGGTCTTAGAACAATGGAACTGCCAATTAAATCAGTTGCCTCCCTTCACTTCAGTATCGAGTAAATAATTAATTATTAGTGAATAATTTAACAATTCATTTGGTCAATTTGGTCGATTCTTATTGAGATAAAACAATTAGAAAGGGTGTATAGGGTGAGGGTTAAGAAAAATAGGGTTTTACTGCCACGCGTATTTACTATAGCTAAGGTAAGGTAATTTTAAACGATGAGTAAAAATGCAGAGGGGACACTTCGTATTAAATTAAATAATTAATTAATTAATAATTGATTACACCTGTCCCAATGGGGCCAGATGTGCAGCCAACAGCACAGCCGCAGCTATTGCGCGGCGCTTCTGAAGACTGCGTACAGCTGTTCAGTCCATGGACTGGGGGGACGCCACACCCACCTTCAATTACCCCAGCTGATGCTGGTACCCATTTAACAGCTGGGTGAACTGAAGCAATGCAGAGTTAAGTGTCTTGCTAAAGGACACAAATTGTACCAGTGGAGTCGGGAATCGAACCCCCGACCTTCAAGTCGTGAGTCCGACGCTCTAACCACTAGGCTACAACCCCTCGATCAATTCCCCAATAAATTAAAGGAATTCGATAAATCAAAGATAATCTAACGTGGCATTGTGAATTTAAAGGATTTAAAAGGTTTGTCGTCCCATTTGGATACATAGTTGACTATTTAGTATTGGGATTTATTTAAAGTAACATAGCGTTTAAAAAAACGAAATTATGGTGTTAAAGTTGCGAATTAATAATTAAAAAGGAACTTAATTGAATAAAAGGAACGATTCACAGAGCAAATAATAGTTTAAAGATTTGGAAAAATGGAGTTATTGGGGATTTCATAGAGTTATTGGGGATTTCATAGAGTTATTGGGGAATTCATCGAGTTGTAGGGGAATTGATCGAGTTATTGGGGAATTGATCGAGTTATTGGGGAATTCATCGGGTTTTAGGGGAATCCATTGAGTTATAGAGGAATTCATTGATTTGTGTTGTAGCTTGTATGAATGTTGTGGCTTGAATCTGCGAGTGATCGCAGCCGGCCACTTAAATATATTAGACAATATATTTATGACATAGACAGTATAACTCAAGCAGACTAAGGCTGCAACATCCCCCTTTTTTAATTATGGTGGAGGAAATAAACGCTCAAGAAGAGTCTTAAAATTAAATGCATGTCATCATAAGCCTACAGTCACTCATAGAATTTTATGATGCTTGAAAAAATTGAGTTGGCTTCACAGTCCGACCTGAGCGAGTCACGCATGGTGTTTTGATGCTGGTAGCGACTGTTCCAGCAGATTCATCAGGGAGCTCCTTGTTTTTCGAATGCGTCAGTAGTTCCTCATGCTCAGATTGAGTACTTTGTTGACTGTTCTCAGAGGCTCGCATACTCAGATGCTCCGGCACTATGTGTAGTCGCATTTTGGACATCCTCGAGGCCAGCATCCTCCTGTTTCGACGAAATAGTTTGTCATCAGAGGTTCTCACTTGATAGGACCTTGTAGGATCATTGCTGTCTTGTCCTTCCACTTCTGCTGGAACCCACTGTCTTTTATCCTCTTGTAACCAAACTTGTTCTCCTGGTTTCAGGGCTTTTAGGTCCCGGGCTGATCTGTTGTAATGCATGGCTTGCTTTAACTTGATATCATTTAATGTTTCTAAGTCTTTCCTCGTCCATCTTGCTTTTGGTATTAACTTCTCCAATGGCACTGGCAGTTGATAACGCAGTTGTCTTCCCATTAACAGTTCCGAAGGCGTTGGCATTCCACGTTCTATCGGCGTATTGCGGTAATGGAGCAATGCTGTTTGAAAATTTGAATTCTTCCGCAACAGTCCTTTCATAGTCTGCACGGCTCTTTCCGCAAGACCGTTTGACTGCGGGTAGCGCGGTGATGAGTATGCAAGGCTTATGCCTGCGCGTCTTGCAAATGCTCTGAATGAATTTGATGTGAATGGCGGACCATTATCACAGCGAAGTGTTTCCGGAGTTCCAAAACTAGCGAAATATTTCATGAGCTGCTCAATTACACATTCAGCTGTTGTATTACTGAGTTTATCAGTGCAGATCCAGCGACTGTACCGGTCAACGAGGACAATGTATTTGTGTCCTTTAAAGTCGAATAAGTCAGTACCGCATTCTTGGAAAGGATGTTCAGGATGTTTGCTCTGAATAATTGTCTCTTTTGGCGGACTCGCTTGATGACGCTGGCATGTGTCACAAGCAGCGATGTGTCTCTCAATGTCCTGACGCATACGCGGCCAGTAGACTGAGGCTCTTGCCTTCAAAACTGTCTTTTCATTGCCTTGATGTCCTTGGTATAGAATCTCAAGAAATTCTTGACGCATACTCGGAGGAATGTAGATCTTACTGTCTTTCATTATTAATCTGTCGTGCTCAGCAAGGTCATGGCGAACATTCCAAAATGATTTTAAGTCGTTGCACACTTGGCTTCTGCATTCAGGCCAGCCTTCTCGGATTGCATTCTTGATTGTGTGACAAAGCAAATCAGCATTCGTATGATCTTGTATCTTCTGTAGTAGCTCCTCGGGTACGCAGATTTTGGTAATTCCAAGCACCTGGTTCTTGAGATCATCGTCAATGTCACTTGCTGAATGTACTGTTTTGATAAAGGCTCGGCTTAGTGTGTCAGCGATAAAGAGTTCTTTGCCTGGCTTGTACTGCACATCCAGATCAAACTCCTGAATTTTCAAGAGTAGCCTCTGAAGCTTTGCGGACAGTTCAGTTAGTGGCTTCTTTACTATGTATTGCAGGGGTTTGTGGTCAGACTCCACATGTACTTTTCGACCCCACAAGTATTGCTTAAACCGTCTGCATCCAAAGACAATGGCCAACATCTCCTTCTCAATTTGCGCGTACTTGCGTTGTGCTGTTGTTAGTGCAGATGATGCATACTCGACAACTTTTCCATCCTGCAGCAATGCCGCTCCTAATCCGTCTTTGCTTGCATCTACTGACAACTTGATATCCTTACGCGGGTCGTACTGTACCAGAACTGGCGCTTGACACAAACTTCTCTTTATCTCCTGGTATGCCCGTTCTTGATCATCTCCCCACTTCCACTCTGACTCCTTCTTTATAAGATATCTTAAAGGACTCGTCAGCGCTGAAAAGTTCGGTATAAAGCGGGATAGGAAGTTGGCGGTTCCGATGAATCTTTGAACTTGTGCTTTCTTCTCCGTGTCCCGTTCAAAACTGTTAGGATGTGGCATATTCTGCACACTGCTTACTTTTTCTGGATCGATGATCACTCCGTTGCTGCTCAGAATGTGACCGAGAAATCGCAATTCGGTTTCGCCTATCCTTGTCTTTAGCCTGTTCAGTGTCAGATTCTTTCGTCTGCATTGCTCTAACAAGTTCCTTACGGCATCATCGTGCTCCTCACGGGTTTTCCCCCAAACGACGATGCCGTCGATATAGTTTGCTGAATTTTTTACCTGACTTGTGATTTCCTCTCTGATCCGTCTTTGATAGGCTTCTGGTGCATCCTTGAGATCGAATGGGAGTCGATTCCATTTGTACACTCCAAACGGGGTGTGAAAAGCAGTCAGTAGTGAGCTTTCATGATCAAGTTGTACCTGATGAAAACCTGCTTTGGCGTCAAAAGTAGAGAAATATTTTGCTCCCGTCATTTGATTTATTAGCTCATCGTAGGTTGGTATGGGGTATCGATTTCTGACAATGCATTCGTTTAGGCTCTTGGGATCCAGACGCAAGCGAATTGATTTATCTTGCTTCCAAACTATGACGACATTAGACACCCAATCAGTGGGCTGTTCACATCTAGCGATGATGTTCTGATTCTGGAGACGGTCCAACACTTCTTTCAGCGCGGTCATGGCAGCGAATGGAATTCTTCTCGCGGCCTGTACCTTGGGAATGGATTCCTCTCTTAGCGCAATATGATGGATTCCTGGAAGGCACCCAAGTCCTTCGAATACATCCTTGTACTCTTTAAACACAGTTTCTTCTGTTATTGGCTCATTTATTTTCTGTTGTACGTTAACAACACTCAAAATTTTAATCAATCCAAGTTTTTCTGCAGTAACCGCATCTAATAATGGCATGTTGTCTTCGTCAACAACAATAAATTCTGCGTCATGCGACTGGTTCATTCGAAAAAGTCGCAACTGAACTTTTCCCTTGACATCAAGCTTTTGGTTATTATACACTGTCAGCTGGCTCCGATCTTTTTCCAGTGGTTTGTTGCAAATTTGTCGCAGTCTTCTCTGTGATATTATGCTCACGTCGGCGCCTGTATCGATCTTGTACCTGACAATGTGCCCATACTCTGTGTCAATGGCGACGACCGTTTTCGATTTAGTTGCATTACTGGCAACAGTCCACGAAATCTTCGATGCCTCCTCTGGACACCTGGCTTGTTCTTCATTGACAGAGTGAATCTGCTTTGGGTTGTTTGTTTTGTTTTGCCGGCAGACACTGCTGAAGTGATTTTTCATTCCGCAATTGGTGCAAGTCTTTCCATACGCTATGCAATTTGAATGACCAAACTTGTGCTGGCGACCGCAGTATTTGCACGTAGGTTTTTCTGAAAATCCTTTTTGCTTCCCAAGTCTCGTTACACTCTTTGGGCGCAGTGACTTGTGCGTCGTTTTGCTGACAGATTCTTTGCGAACTCGACTTACCGAATTTCTCTGGTCAGTTTTTTCGCCAGTGATCTGTTTGGCTTGCATTTTTGAAGCCTCAGATGCTCGGCATAGCATGATAGCCTTATCAAGGGTTAGCTTTTCTTCTTCTAGAAGCCGCTCACGCAGCGCCGAATTATGGACACCGTATACAATTTGGTCCCTCAGTATGGCATCATCAATGGATTGCTCGTTCTTAGGCCTTGAGAAGCTGCATCGTTTGATTAGCAACCGCAGATCGTTAATGAAGTGATCAAAATCTTCAAACTGCTCCTGCTTACGCATGCGAAATTTATAACGATCAAAGGTCTCGCTGTCAAGCGGTATACAAAACTTTTCGAATTTGTCAACCACGTTCGCATGAGTCGAATCAGCAGAGATGTCGAATGTTTCGAAGATATCCCTACCTTCCTCGCCAATGGCGGTGAGCAGAATTGCATTTTTCATGCTGTCAGACTCCTTTTCACGCTTCGTGGCAATCATGTATAGATTGAATGCGCCGATCCATTTTCTCCAGCGTTCTGATTTGGCCTCATCGAATATCATAGGCCCTGGTGGTCGCAGACCAGTCGAATCGGACATTTCGTTGCCGCTGCCGACGAAAAAGTGCACCAAACACTTTGCTGCTAGTTTCAGCTTTTTACCTCTGACACCATGTTGTAGCTTGTATGAATGTTGTGGCTTGAATCTGCGAGTGATCGCAGCCGGCCACTTAAATATATTAGACAATATATTTATGACATAGACAGTATAACTCAAGCAGACTAAGGCTGCAACAATTTGTATGGGAATTCATCGAGTTGTAGGGGAATTCATCGAGTTAAGGGGAAATTCATCGAGTTATTGGGGATTTCATCGAGTCATTAGGGAATTCATCAAGTTATTGGGGAATTAATCGAGTTGTAGGGGAATTGATCGAGTTATTGGGGAATTGATCGAGTTATTGGGGAATTGATCGAGTTATTGGGGAATTCATCGAGTTATTGGGGAATTCATCGGGTTTTAGGGGAATTGATCGAGTTGTAGGGGAATTGATCGAGTTATTGGGGAATTGATCGAGTTATTGGGGAATTCATCGAGTTTTAGGGGAATCCATTGAGTTATAGAGGAATTCATTGATTTGTAGGGGAATTCATCGAGTTGTAGGGGAATTCATCGAGTTAAGGGGAAATTCATCGAGTTATTGGGGAATTCATCGAGTTGTAGGGGAATTGATCGAGTTGTAGGGGAATTGATCGAGTTGTAGGGGAATTGATCGAGTTGTAGGGGAATTCATCGAGTTAAGGGGAAATTCATCGAGTTATTGGGGAATTCATCGAGTTGTAGGGGAATTGATCGAGTTGTAGGGGAATTGATCGAGTTATTGGGGAATTGATCGAGTTATTGGGGAATTCATCGAGTTATTGGGGAATTCATCGGGTTTTAGGGGAATCCATTGAGTTATAGAGGAACTCATTGATTTGTAGGGGAATTCATCGAGTTGTAGGGGAATTCATCGAGTTAAGGGGAAATTCATCGAGTTATTGGGGAATTCACTGAGTTATTGGGGAATTCATTGCCTTTTTGAGAATTTATGGATTTTTAGGTAAATCTATCGAGTTATTGGGGAATTTATAGGGTACTAGGAAATTAATCGATTGCTCTTTCATCTCGCCATCTGCCTGCTCCGCACCCTGCCATCAGCAACTGGAAGAGCGGCTGGCCCAGTGCCGCCTGCAGACGGAGGAGCTGGCGAAGCTAGGCCAACAGCTGGCCAGCCAGAAGCACTACAATGCCGAGGCCATTCTGGCCGCCATCAACAAGCAACAGGCGGTCTGTGAGAGCCTGACGCCTCAGCTAGTCGAGCGGCGGGACAGCCTAGCCAAGGCGGAGGCTGACAGGCAGCTGACTCTCAGTCTGCAACGCGAGCTGCTGTGGGCCGACGAGCGGCTGATGGCGACGACGACGACTGCTGCGTCAACAATGCTGGAGTCGTCGAGGACGCCGGAGGCGGAGCGTCTGCTGCGGCAAAGTCAAGCTGGAGTGCAGCTGGAACTCATTGGCAGGCGGGCAACTGTTGACAAACTGGTGCAGCAAGCCGAAGCTGGAGGCGTCAGAGCTGAGAAAGCGAAGGAGCTCGTTGAGAAGATGGAGAAGCTGGAAGCCGCGCTGGCGAAGAGAGAGGAACGGGTAAGTATGACCTGATTGAGGGCCTGCATGACTCGACGACAAAGACCAAACATCCCTTGAACATCGCGAATGTACAGTTGCAGCAGGCGGCTCTGGCCCAGCAGCTGTCCGCTGACCGCGCCGAAACTGAGCAACGCCTCGACGACTGCGCGCTGCTGCTGAGCGGCCCCGGCGTCGGCACCGTCGTTCACTTCGACGACGACCTAGCGTCCTCCTCCCCGGCGGCAACTACAGCCAGCGCACCCATGGACGGCGAACCAATTCAGCAGCGCCAGGCGGCCGAGAAGGCGTTGAAACGGCTGGCCGGTCTGGAGCGGAGCCTCGACGAGATGGCCGCGGCGCTGCCCGACACAGCCGAGCCGGGCGATCCCCGACGCCGACGCCTGTCGGAGCTGCGTCGACAAGCGGCCGAGCAGCGGGCCAGCCTGGAGGCTCAACGAGACCGGGCCCGGCTGGCCGAGGACGTGGCCGACGCTCGCGAACAGATCGACGTCCTGCTGGTGACGGCGGCCTCTGAAGAATACGGCGCCGACGCCGAGCAGTGCGCCAGGCTGCGCGACGCTTTCGACAATTTTCGAGCCGCTTCGTTGGCGCCGCTGGAGGCGCGCGTTAGGGCGCTGCTGGCGAAGGCGGAGGCCGTCGGCGAGACGGACGAGGCGATGTCGAAGCTGGCGCAGGATTTGGCTGATTATTGGCAACTGCTGGAGCACTACGCCAGCTGTAGGGCGGACAATCTGGCCAAGGTGAGGCCTGGTAAAACACCGGAGAATGTCCTGGGTTCGAGCCCCAAATCTAGGAGACAATGTCAGGCCCACCCAGCTGAGCTTCGGAAACTAAAAAACTCAGGACTTATACCAGCTGAAGCTTAATGTCCATGGACGAATATCTACCGATATGTAGTGAAGACAGTCATCCGAAACTTAACAATCCCGTCCCTGTAATCTTAAGCCAGCCAATCTTCTCTCGAGCCACAGCAACCAATTAAAACAAACTCTCCCATGGCCCGCCCTCCCCTAGGCGGCCGAAGTTCACGAATACAATCGCGACGCTTGCGAGCTGATGCAGGCAGCCGAGGAGAAGCTGCGGTCCATCCCGTCCGAGCTGGGCCGCGACGCCGACACCCTGGACAAGTACACCGCCAGGCACTACGTCCTGCTGCAGGAGCTGAATCCGCTTGAGGAGCGGCTGGCCGAGCTGCGCGATCGTTCAACAAGTCTGGCTGACCGTCTGGACCCCGGCAACGCCGAGCTAATGGAGGCCAGACAGCGTCGCCTTGAGGACGCCTTCGACAGGCTGGAAGTTCGACAACAGGAGCGAGTGCGTCAGCTGGAAGGAGCCCACGAGGTGCTGGCCTTGTCGAAGCAACGCCGGGCCATCAAATCCTGGATGGCCGACACCGGGCCGGAGATCGACGGCCTGCTGGCCACGGTGGCGGACACCGCGGCGGCGGCGCCACCGGCCGACGCCATCAAGGCGGCTGAGACAGCCGAGGAGCTGGCTGGACAGTTGAAGGAACGCTTGGCGGAGGTGAAACTGCTGGCTGATGAAGGCGAGAGGCTGTGCGATCGAGACGAATGCGACGAGTTTGCTGAGGAGGTTTGAACTGTTTGATTTGGCCTGTTGATTAGGTGATGATGCAAATGAGAATTCAGAAAGAATGGGGGAATTGGGAGTAAGATGTAACACGGAGACAGAGAGAGAGGGGGAAATCAGAGAGAGAAGGGGGGATTCAGAGGCATGTGGAATTCAGAGAGAGGGAAATTCAGAGAGAGGGGGGAATTCTGAGAGTGAAAGGTGGAATTCAGAGAGTGAAAGGGGGAATAAACAGAGAGAGGGGGGATTCTGAGAGAGGGGAATTTAGAGAGAGGGGAATTCTGAGAGAGGGGGATTAAGAAAGAGGGGGAATTCAGAGAGAAGGGGAATTCAGAGAGATAGAGAGACACATTTAGAGAGCGAAGGGGAATTCAGAGGAAGAAAGAGGGGGAATTCGAAGACAGAGGGGACCATTCAGTGAAGAATTTGAAGGGCATGCGAGGGTAATTATTTGAAATAAGCTAGAATTCCTTCTTCCCCCACACTATCGCCAGATCGAGAAGATAGTGGACGACGCCATCTCAATGAAGGCCACCCTAGACAGGCAGCTGTCCGGTCTCGAGCATCGAACAGTCGCCCTGAGAACAGTCGGCGACTTCGCCGACAAAGCTCGCCAAGCTCGGCAGGCTCTGGCTGGCGTCGAGTCGCGAGCGGCAGTCCTGGCGCCCTCGGTTGAGTCGGCCTCAAAGGAGCAGGCGGAGCAGCTGCAACGCGAGCTGGAAGCCCTGCGAGTTCTGTGCGAACGGTCTGTAGCTCAGCGTCTGCCAGCGTGTCGGGAGGCTGCCGCAGCGGCCGACGCTCTGCCGCCGGGAATTCTGACCGAACAGGAGCGACGTTCGGTCAACGACGAACTGGCCAGCCTGGAGGCTCTGGCGGAGCGCGCCGCGGCCAGCATCGAGGCGGCGCTCAGCCAGCTGGTCTGCAGACGCGACTATCTCGACTACGTGACTGCCGACGCTGAGATCAACGATTGGATCAACTCGCAGCTGGCCAGGGTGACGGCCACGTCGGCGGCGGCGTCGGCGACAGCGGCGGACAAGCGGCCTCAACAGCTGCTCCGTCTGCGCGACTACAAAGACGCGGCCGATGCTCAAAGCCAGCGAGTTGAACAGCATCTGGCGCGGGGCCGGGCAATTGGCGGCCCGGCTCTGGAACTTGTCGAAGCTACTGGCGCGGCGTGGGCAAGGCTCATGGCGGCTTTTGAAGAGCGCGCTCAGGCGTTGGAAACGGCTCGCTCACTGCTGCGCCTACTGGCCGACTGCGAGCGGGTGGAGAATGCCCTGCTGGAAGTGAAACCGCTGTTGGACGCTTATCAAGCGGCTGGCGGCGAGGCCACGGAGGAGGCCGACGCCTTCCTGTATGATGCGCTGGTGCAGCTGCCTGTGGACCAGGTGAGACAGGATCCTCAGTGTGACAGTTAGATTGACAGACAGACAGACAGACAGACAGACAGACAGACAGACAGACAGACAGACAGACAGACAGACAGACAGACAGACAGACAGATAGACAGACAGACAGACAGACAGACACACAGACAGACAGACACACAGAAACACACACAGACGGACAAACAAGACAGAAAGACAGTGTTTCAACTAAATATCCAACTGAAAACTCCCCGTCCAACTGAAGGATCGCATTGACGCCCTGCTGGCGGATGCGGCCGCCCTTGGCAGCAGTTCTACGTCGTCTTCGTCTGCGTCTGCCGCCGAAGGAGACTCGGCCTCGGCGACGTCGGACCCGGAGGTGGCAGCGGCGATCAACCGGGCCAAGAAAGCCGGCCAGACCTGGTCGGAGTGGCGGCCCCGGCTGGGTCAGTGCCGCCAGGAGCTCGAGGCCAAGGTCCGCTACCATCGGTTCCGTCGAGCCGGCGACGAACTTGACCGGGAGTTCGATCGGCTCGGCGAACTGCTCGACGCCGACGACGCCGACGAAGCCGCTGCCACCGTGGCCGATAGAATCTGTCGGAATTGCCGCGTCCGCGACACCGAGGCCAAGAAGCTGGCCGGCGTGTTGGACAAGATGTCGGAGCTGCGCGACGAATTCGACGCCGCCGGCATCTATCCGCAGGCGGCGGCGACCTGCCAGCGACTCGGCGACAGGCTGGAAGCTTTGCGCCGGCGCTGCGACCAGCGCGACCAGCGACTTCAGGACGAGCGGCGCTGCGTGGAGGTGGCCGACGGTGTGCGGGCATTCTGCGAGTGGGCCAGCGACTTCGCCGACCGCCGGCTGGCCGAAGAAGAGGCGGCCGGCGCATCGGCGCCGCCAACGATCGAGGAGGCGGAGCGGCGGCTGGCGCTGAATCGCGACCGGCGAACCGAGCTGGAGCGGCGACTGGCCGAGGCTGCCCGGCTGCGACTTCGGGCGGCCGACCTGGCGACAGCCTCCGCCGTGGCGGCCGGAGATGCCGGCGTCGGCGGCGGCGCCCGCGTCGACTTTGCGGCGGCGTTGCGAGAGCCTCGGGAGCGACTGGAAGCTGCGAGGCTGCGGGTTCGACAGCGGTTCGAGAGGCACTCGGAGATTCTGACCGGCGATGCTGCGTGCGCCGAGCTGGCAGAACGAGTGGCAGTGAGTGCGGTGTGGGATGGGTGTGGGATGTGTGTGGGATGGGTGTGGGATGGGTGTGGGATGGGTGTGGGATGAGTGTGGGATAGGTATGGGATGGGTGTGGGATGGGCGTGGCATGGGTGTGGGATGGTGTGGGATGTGTGAGGGATGGTGTGGGATGGTGTGGGATGTGTGAGGGATGGTGTGGGATGTGTGAGGGATGGTGTGGGATGTGTGAAGGATGCGTGTGGGATGCGTATGGGATGGGTGTGGGATGTGTGTGGGATGTGTCTTGG
This sequence comes from Macrostomum cliftonense, assembly GCA_950096795.1. Lineage (NCBI taxonomy): Eukaryota > Metazoa > Platyhelminthes > Macrostomidae > Macrostomum > Macrostomum cliftonense. Next base: position 94,107 of record CATNEM010000344.1, on the reverse strand, counting down.
ATGGGAGTTGGATGGGTTTGGGATGGGTGTGGGATGGGTGTGGGATGGTGTGGGATGGTGTGGGATGGTGTGGGATGTGTGAGGGATGGTGTGGGATGTGTGAGGGATGGTGTGGGATGTGTGAGGGATGGTGTGGGATGTGTGAAGGATGCGTGTGGGATGCGTATGGGATGGGTGTGGGATGTGTGTGGGATGTGTGTGGGATGGGTGTGGGATGGATGTGGGATGGGTTTGGGATAGGTGTGGGATGGTGTGGGATGCGTGTGGGATTGGTGTGGGATCGGTGTAGGATGGGTGTGGGATGGGTGTGGCATGGATGTGGGATGGGTGTGGGATGGGTGTGGGGTGGGTGTGGGATGGGTGTGGGATGCGTGTGGGATGCGTGTGGGATGTTTGGGGGATGAGTGTAACGAATTTGTGAACCGAAACCAAGTAACTGCCAGGTGGATAAGAATTATCAGCTGTGACAAGTCGGACTGCTGCAATAATTTCCTCAAAATTTCAGTCGGTCAGCCGCCAACTCCAGTCACTGGAGGACCGGCTATCAGAGGCGGCCACAGTTACCGAGGACAACGACGGCATTGTTGTCGTCATCTCTACGCCGACGTCCCTGAGGCCGACGATTTCAGCATCAGCCGCCGCGTCGGAGCTTCGTCAAGTGCGAGACCGCCTGGCCGAATGCCAGGAGGCCTGCGACGCTCTGCCGCCAGGTAGTCGACACGCCGCCGCTGTCGCCGACCAACTGTCCGACGGACGACGCCGTTGTGACGTTGTCGCGGCGCTGGCTGATGCGGCCGCTAAGCGGCACGCCGCTGGAGAACGGCTGGCTACCTACTTGCAGCACTGCGACAATTTCCGGCTGCGCCTGGAGACCCGGCTGGTCCGTCTCGACCAGGAAGAGGCTGCCGACGCCGAAGATGAATTAGAAAACGATGCCAGCAGGCGTGGAACGGAGCGGCTGGAGACACTGCTGGCGGAGATCAGAGGCTACGCCAAGCAGCTGGACAATCTAGCTGACGAAGGCGACCAGCTGATTGAGGCGCTGGACTCTGAATCGGCCAGGCGAGCCGTGTCTGACCGGATGGTGCAGCTGCGGAAGCTTCACGAGGAGGCTGTGGAGCGGTGCGTGCTTTTCCTGCTTTTTATAATGCGACTATTGTTCGTAATAAATCGCAGAAAGCAGAAAGCATGGGCCCGCGGTGTAAAAATAAACACGATTGGATTAGAGGAAAAGGACACGAGGAGAGGTAGCTTAATGTACAAGAGATAATGTACTCGTACATCATACCCTCTTATCTAAGGCGTGAGGGGAGGTCAATTAGCGCGATATTATTGTTTGCATACGCTCGTATAATGCGCGGGAAGAGAGCACATAAAAGGGCGTGAGTTTATCTTCACTTTTGTGTACATTTACTAAATGTACATTAAACCCAATCAGTGACAGGAATGGATTGAGCCAGATCGTAATAGTGTAGAGGGTTTTAAACTTGCATTACCGATTGCCGAAGTAAACCTTTGCTTAGAATTATATTTTTTCCATGAATAATGGTGTATACGCGGTTGTAAAGGTAGATAAAATAATCATCTCTGAAATACGTGCACAGATTTTGCAATAAATTTGCGTTGAATATGCGCGTAAAGCTGCTTGCTTTTCTGCCCCTCTACCCCTGTGCCCCTCGGCCCCCAGCGCTCGCTGTACATTTTGGGGTGGGTGCCTGCTGAGTGGTCGATATTCATGATAGTAAACAACGTTAAGGGCTGATGTACATCTGACGAACTCTTGAAAGTAATTAAAGTTAACTGCTTTGATAATAGTGTGAATGGTTATTTAGATAATGAATCAATTGTGTCCTTTGATAATTAAAAAAGAATGGAATAATTTTTGCAACGCAACCCAGTTGTTCGCATCGACTGTCGCGAGCCCGCCGGGCCTACAGCGTTCGCCAGCTGCTGCAGAAATGTGGCGACCTCGACCGATTCTGTCGCACTGTCAGCGAAGCCATCGATACAAGCGTCTCCGCTGTGGTCGGCGGCAAAGGCGGCAGTGGCGCCGGCCTGAGCCGCGCCAAGCAGGCGCTCAAGGAGCAGGCCGGTCTCTTGGCCGACTTGGAGGCCCGAGGCGAGTCGTTCAAAGAGACGGAGTCCGCCCTAGCTGAACTAATCGAAGGCGACGGAGCCGAGCAAATCGATGAAGGCGTGGCTAGCTGTCGTCTGGCGGTGGACCGGCTGCGTCGACGTTTCGACAATCTCCGTCGGCTGCTCCGGGCGCACAGCGGCGGACTGGGGCGGGCGGTGCGGCTGCTGCACTACCTGGCCGAGGCAGAGGACGAGGCCGCCTGGCTCGAAGGTGGTACTTTTTTTAATACACGTGATGAATGTCATTTGACCCCCTTGACCACCCTTGAATCCCAGCAATGATTTGTAGAATCATTTTCCAATTTCTCTAATCTTTTCTTCCAGGCCGAGCAGCCGCTCTAGCTGGCACGGATGTTGGCCGATCCAGCTCCGATGTGCATCGGCTGACTAGGCGACTTCGCCGAGCCCAGGAGGAGGCCAACAACCGGCGACCGCTGGCTGACGCCCTGCTGGACGCTGGCAAGGCGTTGCTGGCTGAGGCTGAGCAGTACGCGTCTGATGGAGATGACGCTGATGACGACGAGAAGAGCGAGGCAGAAGCTGGAGATTCCGACAAAGAGGTTGACGAGGATTCGGCACGGATGTGGCGCGAATTTCGGGCTGGCGATGTTCGTCGAGCCACGGAGCGACTTCGCGCCGCCCTGGCTGGCCTGGATCGAGCCCTGGAACGGCGACGCGGCCTGCTGGCCGACGCCGAGCGACTGTTTGCGTACCTGGACGAGCTGAGCGAGCTGCGGGCCTGGATTGAGGACCGACTTGCCGGCGTGGCGGCGTTGGAGACGGCCGTGGCAGGTTTGTGATTCTGAGTAGGGTTAGAGGCGATTCTGAGTAGGGCTAGAGACGATTCTGAGTAGGGCTAGAGGCGATTCTGAGTAGGGCTTAGAGGTGATTCTGAGTAGGGCTTGGAGGTGATTCTGAGTAGGGCTAGAGGTGATTCTGAGTAGGGTTAGAGGCGATTCTGAGTAGGGCTAGAGGCGATTCTGAGTAGGGCTAGAGGCGATTCTGAGTAGGGCTTAGAGGTGATTCTGAGTAGGGCTTAGAGGTGATTCTGAGTAGGGCTTGGAGGTGATTCTGAGTAGGGCTAGAGGTGATTCTGAGTAGGGCTAGAGGCGATTCTGAGTAGGGTTAGAGGCGATTCTGAGTAGGGCTAGAGGCGATTCTGAGTAGGGCTAGAGGCGATTCTGAGTAGGGCTTAGAGGTGATTCTGAGTAGGGCTTAGAGGTTATTCTAAGTAGGGTTAGAGGCGATTCTGAGTAGGGCTTAGAGGCGATTCTGAGTAGGGCTAGAGGCGATTCTGAGTAGGGCTTAGAGGCGATTCGAGTAGGGTTTATAGGTTATTTTGAGTAGGGTTTGAGGTGATTCTGAGTAGGGTTAGAGGCGATTCTGAGTAGGGCTTAGAGGCGATTCTATGTAGGGCTAGAGGCGATTCTGAGTAGGGCTAGAGGCGATTCTGATTAGGGCTTAGAGGCGATTCTGAGTAGGGTTTAGAGGTCATTTTGAGTAGGGCTAGAGGCGATTCTGAGTAGGGCTTAGAGGCAATTCTGAGTAGGGCTAGAGGCGATTCTGAGTAGGGTTAGAGGCGATTCTGAGTAGGGCTAGAGGTGATTCTGAGTAGGGTTAGAGGCGATTCTGAGTAGGGCTAGAGGTGATTCTGAGTAGGGTTAGAGGTGATTCTGAGTAGGGTTAGAGGCGATTCTGAGTAGGGCTAGAAGCGATTCTGAGTAAGGGTTAAGAGGTGATTCTGAGTAGGGCTGAGAGGTGATTCTGAGTAGGGTTGGAGACGATTCTGAGTAGGGCTAGAGGTGATTCTGAGTAGGGTAACAGGTGATTCTGAGTAGGGTGACACTGCATGCCTATGATTCCTGATCGCAGAAGCGGAAGACGACTCAGCTTGCCTCGCTCGCGCCAAGACCGCCGAGGCCCAGCTAGCTGATGCGGAAACTGCTGCCGAGAGAGTCAAAGAGCTGGCCGCTGCGGCTAAACAACTGGATCACGACATGGTGGACGAGCGTCAGGCCGAAGCCCAGCGGCTGTCCGACTCGCTGACCAACCGGCTGCGCGCATTGAAACGCCGTCTGGATGAGACGCTGACGTTCTTTGAGTTCAGCGAGCAGGTTGAAGAGTTGCAGGCCTGGCTAAGGTGAGTTCCTGTATGGCGGCTGGGCGTTTGGGGTCACCTCTGAGCTGCACACGGTTTAGCTACAGGTCGGGCCATAGACTAATCCCATCATCTCTGAGCTGCACACGGTGTAGCTACAGGTCGGGCCATAGACTAATCCCATCATCTCTGAGCTGCACACGGTTTATCTACAGGTCGGGCCATAGACTAATCCCATCATCTCTGAGCTGCACACGGTTTATCTACAGGTCGGGCCATAGACTAATCCCATCATCTCTGAGCTGCACACGGTTTATCTACAGGTCGGGCCATAGACTAATCCCATCACCTCTGAGCTGCACACAGTTTAGCTACAGGTCGGGCCATAGACTAATCCCATCATCTCTGAGCTGCACACGGTTTATCTACAGGTCGGGCCATAGACTAATCCCATCATCTCTGAGCTGCACACGGTTTATCTACAGGTCGGGCCATAGACTAATCCAATCACCTCTGAGCTGCACACAGTGTAGCTACAGGTCGGGCCATAGACTAATACCATCACCTCAGAGTTGCCCACGGTTTATCTACAGGTCGGGCCATAGACTAATCCCATCATCTCTGAGCTGCGCACAGTGTAGCTACAGGTCATATACCATAGACTATAGACTATAGGCCATAGACTAATTATATCTTGAGACTATTCTGTTCGCAGGCGCCAAGAAGCCGCCCTGAAGTCAATCGAGCCCGGCACGGACGAAGAATCATGCGAACGTTCAGCCGACCAGTGCGCAGGGATTCGAGCCGCCCTTCGACAACGCCAGACGCAATTGGACCAACTCGACGCCCGTCTGCAGGCTCTACAGTCGGAGAAAAATTGTCGACTAGAAGCCGCCAGAGGCTTGCGCGATCGCCTGCAAAGCCAGCTGGCCGGGGTGCACCTGGCGGCCAAGGATCTGGCCAAGACGCTGCACGATTCTCGTCGCATTCACCGGCTGCTGTACGAGGCGGCCTGTCTGCACGAAGCGTTGCTAGAGAAACGGCGCGAGGTTGACGGCTTGGCCAGTTTCGGGTCCGGGCCGGTGCCAACCGAGGAGCTGCTCAGGCGGCTGGCCATGCTCACTGACAGCGAGTTCAAGCCCCTGGCCGCCAGACGGGACGACCTTGGCAAGCGGAGCCGCCTGCTGGCCGAGGAGTTCAAGGGCACGGATGCCGAGCAGGTTGGGATGCAGCTGGGATAATCAAGGATGAGGGAATTTAGAAAATCGAGAGTGAACGTATGAAGTATGGGATAATTGAAAATGGGAAAATAGACTACAGAGGAATGGGTACAAGTAGAATAGGAGAAATAGGAAAATGGGATCATAGAAGTGGGAAGATTAGTGATAATTTTGGAATGATATAATTGAACTTGGATCATGGGGATACTTAAAGAATGGGGAAAAGGGAAAATATAAATAGAAGAATGAGGATTATAGAAATAGGAGAACGGGGATTATAGAAATGGGAGAATGAGGATTATAGAAATGGGGAAAAGGGATTATATAATTGGGAGAATGGAGATTATAGAAATGGAAGAATGGAGATTATAGAAATGAGAGAATGGTTATTATAGATATGGAAGAATGGGGATTATATAAATGGGAGAATGGGGATTATAGAAATGAAAGAATGGGATTACAAAAATTGAAGAATGGGGATAATATAAATGGGAGAATGGGGATTATAGAAATGGGAGAATGGGGATTATAGAAATGGGAGAATGGGGATTATAGAAATGGGAGAATGGGGATTATAGAAATTGGAGAATGGGATTATAGAAATGGGAGAATGGGGACTATAGAAATGGGAGAATGGGGATTATAGAAATTGGAGAATGGGATTATAGAAATGGGAGAATGGGGACTATAGAAATGGGAGAATGGGGATTATAGAAATGGGAGAATGGGGATTATAGAAATGGGAGAATGGGGATTATAGAAATTGGAGAATGGGATTATAGAAATGGGAGAATGGGGATTATAGAAATGGGATAATGGGGATTATAGAAATGGGAGAATGGGGATTATAGAAATTGGAGAATGGGATTATAGAAATGGGAGAATGGGGATTATAGAAATTGGAGAATGGGATTATAGAAATGGGAGAATGGGGATTATAGAAATGGGAGAATGGGGATTATAGAAATGGGAGAATGGGGATTATAGAAATTGGAGAATGGGATTATAGAAATGGGAGAATGGGGATTATAGAAATTGGAGAATGGGATTATAGAAATTGGGGAATGGGGATAATTGAAGAATGGAAAAATGGGGATTACTAAAGAATGGAATCATAGAAATGGGCGAGTTGGACAATTAGTCAAATGGGATAAAATGTATTTCATGTATATGGCATTTCATATGGGTAGAAAGAGTTAGAGTTAAACTGAAATAATTGGAGAATCGGACAACGAAATGACAGGAGAATTGAATCCCTTGCCGCTCCATCCTGCCTACCCAAAAGGTGATTCGCGACGACGTGAGCGCGGTCGAGCGCCTGTGGCAGGAGCTGACGCAGGCAGCCGAGGCGAAGCGCCGGGATCTGCTGCAGGCCAAGGAGGCGCACGCCAGCCTGGCCAAATTTGTCGACCTGCTGCCCGCTTTGCAGGCCCTGCTGGCCGAAATTTTGTCCGAGCAGCTCGCCAAGGACTTTAAAGCGGCGCTGGAGCAAGTGAGTAACTTATTGATCCTATTTTTAAATTCATGGAATCCCAAATCCCTTCCAAATATTATACAAATTTTAAATCCCTTCGCTCAATCATCAGATCCAAAATCTCCTCTTAAGATGATAGACTCCCAAGTCTATTCCTAAGGTCCCAAATGCTCTCAAGGGCATAAAAAATTCTAACTCCCATTTTAAGCTCCTAAAACTCTAAATCCCTCTATCGGTGATCAAATAGTAAATTTTTTTTAAAAATCATGAAATCTATAATCCCTTATTAAGATCCACGAATCCCGAATCCCCTGTGTGTATCATCGAATCTCAAATCCCCTGTCTGGATCATTAAATCCCAAGTCCATGGTCTGTATCATGAAGTCCCAAATATTCTTTCTGAATCGAATTTAAAACCTCTCTCTGAATCATAGAATCCCAAATCTTCTCTCTGAATCATAGAATCCCAAATCCCCTCTCTGTTCCTAGAATCATTCAAGATAATAAGAAGTTTACTAATTCTCATTTTAAGATCATAGAACTCTAAATCCCCTCTCTCGTGATCAAATAGTAAATTTCATCTCTTAATCTCTTAATCTCTTAATCTCTTAACCCATAATCTCTTATTAAGATCATCGAATCCCAAATCCCCTGTCTGGATCATTGACTCCCAAATCCCCTGTCTGGATCATTGACTCCCAAATCCCCTCTCTGAATCATAGAATCCCAAATCCCCTCTCTGAATCATGGAATCCCAAATCCCCTCTCTGAATCATAGAATCCCAAATCCCCTCTCTGAATCATAGAATCCCAAATCCCCTCTCTGAAGCATAGAATTCCAAATCCCCTCTCTGAATCATAGAATCCCAAATCCCCTCTCTGAATCATAGAATCCCAAATCCCCTCTCTAAATCATAGAATCCCAAATCCCCTCTGAATCATAGAATCCCAAATCCCCTCTCTGAATCATAGAATCCCAAATCCCCTCTCTAAATCATAGAATCCCAAATCCCCTCTGAATCATAGAATCCCATATCTCCTCTCTGAATCATAGAATCCTAAATCGCCTCTCTGAATAATGCAATCCCAAATTTCCTCTGAATCATAGAATCCCAAATCCCCTCTCTGAATCATGGAATCCCAAATCCCCTCTCTGAATCATAGAATCCCAAATCCCCTCTCTGAAGCATAGAATTCCAAATCCCCTCTCTAAATCATAGAATCCCAAATCCCCTCTCTGAATCATAGAATCCCAAATCTCCTCTCTGAATCATAGAATCCCAAATCTCCTCTCTGAATCATAGAATCCTAAATCGCCTCTCTGAATAATGCAATCCCAAATTTCCTCTAAATCATAGAATCCCAAATCCCCTCTGAATCATAGAATCCCAAATTCCCTCTCTAAATCACACAATCCCAAATTCCCTCTCTGAATCATAAAATCCCAAATCCCCAACCGTCCCAACTCGCCCAGGTGGAGCGCAGCAACCAGCGCGCCAAGGACGTGAAGCGCCGCGACCTGCAGGTTCAAGAATTCGGTCGCAGCGTTGCCCGCTGGTCGCGCGATTGCCCAGCCAGCCTCGCCGAGTTCCTGGCCGACCGGGTGCAGGCGGTCACGCGCCAGCTGGAGCTCGTCCAGTCCGCTCACCGTCGACGCCACGAGATCTACTTGGAGAATGCGGATATCCGCAAAGTGTTGGAACGATGCGACGGATTGGATCGCTGGTTGGACGAATTCGGCCGCGAGTTCGACCAGTGCGCGCCGGTGTTCGACGGCATCGGCGCCGATCAGTTGGAGGCGCGGGCGCGACGTAGCGAGGAACTGGCGGCGCTGCTGCTGGCGCAGGCGCCGAGGGTGGAGGCGCTACGCGAGCTCACTCTGCTGGAGCGACGCTTCCAGGAGCAGCAGCGCGCCGAGACGGAGCAGCAGAAATCCGGCGGTGCGTCGGCGAAGCGAACGATGTCGGCTGCGCACAGCGAGCTGACTGCGGGCTTGCTGAGACGCCAGACGATGAAGGCGAAAGAGCAGGTGAAACTTTTTTGGCCACTCGAAGCAAAAGCCCGGAAAATAAGAGATTTACTCAACGTTTTGTACATTTATCTGCAGGAGGAGCAGCAACGACAGCAGAAGCAGCAAAAGCAGAAGCAGCAGCAGCAATCATCAGTTAAAACCCGACCGCTGAGTCTCGGCAGCTCGGGCAAAATCGGCAGCCGAACGTTTAGCACGCAGAAGCAGCGAGGCGGCAGCGGCAGCGGCGGCGGTCGACTCTCCGACATGATGCCGCCGTCCATTGAGGGCGAAATGGAGGTTCGGCAGGAGTTGCAGGTTAGATAACAATATGCCAGTGACCTACTTGCAGTAGAAATAGAGATTTATTGCTTTTATAAAAAAGAGAAAATTAGCTAGCTGCTTTTCTACTCATAGGTGAAAATCAGTTTTTTGATTAAAAAATGTAATACCGTAGAAAAATCCCTGCACCCGAAATCATAGTAACATAATTAAAATATTTTAAATAGGCTTACTTCCTTACTCATAACAGAACTCGTAATCTAATATACGAGTTATTAGATAATGAAACATATTTATTAGAACTTTCCAAAACAAATCTGTCTACTTATAGTAGAACAAGTTATATTTCAAAGTATTCATTTTTCCAAAAAAATCACTTTCAGTCTGGCGGCGTAAAAAATCCGGCCCGTAAGTGGAAGAAGAGATACGCAGCCTTGTGCGGCCATCAACTAGCCATGTTTAAGGACAGATCGGGTGAGCTTTTTTGTTTTGCTAAAAAAGTTTGTATACAAAACCAGTCTTCATAAGTGTAGAACTTAGAGAAGTATTCATCGGATGTAGTTTCTAATTATTTTTTTCTAATCATTGATTTTTAACACTGCAGCAGGTAATGCTCCACTAAATTGATTTCATTGCGTCACAAAAATGACACAGATATCATATATTAATGCTATCACATCAAGATGTATTTTATTTTCTTGCTTTTCAAGGATTAAATGTCTGAAACGTTAATAGTATAATTTTTTGTAGGGTGAATAAATCATCAGAGCACATTCTATGCATTTTATTTTACACGTTAAAAGTACAATTACCTGTGTACTTTAAAAGTACAACTATACAAGCACTTTAAAAGTTATACTTTTTTGCACTTTTTAAGCACGCATTAGTGCAAACTTTGAATAAGTGTTATTTTATATTCTTTCGTGTTGAGAAATTCAACTCGTTTTAAACTTCATTCATTTTCGTTAATAAAAATGGCACTTTTTATATGTTCTAAAGTGTAGCCACGGGAACCATTCGCTCGCATACAGGACGGGAAACTGTCTATCCCCTTTCAGCCTACAACACAGGCGACCGAGCTATCCAATCCCTCGTGATCTACGCGGCCCAGTGCGACCTCGACGTTGAGCACCGAAACTCGCTCCGGCTTCAGCTGAAGGACGGCTCTCTGCACCTGCTGATGCTGCCTAACAACCAGGACTGCCTGGCCTGGCGGGGTCAGATCAAATTCCGCGCCGGCCTCGATCCCAGCAGGCAGCTGGCCGAAGAGGATGATGTCACAGCGGATGAGGCTCTTGAGGACGGCGTAGTCACCCCAGCCTCCGCTGCTGCTCCTACAGTCGCTAACGCAGAGGAGGACGACAGGACTGAGATCACGGAGAGCCTGTCATCTGAGATTGACAGTCGACCGCCAGTGGCCAGGCTGACCGAGGCTGATGCTGTGCCGCCGATGAAGACGACGGCAACGCCGAGTGCAAAGGCGATCGGCACGGCTGCGACTGTTGGCAAAAAGACCGAAGAGAAAAAGTCTGGCGGTGGAAAGGCGGAGTCGCCTTCTGGTGAGTTGGGGTTCTGCAATTTTGCGTGAACAAAATATTTTCCCTTAAGGCTCATTCACACTGCCATCAAATAAGTTGAATTTTGCCTAAATTTAGCGTGTTCATAAAAAAATGGTCAAATGTACATCAAATGTACATTAGTGTGACTTGACTTTATTTGATTGCGGGGTGAATGAGTCTAGAAGGTTGTAAAGTTTTTTGAAGGGCTGACAGCAACCCCACTCCCCAAAACTAACTTAACACATTGGTTTGCTATCACCCTCTCACCCCCAACCCGCTAGCACACATTTTACTCCGCCACCCACCCCACTCCCTAGGTGAAGTCCTACCCCTTGTGAATGTAATTTGCTCCGATATGTAGAATCGCCTCCAAATCTATCTTATAAAATTGAACCAATTAGGAAGGAAATACTGCAATTAAGTGAGTTCTGCAATTAACAAATTACGCTTCCTTTTCCTAGGCTTCCTCTGGAGCACCAGTGCAATGTTCCATTTGTTTTTTGTCACAGTCAAAGAAATAACGAAAATATTTTTTCACTATTAGCCTTTATAAAATACCGTCAGGAAATGATCATGCCTCTCTAAGGGACTACAATTCAGGCGATGTGGAAGGTATAATTAACTAACCCCAGATAGTAAAGTTAATAATAGGATTGATCAGCAGAAGCGATAAAAAAACTAACGGTTAAAACTCTGCCGCTAAACCATTCCCAGATGTCTTCTGGCTTTAACCATACAGTGCAAAATTAACAGTGCGCTGCGACTGCCCAAACTGCTTACTTAAAGTAGTGTTGATTTGTTAGGCTCTAGCTGAAAATATTTACTAACTGTTTAGCACTGTTTGGCACATTTTGCAGTCATTACCATTCAGCACATTGTTGCACTTTTTATATGCCACAGCAATGGGCACCTAGAAGACGCGCACGCACATAAATTTTTTTCGAAACTAACTTTTAGGCTCACAATCACTGCCTAGACTTTCTGTAACTGCTGAAGTTCCAACGGGTAAGTAGTGCAATAATGCACTAGTGCAATAGTGCAATTAAAAAAACATTTGGAGCAATCGGTTAAGAGAGCTAATTTTTCAGAGCATAGGTGTTTAAGAAGCTAGGGTGTGGGGCAAAGGTGTTAAAGAAGCTAAGGCGGCAGAGCATAGGTGTTTAAGAAGCTAGGGTGTGGGGCAAAGGTGTTAAAGAAGCTAAGGTGGCAGAGCATAGGTGTTTAAGAAGCTAGGGTGTGGGGCAAAGGTGTTAAAGAAGCTAAGGTGGCAGAGCATAGGTGTTTAAGAAGCTAGGGTGTCGGAGTAGAGGTGTTAAAAAAGCCAGAGGGACGGAGCACAGGTGTTAAATAAGATTTCACTCAGAGAAGCAATCAAATGTACTTTAAGCGCACTGCATCGCCGAAAACACGCAGGTGGCCCCGGTGGCAGCGCCACCCTGTCTTCAGCTGCGGTGGCCACCACAGCTGGAGCAGCCAGCGGTGACAAAAAGAAATCGAGTATTGGCAGCGGAAGCAGCCTGTTCAGAATTTTCTCTTCTGGCAGATCGAAAAAGAAGGACAAGGACAAGGAGAAAGAGAAAAACTGAGGCAAAAAACCAATTTTTCACGACTTAAATTTGTTATCTCACTAATTACGCAAAAATGAGCGTTTTTTACAGTAATGCTAAAAATTTTGCTCAATAAAAATTTGCTTAATTACTTAATTAACTGGAGTTTTGAACGTAGAAAATATCTTTAGGGTATGTGAGCTATCTGTCGAAAACTCTAGCAATCGTATCTGCTATGAAACTTTTTTATTCAATATTTTTTTCATTAAAAATAGAAATTTAAAACTGCTATATAATTTTCATGTACCACCCCTTTTTTCAAATTCAAACTAGCACAACCTACGCTCGTAGTAAAAAAATAATTTTGTGCAATAACTGTGATTACCATATTAACTTTACTTTCCCTCTGTTTGGCAATAAAATGAAATACTTTTTTTGCAAATTTAGTGAAAAAAGACAAAGTACTTATTTACGTTATCTTGTGAGTTTTTTGTGGGAAGGATTGGAGTTTCAGAAGGATTGAAGGTTGAGAAGGATTGAAGGTTGAGGAGGATTGGAGTGTGAAAAGGATTGTTGGAGTGTGAGAAGGATTGGAGTTTGAGAAGGATTGGAATTTGAGAAATATTGGAGTGTGAGAAGGATTGGAGTGTGAGAAGGATTGGAGTTTGAGAAGTCTAGGGTTGCATCTCGTACTCTTAGCCATTTATTCCAAAGCTGTGCAGTCACCCTTCCCTCGCCAAATTACCTTTCTTCGACTACTAACTTCGTTTTTATCTCAGATAAGGTCCTCAGCGGGAGAATAGTGTATTTTTGCTAAGCCGCTATTTATAGAAAAAGATTTCTTCTTATCCTTAGTTACAAGGCAAGGTTGTCTCAGGGTTCCAGGGTTCAATTAGACAGGCATTCTTTTGTTTAAGCATCAGAAATAACAAACGGCAAACGAAGCTGGCAAACTTCAAAAATGATATTTAACTGTAATCATTACATTTGTAAAATCTGCCTCGGAGAGGCTCAAACAATGACGCAGGTAATCCTCTTTTTTTCCATTCTTAGAAACTCGAATCAATGTGTTTGCTTTTCATTTGTCACTGCTAATCCATAGTTTGCCCCTAGAGCAAGGGATTATTATATACTTTCGTTAGCTTATCTACCGCATGCGAAATGGCTATACAAAACAAAACAGGGTTTCTAAAATTCCATCGATCTTAGGGCTCAAAAGATGAGCCCTAAGAAGTAGAAAATTTCAAAAAGGGAAAAATTGATGGGAGAATATTGGATACTTCAAAGATACTCAAATAATGGATGAGATGGAAGAAATATATAAATGGAGCAAGTCAAGATGGGAAAATTTGTGATAAAAGAAATCGAGTTGGGAGAAATAGAGATGGGAAAAATATTGATTGGGAGAATTCGAGATGGGAGAAATCAAGATGAGATAATTCAAGATTGGAGAATTCGAGATTGTAGAATACGAAGTGGAGTAAATCATTGTGTGAGAAATGAAGACGGCAGGCAAACGGATATGAGCACTACTCATTATAACAAAAACTCAATTTGGGGAGTCCGTACAATACGAATCGTTTCCTTCCCAAAAATCCCCAAGTCGATTCTCAAGCATAGGATTTTAGCTCCGTGAACAAATCGATGAAGAAGGTCGGATCGGAGTTGAGCCGCAGCATGTCGCGGCTGCAGTCGCCAACAACGCCGAGGCAGCGGTCCCAGAAGGCGTCGCGGTCGTCCTCGACTAGGAACGGCTTGAGCGGGTAGCTGATCTCGTTGCCCATGTAGGAGTAGGCCACGTACATGCAGGCGAATACGGCCGCCTGCAGCTGTCGTTCCGTGGCTACTAAACGCTTTTTGTTGTCATTGGCAACGGCAGCTTTTAGTAGCAGAAATAGGAACACAAGGTTTGGCGGATTAACGAATGCCATATCGGCCCAGCCTTGCAGGATGAGGCATCGGTCGACGGAACGAATCCAGGCTGCCGCCGCCGCCGGGTCGGGGGCCGCCTCAGGGCAGCAGCGGTGCAGGAAAGTGCACGTGCATTTTAACAGCTCCGCCGTGCTGGCTTGAACTACCAGCCGGCGGTTGTCCGGCTTGGCTGTGGCAGAATCGGCGTCGTCCGAGGCGACGCGGCCTCCTAGCGGGCGAGGATTCAGGCAGAGACTTGCCGAGCCCGAGCGGCGCTTCGACGAGCCCGACTGTTTCAGTGTGTAGCACGAGGTCGACTTTGTTAGCGCGCCGCCAGCCGGCGGAACTGCTGCTGAATGAGTCGGCGCGGCCAATTGGACGTTGTTGTTGCGCCGGTCGCTTGAAAGTTCGCTTTGGTTCGATTTGGGCGGCGGCGGCGGCGGCCTCGGAGGCGGGGGCGGTTTCAACAAGCTGACTTCGTTAGTGGCTCTAAAAATTGTTTGAAACTTTTGCAATCACATTACGTGCTTTTCCTCGAGTAAAAGATTCATTTCCACCCGATTTGGAGTTTTATGAGGTGTTTTTAGTGTCGTGAGGTGTTGGAGTTTCATGAGGTGTTTTTAGTGTCGCGAGGTGTTGGAGTTTCATGAGGTGTTTTTAGTGTCGCGAGGTGTTGGAGTTTCATGAGGTGTTTTTAGTGTCGCGAGGTGTTGGAGTTTCATGAGGTGTTTTTAGTGTCGCGAGGTGTTGGAGTTTCATGAGGTGTTTTTAGTGTCGCGAGGTGTTAGAGTTTCATGAGGTGTTTTTAGTGTCGCGAGGTGTTGGAGTTTCATGAGGTGTTTTTAGTGTCGCGAGGTGTTGGAGTTCTCTGAGTTGCCGGTTTTCTAACTAATCAAAGCGAATTCTGGCTCGCACCTTGCACTCATCGGTGGCTGCTGCTGCTCACTGGCGCGAATCCCGTTCCCATCGTTGTCACCCCGCGACGATGACGAGCGCCCCCCGATGGTGAGATTCCGGAAGCTGACCGAGCTTGACAATCCGTTGCGAAAGAAGTCGGATATAGCTCCGCCGCCACCTTTATCCTTCAGGCTGAACGTGGACTTTGACGGGCGAAGCTGGTTCCAATTGTATAGACCGCCGGGACCTTCTCCGGATGCCCTCGGAGACGACAAGACCGTGCCCATGATGCTTCAGGTTCAAAAAAAGTACTCCTGCTGTATGGAGTTCTCCTCCGCTAATATATCAGTGCAGACGAGCCCGACTGTGACTCTCTGCTCTAAACTGCTCGCTTTTTTCGCTGCGAGATCTCCGGGAACAGGCTGAGAAAGCGATGCAGAGTTAGCGGGGAGGCGAGTAGAAGGGTCGTATTAATGGATTTTGGGTCGGAGATGAAAGAGTGCGCGCGCAGGGTGAGAGAGGAGAGGATAGGAGGGCGAGAGATCCCAGAGTTTCATGCGAAACGGGGCTGAGGGGAGCAGGCTGAAACGGGCAGCAGACAGGCGGAATGGAGGGAGAGAGATGGGTGAAGATGAACGCTGGGGGTTTGAGAAAGTCGAGAGAACAGGACGCAGTTGGTGTGTGTGTGTGTTGTATGCGAGTGTGGAGGGATGGGAGTTTTTCAAAGGGAAGATGCTGATCCGACCGAAGCACACACACACATGCAGGGAGAGAGATGACCTTTAAGAGGAGTTTGAGTAAATGAGCAGAATGAGTTGGCCCGGGCATCTCCCACAAACGAACTGGTTTCGTGCACTCGTACGCATAACAATAGTACGAGTATATTGAAGTAGTTTTCTCGCAAATAGTTTGTCCTATTGCTGCAGCGCACAGAACTGCGCACTCGTCAATCTTTACGAACGGAAATTTTGGTCTTGATTGGAAATTTCAGTTCAGACAAGCGTTCACCTCAATATCCTTAAACTGAAGCTCATCAGACTTCAAAGCTAAAACTCAAACTCACACGGGTCGTCCCATTCGAGTGTCATCGTGAGGAAAAATCTACCCAAAATGCGAGAGCAGGGCCCACGGAGAGGGAAAAATTCAATTTAACCAGCATGTAGGAAAAACTTTTTCTCCTATAGCTAGATGTCCCCTAACCCTGGTGCGTAGGCGGACTTAAACTGGGGAAATGACTAATCCAATTTATTTCCCAACTAGCGGAGCGGCATTTTTTAAGCTTCGAATCTCGAGAGCCGATCCCCCTTGCTTTGTATCCCCTTTCCTTTGCTCCGAACTGCACGGTCGAAAACTTGGCACTCAAGTAGTCCTACGCATCAATAAACAAATAACACAATAATAAACCGAAACTAAATGTCAGTAAACAGCTAAACAGCACTTTTATATGTTGCGATGGAGAGATAGTGCGCGCAAGCCGTGCTTCTATCACATTGTCACACTTCTACGTGCATTGTCAGATATTGTCAACATGGTTTAGCCAACAATAAAGAGAAGTCATCAGCGCAGGCAATTTTACCATAGACAAAATAAAAAAGCTTGCTGCAATGTAAAAAACTACCCGCTAAATAAACACCCAAGCTACTACAAACCCGAACTACCCAACCCATAAATTGAATCACACCAAACTACATTTAACTACGTTAATCTAACAAACCCTTAAGCTAAACTACGCAACCTTTAAGCAAACCAACTTCTAAACTTAACTGCTTTAATTATGCAGCCTTTAGGCTCACAAACCCCGAAACTAAGTAACCAACTAACTAACCAACCCTATCTATCTATCTACGCTCGTAGCTACCTAACCTCGAAAGTAAATTTAACGGTAATAACAGACAAACATAATATATACTTAATAATTTGAGACGTCATAAATTATTATTTTACGTCGATTAGGGTGTGTTCAACCACAGACAAAACACATTTTCATATCAATTGTTTTTAAATCCAACGTGACACGGGCTGATTTATAAGTGAATCTTTTAAATAGCTAATTTTACTCTCCGCTACCTGGTAGTAACTAACCTCGATTTTTTCCCAAACTCATTGAAGTTTACCAATAGTTCGATTATTCTAACAGCAAAAAGCCGGCACAAAAAATGTCCGCCGAACCGCCGCGCAGCGTGCCCGCAGTGCCCCAGCAACTGCCAGCCGAATTCCAGCTGCACGAGGACTACGACGACAATTTCTACACATTTGTGGGCCTGCTGCACCGACTGCGAGCCAAGTACGAGTACGTCAAACGCGGCTACGAGCGCAAGAATCTCCCGCCGGGCAGGTCGCTGAAGCACCTCGTCAGCATCATCGAGTCCTTCATCGATCTGGCCTCGAACTCGATCGCCGCGCCCGCCCAGTACACCGGCCGCGTGCATCCCAGCGACGTGCCCGTGCCCGACGCTGCCCGCAGCGGCGATCACGTGATGCGTCGCCGGATGGTCGTCATCGAAGACTCCGGCCGGCTATTCGCACTCGACCCGGCCGTGATCGTCGGCGGCGAGGTTTGCCTGTGCGGCGGCGCCGGCAAACGCCAGCTGAAGCAGCAACAGCAGCAGCAGAAGCAGCAACAACAAAAAGCAGTCTGCGAGCACTGCCTGTTTGAGAAGTCAAATCTGCTCAGAATCGCCAGGGAGCTGTCGCGAGTTGCTGGCCGGGGGCTCAAGGAGCAGCAGAAGCAGCAGCAGCAGTGGCACAACTCCGACGACCTGGATTTTAGAAAGGGCGAGGAATAGAAAGAAAGCGGCAGATAATGGGACCGAGAATTTTTCGTCCCTGAAACTTTCAGCAGCCCTCATTTGCTTTTAGAGTAGACCCTTTCCGTTTTAAATTCTTATGTTTTGATAACCACACTCGCCGCATTCTACTTTTGTTAGTAGCAGCCTATAAATGCGCGTGCATGACTGAAAAGGTTCACAAAAACTTTCGATATATTTCTGTCTGCGAGTCTGTGAGCCTGTCTCCCAAACTAATTTAAGCTGCGACTAAACTTTAAGCCCTGAAGTTTTCCTAAACTGTTGCTTGCCCTCTCAATATTGATTTTCATTACGAAAAGCAGCCCATCGCAGTATGGCTAACACATTAGTCGATATCCTTGCTAAACCTAATCCTCGTATGCTCCGTAACAGAGCATTGCGTTCATACTGGTGCGTATTTATCCATCAGCCGTGTGTCTATCTATCTATCTATCTATCTATCTATCTATCTATCTATCTATCTATCTATCTATCTATCTATCTATCTATCTATCTATCTATCTATCTATCTATCTATCTATCTATCTATCTATCTATCTATATATCTATCTATCTATCTATCTATCTATCTATCTATCTATCTATCTATCTATCTATCTATCTATCTATCTATCTATCTATCTATCTATCTATCTATCTATCTATCTATCTATCTATCTATCTATCTATCTATCTATCTATCTATCTATCTATCTATCTATCTATCTATCTATCTATCTATCTATCTATCTATCTATCTATCTATCTATCTATCTATCTATCTATCTATCTATCTATCTATCTATCTATCTATCTATCTATCTATCTATCTATCTATCTATCTATCTATCTATCTATCTATCTATCTATCTATCTATCTATCTATCTATCTATCTATCTATCTATCTATCTATCTATCTATCTATCTATCTATCTATCTATCTATCTATCTATCTATCTATCTATCTATCTATCTATCTATCTATCTATCTATCTATCTATCTATCTATCTATCTATCTATCTATCTATCTATCTATCTATCTATCTATCTATCTATCTATCTATCTATCTATCTATCTATCTATCTATCTATCTATCTATCTATCTATCTATCTATCTATCTATCTATCTATCTATCTATCTATCTATCTATCTATCTATCTATCTATCTATCTATCTATCTATCTATCTATCTATCTATCTATCTATCTATCTATCTATCTATCTATCTATCTATCTATCTATCTATCTATCTATCTATCTATCTATCTATCTATCTATCTATCTATCTATCTATCTATCTATCTATCTATCTATCTATCTATCTATCTATCTATCTATCTATCTATCTATCTATCTATCTATCTATCTATCTATCTATCTATCTATCTATCTATCTATCTATCTATCTATCTATCTATCTATCTATCTATCTATCTATCTATCTATCTATCTATCTATCTATCTATCTATCTATCTATCTATCTATCTATCTATCTATCTATCTATCTATCTATCTATCTATCTATCTATCTATCTATCTATCTATCTATCTATCTATCTATCTATCTATCTATCTATCTATCTATCTATCTATCTATCTATCTATCTATCTATCTATCTATCTATCTATCTATCTATCTATCTATCTATCTATCTATCTATCTATCTATCTATCTATCTATCTATCTATCTATCTATCTATCTATCTATCTATCTATCTATCTATCTATCTATCTATCTATCTATCTATCTATCTATCTATCTATCTATCTATCTATCTATCTATCTATCTATCTATCTATCTATCTATCTATCTATCTATCTATCTATCTATCTATCTATCTATCTATCTATCTATCTATCTATCTATCTATCTCTCTATCTATCTATCTATTGATGAGAAAAGCTCATACGCTAAGGGATCAAATTACTTCAGCATACGTTAACCCTGCGGATAAACAAGATATACTTCGCCGCACAGAGTCGTTCCCAATGCTTTGATTGCAATCTGTTCTCAATAGGATGTCCCTAGGGAAACCTTCCAACCTTGCTGTTAGTGAGCAGGTCACACGGAAGAAGGAGGCGTTCATTGATCGGCAGAAATCGCGCCAGCCATGCAGCCCCTGTTCTCAAGCTAAAACCGGCCGGACAAGCACAGAGTTGAGAGGCGCTGCGAAGGGCGCGGCACAAAAGGATTAGCCGGATAGACCTCGGGATTAGGATGTCGGAATCATGCGGGCAGGCGGGGAGTCCGCGCGGGCTGCTGGCGATGGACTCGTGAAATTCTCGTCACCCCACCTCCGTGTGCTCGCAGCTGCCCTAGTCAGGGAGGAGGGATTGAGCGAGTTAAAATTAGGTAGCTAGGGACTCAGTGGCCCCTCGGCCTGCTTTTCGTTAATTTGAGACCCCGAGGCTTCGGAGCACCGTCGAGTCTTTAGCCTGTGATTTTTCAACTCCTAACCCCTCAAGGTTCTTTTGCTCGAATATCGTGACGTTGGTTTTCGAGTAATAGGCTAAAAAAATTGCCCCTAAATTTTTTTACTGTGCTCCCCTCTGCCCCTGCTTCCCTGCTCTGTAATCTGACAGGGGCTGCCTCTGCTTTGGAACTTTTCCGAATATTTTTGTGTCCTCAATCTTGCCTGCTCGATTCCGTGTGGCCCTTTCGGCCGTTGTTTTCACGTCAGTCATCATCCCCATCCCTCTCCCCAAAGCCATCCTTATACCTATTGCCATTGTCATCCCCATCCCCGTCCCCAATCCGATCCCCATCCTCAAACCCATCCATGTACCTATCCACATCCTTATCCCCATTACCATCCCTTCCCCATTCCCATCCCCATCCTCATTCTTATCCCTATTCCCATCCCCATCCCCATCTCCATCCAGATTGCGATCCTAATCCCTATCATTATCCCCATCTCCATCCCTTTCCCCATCCCTTTCCCCATACCCATCCCCATCCCCATCCTCATCCTTATCCTATTACCATCCCTTCCCCATCCCCATCCCCATCCTCATCCTTACGAGTATCATATTCCCATCCCCATCCTCATCCTTATCATATTCCCATCCCCATCCCCATCCCTTTCCCCATTCCTATATCCATCCTTATCCCTATCCTCATCTCAATCACCAACCCTATCCCACCCTTATCCCATTCTTATCTTTCCATCCCAACCATTAAGCATCTTCCCTCCTGGCAACGCTTTTAGGTAATAACAGGCAAAGTACTTTTATTTTTTAAGCTTCTATCAGCGAACTTTGAGAAGCACAAGTGCAATCTAGCGAGGAAAAAAAGTGTTCTCCTTTGCTGCCGGAATCGAACCAGCACTTAGAAATGTCATTTTCCCAATGGCTGGCTCTCAGTTGCCTCTTGCCTGTGCGTGGCTGAAAGAATGTGGAATATAAAAAGCCAGGTTTGTCTTGCAGCGACTCAGCTTGAGTCGGCCTGCGCCATTGCAAGCCTCGTCGTCCCTTTCAGCGTGCAGAAAGAGGCGCAAGCAATCGAACGGGGAGTTAGCTGAAGTGAAACGGATACCCTCCCTTTGCTTCGCTCTTCTTCTGACTCTTTTGCACGCATCACGCTCAGATGCGGGCCCTCTTGGCTGCATCTTGCCATGGTAATTAATCTGCGGGACTTTGCTGTTTGTCCACCGCCTTTATGGATGGCTCTGCCCGTTTCTCTGTCAGTGCGTCTGTCTGTCTGCCTTGACAATGGGAGCTGATAAAATATGAAGATTAAGATAAGGCAATGGGAGATTAGAAACAGAAATTTGAGTTTAAACATGGAAATTAGAGATTAGACACGGAGATTAGAGATTAGACATGTAGATTAGAGATTAGACATGGAAATTAGAGATTAGACATGTAGATTAGAGATTAGACATGTAGATTAGAGATTAGACATGGAAACTATAGATTAGACACGAAGATAAAAGATTGTGGCTTCGGAGCACCGTTGAGATTTGAGATTAGACATGGAAATTAGAGATTAGACATGTAGATTAGAGATTAGACATGGAGATTAGAGATTAGACATGTAGATTAGAGATTAGACATGGAAATTAGAGATTAGACATGTAGATTAGAGATTAGACATGGAAACTATAGATTAGACACGGAGATAAAAGATTAGACATGGAAATTTGAAATTATACATGGAAACTATAGATTAGACATGAAAATTAGAGTTTAGACATGAAAATTAGAGATTAGACATGTAGATTAGAGATTAGACATGGAAACTATAGATTAGACACGGAGATAAAAGATTAGACATGGAAATTTGAAATTATACATGGAAACTATAGATTAGACATGAAAATTAGAGTTTAGACATGAAAATTAGAGATTAGACATGTAGATTAGAGATTAGACATGGAAACTATAGATTAGACACGGAGATAAAAAATTAGACATGGAAATTAGAGATTAGACATGGAGATTAGAGATTAGACATGTAGATTAGAGATTAGACATGGAAATTAGAGATTAGACATGTAGATTAGAGATTAGACATGGAGATTAGAGATTAGACATGTAGATTAGAGATTAGACATGGAAATTAGAGATTAGACATGTAGATTAGAGATTAGACATGGAAACTATAGATTAGACACGGAGATAAAAGATTAGACATGGAAATTTGAAATTATACATGGAAACTATAGATTAGACATGAAAATTAGAGTTTAGACATGAAAATTAGAGATTAGACATGTAGATTAGAGATTAGACATGGAAACTATAGATTAGACACGGAGATAAAAGATTAGACATGGAAATTTGAAATTATACATGGAAACTATAGATTAGACATGAAAATTAGAGTTTAGACATGAAAATTAGAGATTAGACATGTAGATTAGAGATTAGACATGGAAACTATAGATTAGACACGGAGATAAAAAATTAGACATGGAAATTAGAGATTAGACATGGAGATTAGAGATTAGACATGTAGATTAGAGATTAGACATGGAAATTAGAGATTAGACATGTAGATTAGAGATTAGACATGGAGATTAGAGATTAGACATGTAGATTAGAGATTAGACATGGAAATTAGAGATTAGACATGTAGATTAGAGATTAGACATGGAAACTATAGATTAGACACGGAGATAAAAGATTAGACATGGAAATTTGAAATTATACATGGAAACTATAGATTAGACATGAAAATTAGAGTTTAGACATGAAAATTAGAGATTAGACATGTAGATTAGAGATTAGACATGGAAACTATAGATTAGACACGGAGATAAAAGATTAGACATGGAAATTTGAAATTATACATGGAAACTATAGATTAGACATGAAAATTAGAGTTTAGACATGAAAATTAGAGATTAGACATGTAGATTAGAGATTAGACATGGAAACTATAGATTAGACACGGAGATAAAAGATTAGACATGGAAATTTGAAATTATACATGGAAACTATAGATTAGACATGAAAATTAGAGTTTAGACATGAAAATTAGAGATTAGACATGTAAATCGGTGATTAGATACGAATGTTGGATACGCAGGTAACTTAATTAAAATGTCTCATTAAATGCTCCAATTAACAGTTTAAGTAGCTATAGAATAGGAGAAACGAATTATTCTTGGACGTTGTGCCTATTATTACAGGAGATGTTGTGCGTCATCTAAGTATTTTTGGTGCCTATTATAATCCCACTATGGGACTACGGGGCTGCAGAGACGATCGGAAAGAGAATGGCAGGCGCGGAGACTGCGCGTGCAGCCTCCCCTGTCTGATGCACTCGCCTCCTCGCCGCCTCGCCGCCTCGCCCTTCCCACCAGGCTCTCCAAATCCCACTTCACTGGCCTTCTTTCTTTCTTTCTCTCCTTCTCTATTGCGTCCTGTGCGCCCCCCCCTTAGACGCCTCGTCTTCCTTCCCCGTCCCTACCTCCCCCCCCTGTCCCCCCCCTCCTATGCCGACGCATTTAGCAGGGTTGATAGTACTCCCCCCACCGGCCGATAAAGTTAGTCGCCGAGCCGGCAAAAGTTTCTTTCACTCAGCTCTCGTAAAGAGGGAGTCGATTTGGGACCATTTAAAGGCCGAGGCGCAGTTACTCTAGACTATAAGACAGAGGCAAAGTCGGAGGGAGCCAAAAGCGGCAAAAACATGTCGTCGTTTTTATCCGGCCTGAAGTCGGTAATGGCCGGCGCCGGGAGCGGCGGCGGCGGTAGCGACCGAAAAAACTCGTCGAATTCGAGCGGCCCGGGGAAGTCGATAGCAACCAAGCAGCAACAACAACAGCAGCAGCAGCAACAGCTGGCCGACAGTCAGAAACGAGGCGGCGATGACAAGAGCGGCCCGATGCGGCGGGACCTGTACTCGCTGCCGCTGCTCAAAGACGCCGCGACGCCAGAGCAGCGCGAATCGCTGATGGTGCAGAAGCTGCGCCAGTGTTGCATTGTGTTCGACTTTGACAAAGAGCCGCTGTCCGATCTTCGAGCTAAAGAGGTCAAGCGTCAGGCGCTGCAGGAGCTCCTAGATCACGTGATCACCAGCCGGGGCGCCATCACGGAGCCGGTGTACGCCGAAGCGGTGTTCATGTTCTCCGCCAACGTGTTCCGCACCCTGCCGCCGCCGTCAAATCCCGTCGGAGCCGAGTTCGACCCCGAGGAGGACGAGCCGGCGCTGGACCCGGCGTGGCCGCACCTGCACCTGGTCTACGAGTTCTTCCTGCGCTTCCTCGAGTCGCCAGACTTCCAGCCCTGCCTGGCCAAGCGGTGCATTGAGCAGCAGTTCGTGCTGCAACTGTTGGAAACTTTCGATTAGCGAAGATCCGCGCGAGAGAGACTTTTTGAAAACTATTTTGCACCGGATTTATGGCAAGTTTCTCGGACTGAGGGCCGTCATACGCCGAAACGTGAACAATATATTTTACAGGTGAGCGGAACGAGCGTAAAGAGTTCGCTTTTTGTTTGTGTCTTACGTCTATGTTTTACAGAGGAGTTGTAGCCTAGTGGCTAGGGCGCCTGCCTTATGACCGGAAGGTCGTGGGTTCGAGTCCCGGCCCCTAGGAGACAATTTGTGCCCTTGAGCAAGTTGCAGGTTTCAGGTGCAACGGGTGTGCAGTCTTCACCTGCATCAGCACCCGCGCTACAGGTTTACCTGTCAGCGTCTGTTATTATTATTATTATTATTATGTTTTATGTTTTATGGTGTCCTTACTATTTAGTATTGAGTGTGAGCGCGACCCCATGTGTAAGTAGTGCTTCAGCTAGCTTAGCTAGCTACATCATATTGTGTAACAAAGAATTCTTGACCAATTCCATTAGGCGAACACGGTTTTGGTGTTCGGGTCCCACCCGGATGCGGAATTAGCTATGTTTAGAAATGAGAATTCTGCTTGGGACGGAACTGTCCGCCCCTTGCTCCGCCTCCCAACACGAGCTCAAGTCGTGAGAGAATTCCCCATTACAAAGTCGCATTGGAGAAGATTGGGAGGGAAGCTGAACGAAGGGGAACGAAATGGCGGGCTGGGATAATGTCTTCAGCAGATCCCATGGTTTAGATGCCTTATACGTTCTTCCCCTTACCTCCCTAATTCCCCGTATTCCTCCGAGTTTGCCTTCCCTGCTCTAATCACATGTTGTCATGAGCAACAGATGGCTCATTTTGCTCTCCAGGGTGTCTTCGTGCTCCGCCTTTCTTCTTGGGCCTGCTTATTTCGCCTTTTTCCTCTGCCTTGTCTGTCTTTGTGCAGTCCTTTGCCCGGCTGCCCTCCTTCGCTTTTGTTTGTCTTCATCCAGCTGTGAGCTGCGCATCTTGTGTCGCATTAGACGGCTGTGTGAGGCACTGTGGCGTGCTTTTAGGGCGAATCTCACAGCTGTCTGTTGGTCTATCTATGTCTCAGCGATTTTCTTCCTTACTAATTTATCCGCTGCCTCAGCATTTCCTTGGCAGCTCATAAAAAGATATTTTTCCTTCACCCCGTTACGTTGAAAGTAAGCCAGTAGCACACTTCGATGTCACTCCAGGCTGTAACTCTCTTCGATGTCACTCCAGGCTGTAACTCTCTTCGATGTCACTCCAGTCTGTAACACTCTTTGATGTCACTCGAGTCTGTAACACTCTTTAGATGAAGCACTCTAGATCTCAATTACAGCAAGCCCGCCCAATTCGCAGATTTATTTACGAAACGGAACGGCACAACGGCATCGCCGAGCTACTCGAAATCCTCGGCAGCATCATCAACGGATTCGCCCTGCCGCTCAAGGAGGAGCACAAGGTGTTCCTGCTGCGGGTGCTGCTGCCATTGCACAAGGCCAAGACGCTGAGTACCTACCATCCTCAGCTGGCCTACTGCGTGGTCCAATTCCTGGAAAAGGATCACTCCCTGGCTCAGCCGGTGCTCCTTGGTCTTCTTCGTCTCTGGCCGAAGGTGCACTCGCCCAAGGAGGTGATGTTCCTCACCGAGCTGGAGGAAATTCTTGACGTAATCGAGCCGGCCGAGTTTCGCAAAGTTGCCGGGCCCCTGCTGCGCCAGTTGGCCAGGTGCTTGAGCTCGCCGCACTTTCAAGTAGCCGAACGCACACTGTACTACTGGAACAATGAGTACGTGCTGTCGCTATTTTCTGACAATGCGGCCCTGATGATGCCGATCATATTCCCGGCGCTCTACCGAACCAAGCAGCACTGGAACAAAACCATTCACACGTTGGTTTACAACGCTTTGAAACTGCTGATGGAGATGGACCAGAAACTGTTCGACGAGTGCGCAGTCCGCTATCAGGAGGAGCGTCAGCGGGAGCGCGAGGCGCAGAACAGGCGCGAGCGGCTCTGGCAGCAGCTGGCCAGCCAAGCGATGGACAATCCGCTCTACCCGGTGTTCTGCGGCCGGTCGTCGACTGGTCGCTTGGATCTCGCCGATTCGTCAGCGAGACCTTCGTCCGTCGAACTTTCCAAACAGCGACAGCTGCGGGACCAGGACGACGACGACAACGAGGAGGAGGTGGACGTTCGCAGCGGCCTGACGGCGTTGGAACGCGAGGCCCTCGCCGAGATGGACGATAGCGCTGCCGCTGGCTCTGGCAGGCGGGGGCGGCGGCGTCGTTGGGGGTCGACGCGACAAGCCGCTGCTGCGACGAAAGTCGGAGCTGAACAGGGCAAAAACTTCGAAGTGACGGATGGAGCGACAACAAAAATAACGACGGTTTTTTGTCACTCTCTGGACTCTGTAGTGACTTGCCATCTTCTAAAAGACGGTGTGTTTTGTAGCACTTTCTGGGGTTCTGGTTAGCTGAGCTGAAGTCTTGAAAGGCTCAGTTATTACAGAGTAGCTAAATATCCCCAAGGGATCCTTAGGGAATCAGGTGGAAAATTCTATTAAGTACACTTAATTTGCGTTAAAAGTACATTTTAAACAGACATTCCTCATATGGATGACTCGACTACTTCGTATTTGGCATCAGAGCCAAAAAAAAGCACTATATCGAAAGCAGAAAAATGGACACAATTTTCTTCTGAAATTGTTCTGCACAACTAGGCTAATGTTGTCTGTCAGTTTAATGTTGTTGCAATTCATTCGGTTTCGTTCCAATCTGCCTACCCCGGTACACAAATGCGGCCAGTAACCCCCCTTCCCCACTGCTTGTCGATCAATTTTCAATAGCTAATATCTGCTTGACCATTCGTTAAAATATTTTTTAAGCGAAGTATACATCTATCCTTGATTTCTAGAATGCTCACTTTTAGAGGCCTCATAAAATCAGTATTTATTTTGGCTATGTTTTACCATCGGCAGATTTCATTTTGTCCGCCAGCTTCTCATGTTGTTGTTTGTTAGTTTTTGAGCACGAAGTTAACTGTAGCAAGCCGAAAGTTCGGAGCAGGTTTCCAGAAATTTTCTGTTGTTTGTTATTTTAGACATCGAATTAATTTTGATAAAAATTAAGATTTCAGCGCAAAAATTTCAGATAAATGAGGAGCTGTTTTAAACTCTAAACTACATTATTTCTAAATTTTCGAATCTTTAAATAAATATTTCTTTTTTGATTATTATTATATTATTATTAGTAATATTAATTATTATTAAAAATCATCTGTCACAACAGTAAGCTGAGGGAGTAGGGTGTCAGCTGAGGGAGTAGGGTGTCAGCTGAGGGAGTAGGGTGTCAGCTGAGGGAGTAGGATGTCAGCTGAGGGAGTAGGGTGTCAGCTGAGGGAGTAGGATGTCAGCTGAGGGAGTAGGATGTCAGCTGAGGGAGTAGGGTGTCAGCTGAGGGAGTAGGGTGTCAGCTGAGGGAGTAGGATGTCAGCTGAGGGAGTAGGATGTCAGCTGAGGGAGTAGGGTGTCAGCTGAGGGAGTAGGGTGTCAGCTGAGGGAGTAGGATGTCAGCTGAGGGAGTAGGATGTCAGCTGAGGGAGTAGGGTGTCAGCTGAGGGAGTAGGGTGTCAGCTGAGGGAGTAGGGTGTCAGCTGAGGGAGTAGGGTGTCAGCTGAGGGAGTAGGATGTCAGCTGAGGGAGTAGGGTGTCAGCTGAGGGAGTAGGATGTCAGCTGAGGGAGTAGGATGTCAGCTGAGGGAGTAGGGTGTCAGCTGAGGGAGTAGGGTGTCAGCTGAGGGAGTAGGATGTCAGCTGAGGGAGTAGGGTGTCAGCTGAGGGAGTAGGGTGTCAGCTGAGGGAGTAGGGTGTCAGCTGAGGGAGTAGGATGTCAGCTGAGGGAGTAGGGTGTCAGCTGAGGGAGTAGGATGTCAGCTGAGGGAGTAGGATGTCAGCTGAGGGAGTAGGGAGTCAGCTGAGGGAGTAGGGAGTCAGCTGAGGGAGTAGGGTGTCAGCTGAGGGAGTAGGATGTCAGCTGAGGGAGTAGGATGTCAGCTGAGGGAGTAGGATGTCAGCTGAGGGAGTAAGGAGTCAGCTGAGGGAGTAGGGAGTCAGCTGAGGGAGTAGGGTGCCAGCTGAGGGAGTAGGGTGTCAGCTGAGGGAGTAGGGTGCCAGCTGAGGGAGTAGGATGTCAGCTGAGGGAGTAGGGTGTCAGCTGAGGGAGTAGGGTGCCAGCTGAGGGAGTAGGGAGTCAGCTGAGGGAGTAGGGAGTCAGCTGAGGGAGTAGAGAGGCTGCTGAGGGACTAGGGTGTCAGCTGAGGGAGTAGGGTGTCAGCTGAGGGAGTAGGATGTCAGCTGAGGGAGTAGGGAGTCAGCTGAGGGAGTAGAGAGGCTGCTGAGGGACTAGGGTGTCAGCTGAAGGATTAGGCTGTCAGCTGAGGGAGTAGGGTGTCAGCTGAGGGAGTAGGGTGTCAGCTGAGGGAGTAGGGTGTCAGCTGAGGGAGTAGGGTGTCAGCTGAACGATTAGGGTGTCAGCTGAGGGAGTAGCTAGGGTGTCAGCTGAAGGATTAGGGTGCCAGCTGAGGGAGTAGGGTGTCAGCTGAGGGAGTAGGGTGCCAGCTGAGGGAGTAGGATGTCAGCTGAGGGAGTAGGGTGTCAGCTGAGGGACTAGGGTGTCAGCTGAGGTATGTGGTAGTTCAATGAGTGGTTGGAGTGTTTACTTCGCTGTGGCATAGTTCAAAAGCGATGTTGCCGTCAGCCAGAAAGATTTAGACTGACACTCACCCGGACAGTCAGTTCCACGCGCCGCACAATGGCACCCACTGAGCTGACGAAAGAGCCCAGTAGTTTGCTGTGACCGACTCTAACAGGCCGAAGTCAATGAGTTATCGCACTGAACAGAATTGCTTAGCCTATTATAACGGTCACATCAACTACAATTGGGTTTCTTCAGTAAGGCAAATTTGGTGCCGGCAAAACTTGGGAAATTTAATCCAGCTAGACTTTACTAGAAGTTGCAATCGCACGCAGTATAAAAGCTATAGTGGGAGCATGTTGCGTGTTGGGAGAATTGTGAAGAGGATCTCTATAATCGTGCCGGTTGCCCGCGCCTATTGGTCTGGGGTCGGCGCAGTTGGGTCGGGTGTTTCACCTGCTCCGACATGTTCAACTCAGCCTAGCCATGGACTTCTTAGCTCTAGTGTCTGGGGAGGTGAGAAAACTTTGATATTTGCATGAAAACATAAGCTATGGTTTGTGTAATTCGGTCCCGATTTGGAAGGTAATGTACTTTCACTGGGTGCTAAATTTAATCTTGATGATACTCCGTCATATGCGAAATAAATTTCTACCAGATGCTATGTCCAGAACTCCATGGCTTGGTCTAAGGGGAGGTTTCTAAGGGGAAGGGGGGGCAGTTGGTGCTGAGCAGTCGGAGGCCGGGGCACTCCTCCAGCTATACTAGAGAGCTGTCACAGAGGCGAGTGAGGGTTGGGTGGCCTGCTGCCATATTACGCGAATGCCTCGACTATTGAGAAGTCAAAGTCAGCTAGCGAGGGCTAGTCAAGAGAGGCCGGGGGGAAAGACAGGCGGAACAATACAGACAGACTCGATCGTGTTTTAAAAAAAACCGAAAAAAGCACTGAGCCCGAAGGGGGGCTTCACCGGCCTCTCCCTGCACTCCCACTGCCCTGGCTACTCAATACTTGTTGAGGAGCGGGACAAGGGTGGAGGAGTCGGAGAGGAGTCGAGTCCGAGAAATGCTGCAGCAGCCGCCGCTCTCTAGGGAAGAAGGACAGATCTTCTCTCTAAGTGAGGGTGCTGCAAATTGCCAGGTCTGGGAAAACTAAGGTATCGGCGGCGGCGGGAGGCGAGGGGACGAGGAAATGCTCGAAATTACCAATCGCATCTCGATCGGCTTAGCCACATGTTGCTACACTTCTCGGAACCGACAATGTAGGTTTGAGTATTAGTATTAAGAAACTATTGAATATTACTAACAGCTTACAGTTCAACTCTGTACAAAGCATTGTTAAACTATTAAAATGTCCCGTTGCCGAACAACCTTTACTACTGGAAATCGCTAGGCAAGTATTTCCGCAAGCTAAAAAACGCCAATTCCAGGGTTGAAGTTTGCTCAGGCGCAGGTGGCCCTGTCTGTTTCTCTCTCTCTCCCCTTCCGTCTCTTTACTCTCCCCCTCTAGTTTCGGCCCTCTTTTTTTTAACCAACCAACCTATCAACAGGCAATATTGCCAATTTGTTTAGCTCAGCTAAAACCCCGTTGTCAAATGCATTCGAGCTAATGCTAATACTGAATAGCCATAAAAGCAAGACAAAATGCTTCTACGCTTGGTGCTGACTGAGTCATCGTGAGGTCAGATAAGTTCATATTCTTCAGATTTTTGTTCTCTGTCTAGATTAGCAATCGCCTCAATTATCTACTCAATTAGTCTAGGAGTTGTAGCCTAGTGGCTAAAGCATCTGCCGGTTGATCAGAAGGTCGTGGGCTCGAGTCCCGGCTCTGGGAGACAAATTCTACTCTTTGAGAAAGGCACTTAATTCCGTATTGCTTCAGTCCACCCAGCTGATATCGGGTACCAGTTTGAGCTGGGTAAATTTAGGGTGGGTGTTGCGGCCCCTCCAGCCAGTCCGGCTGTGCTGTGGGCTGTACATCTGGTCGAAAGGTGGAGTGTCAAAGTTTATGCATTTATTTTTATTTTAGATATCCTTGAGGATCACTCATTTTTAATGCTAAAAAAGTCGCGCTTACTGTACCTGCATGAGCTCTCAAGCCGTATATTTATAGTTGCTATATGTAACGTTTTACGTACAAGCACAAACTGAGACGCAAATTTACAATTATAATGCGTTGCATACGGCCATCTTTTTGTAATGTGTCGTGACACTGCATCTGCCTAAAATAGCAAACAGCTGGCTTTAAAAAATAATCAATACAAATCCAAGACAAAATTCATAGAATCTTGCGGCATTCAAAAGGAGAGAGGGGTAGAGCAAAGATGCGGACTCAAGAAGAAAGAGAGGGGTAGAGCAAAGATGCGGACTCAAGAAGAGAGAGAGAGAGGTAGAGCAAAGATGCGGACTCAAGAAGAGAGAGAGGGGTAGAGCAAAGATGCGGACTCAAGAAGAGAGAGAGAGGGGTAGAGCAAAGATGCGGACTCAAGAAGAGAGAGAGAGGGGTAGAGCAAGGATGCAGACTCAAGAAGAGAGAGAGGGGTAGAGCAAAGATGCGGACTCAAGAAGAGAGAGAGAGGGGTAGAGCAAAGATGCGGACTTAAGAAGAGAGAGAGAGGGGTAGAGCAAAGATGCAGACTCAAGAAGAGAGAGGGAGGGGTAGAGCAAAGATGCGGACTCAAGAAGAGAGAGAGGGGGGTAGAGCAAAGATGCGGACTCAAGAAGAGAGAGAGAGGGGGTAGAGCAAAGATGCGGACTCAAGAAGAGAGAGAGAGGGGGTAGAGCAAAGATGCGGACTCAAGAAGAGAGAGAGGGGTAGAGCAAAGATGCGGACTCAAGAAGAGAGAGAGGGGTAGAGCAAAGATGCGGACTCAAGAAGATAGAGAGAGGGGTAGAGCAAAGATGCGGACTCAAGAAGAGAGAGAGGGGTAGAGCAAAGATGCGGACTCAAGAAGAGAGAGAGGGGTAGAGCAAAGATGCAGACTTAAGAAGAGAGAGAGAGGGGTAGAGCAAAGATGCGGGCTCAAGAAGAGAGAGAGGGGTAGAACAAAGATGCAGACTCAAGAAGAGAGAGAGAGGGGTAGAGCAAAGATGCGGGCTCAAGAAGAGAGAGAGGGGTAGAGCAAAGATGCGGACTCAAGAAGAGAGAGAGGGGTAGAGCAAAGATGCGGACTCAAGAAGAGAGAGAGGGGTAGAACAATGATGCAGACTCAAGAAGAGAGAGAGAGAGGGGTAGAGCAAAGATGCAGACTCAAGAAGAGAGAGAGGGGTAGAGCAAAGATGCGGACTCAAGAAGAGAGAGAGAGGGGGTAGAGCAAAGATGCGGACTCAAGAAGAGAGAGAGGGGTAGAGCAAAGATGCAGACTTAAGAAGAGAGAGAGAGGGGTAGAGCAAAGATGCGGGCTCAAGAAGAGAGAGAGGGGTAGAACAAAGATGCAGACTCAAGAAGAGAGAGAGGGGGGTAGAGCACAGATGCGGACTCAAGAAGAGAGAGAGGGGTAGAGCACAGATGCGGACTCAAGAAGAAAGAGAGGGGTAGAGCACAAATGCGGACTCAAGGAGGGAGACAGAAATTGATCACTGTCAATCACACATATAAAATCATGGACGGGAATCAGCGATGACCATCAGCTGAGTACCGCAGACTCCTCGATGAAGCGCCACCGACTTGCAGGCCGATGGTCGGCAGAAGGCCTCCCGATCGTTGTTCCCGAAGGCTGCCACTGAAGTTTCCGCCGTCTGAACGAGAGCTGGCGCCAGTTGTCGCGTCGCGACCGCGACTGCGACGTCGCCTGTTGCGTCGATGCGGCACCGGGCGAAGCACGCCGCACGAAGGCTCCTTTGGCGGCTCCATGAGCTCCGGGCGAGTCAGCTGGGGCACCGTGATGGAACGCTCGCCGGGTTTTCTTAGGCGCTGACAAAAGCTGGTCACCTGGGATTGGGATTTGGAGAGGTTGTTTTATCATGCACTGCTGGGTACTGAAAAGACTCTGGTAGAAAGCGCTCCATAGACACTCAAAACCAACGCTCCATAGACACTTGTAACCAACGCTCCAAAGAAACTCAAAACCAACGCTCCATAGACACTCGAAACCAACGTTCCAAAGACACTCAAAACCAACGCTCCATAGACACTGGAAAAAAGACTCCTTAGACACTGGACACAAACACTCCATAGACACCGGACACAAACACTCCATAGACACCGGACACAAACACTCCATAGACACCGGACACAAACACTCCATAGACACCGATCACAAACACTCCATAGACACCGGACACAAACATTTCATAGACACCGATCACAAACACTCCATAGACACCGGACACTAACACTCCATAGACACCGGACACAAACACTCCATAGACACCGGACACAAACACTCCATAGACACCGGACACTAACACTCCATAGACACCGGACACAAACACTCCATAGACACCGGACACAAACACTCCATAGACACCGGACACAAACACTCCATAGACAAATAACACACCATTGAGCGTGGCGTTACCACAGGAAGCCATCAGATCACGGAAATGCCCCAGATCGCTCAGTCTCACCTGTGACTCCAGCCGCTCCATTCCCACCAGCTCCAGCTCCTCTCTGGCCAGAAACGGCTTTCCGATCCTTGGCCGCGGATCGTGCTGACCCTCGGACAGAATCCGGAGCAGCCGGCACCGGTCCCGATACTGCAACTCGTCCGGGTCCAACAGCTCCTCATCCTCTGGCTCCTGCTGCTGCTGGCTAGCCATCAGCAACGACTTGAGCTTCGACGAATTGGCCGGCGGAGGCGGCGGCGGTGGCGGAGGCAGCGGAGCGCCTGAACCGGGGGACGCCGCCGTCGCCGCCGCAGCAGCAGCCGGATCCAGAGCGGCCGCCGCTGCCCGAGCTTCGCGCAGCTGCTGCCGACGAAAACGCCGATTGATGTAGTCGAACACGGTGCCCGGGCCCCACTGATCGATCAGCGGACCGATTCGAGGCAGCTGCAGGTGGCCTTTGCGCGGCCTTGCCTGCGTCAATTGCTGCTGTTGCTGCTGCTGTTGTTGTTGTTGCTGTGACAGCTGCGACAGTTTCTGCTGCTGCTGCTGCTGCTGGAGTTTCTGGTCAATCTTTCGCACCTGCTCGTAGAGGAGCCCGATGGCGTGGCCCAGCAGTGGAGCTTCGCTAGTATGCAGCAGCAGAGTGCGCAGGGTCAATCGGCACAGCAAGTCCTCCTTGATTGAACTGTTCGTTTTTCGGACGAGGTTCAAAGTAGTTATCAAAGGTCTTTTAAGCCCTTCCTACTGCAAGTAGTAAAAAATAATTAAGCCATGATAGGGGGTCACGCATGGGTTTGGAAACTCCCTCAGCTACATGCAATATTTAGGATTTATTTCTGAAAAGAAAAATTCAGATAAAATTCCGACTGCCCCGTTCTCTCTACAGTTTTATCACGTTAGCTACACAGAAACAGCATCATCCGCATAGCTACATAGCAGAAACATCATCTGCATAGCTACATAGCAACAGCATCATCCGCATAGCTACACATAGTAACAGCATCATCCCCTTGGCAGCAAACCATCAGCATCATTTAATTAAAACACTGCATTCAGTTCTTAAAAGTACAAAATAGCCTTAGCAACTGCATCAACTTACTTCAGCGTGTTCGGATGCCGCCTCTCAACCAATCTGGTCCACTCACGCAGGTTCAGCCGGTACATGTTGGTCTCCAAGGTGGCCACCCCGTGGCACAGGTAAGTCCGCATGCCCAGCGCTACTTCGAGACCGCCGATAATCTCGTTGCTAGAGACGCAGCACCAATCACGACACTTACCGGCGCCCTTTAATCGTTCGTTTAGCGGGTGCCGATCGGAGCCGAAAATCTGCTCAACCAGCTGCGGTCCCAGGTAGCGGCTGTACTGCTCCCTGTGCAGACCTGGCACCATGCTCTGCTTCACCTCGCCGCTGCGGTAAAAAACCATCATCGAAGGTGAAGTTTCGGTTGGTAATCGGTTGGTTGGTGGTTGCTAATACAATGCCTGACACCTGAAATAATTTCTTTACCTCGTGATGAAGTACACGCAGTCAATCTCGTCTCCTTGGCGCATCACCTGCTCGCTATACTTGAACCTGGTCTTGCTCAGGCCGCGCAGCAGCTGCTGACGAAATTTCACCGGCCAGGCGGAGAAATGAGCGAATTGGTCGATAAAATTAGCTTTACCAGCCTCCTCGCGTCGCATGTAGTCCTGCAGAGTTCGATCGAATAGAGATTTGTCGATCACTAACACCTGGCAGAGGTCCGAGTCCGGGTTCACGATGACACTGGCCGTGCGCAGAACTCCGTTGACTAAGGCCACTTCGCCGAAAGCGTGACCGGCTAAATTGGTGGTGCGATCGCTTCGAAAGTTCGTCGGCTGAATCGAGAACTACTCTGACGGCTATTAACATGCTCTCTCGGATTGTCCTCGGATTGGCTGGAGCCAGTGCCCCTCCTCTCTTACTTGTACTTCCTTACCCCTGCTCTCTTACTGTCCCCCGATTGGCTGAAGCCAGTACCCCATCTCTCTTGCTTGTACTTCCTTACCCCTGCTTTCTTACTGTCCCCCGATTGGCTGAAGCCAGTACCCCATCTCTCTTGCTTGTACTTCCTTACCCCTGCTTTCTTACTGTCCCCCGATTGGCTGGAGCCAGTGCCCCTCCTCTCTTACTTGTACTTCCTTACCCCTGCTCTCTTACTGTCCCCCGATTGGCTGAAGCCAGTACCCCATCTCTCTTGCTTGTACTTCCTTACCCCTGCTTTCTTACTGTCCCCCGATTGGCTGGAGCCAGTGCCCCTCCTCTCTTACTTGTACTTTCTTACCCCTGCTGTCTTACTGTCCTCGAATTGGCTAACGCCAGTGCCTCTTTTTTCTCGTCTTTTTTCTCACGCCAAATTAACCTCTCAGATTGTCTGACTCACCTTTGAATGTGCCGACAGACACCCCAAGTAAGGCTTCAATTTCAGCTGGCTTTTTCTTCGCCAAAATATCGCCTTCCTCAAACGTTTTCGATTGTCGTTCAGCGCGAACTGTCGAATCGGCATCGGCATCCGTCTGTTCGTTTGTTGCCTCGGCGTCGTCTTCCTCGGTGGTGTCGGCACTTGAGATTCTGATGTCGCACATGCCAGTGAGAATGATGTACATTGTGTATCCGACGTTGCCCTGTTTGATCAGAATCTGGTTAGGCTGGTAGGCCTCCACTTTGCTGCTCTTCACTATTTCGTGAAGTACCTCTGTTTTATATAGTTTAAAACGGTTAAAAACGGTTAATGACAGCGACTAATGACCAGCTTGTATTTTTTAATGTCTTACGGATATAGGAATTTTGGGTAAATTTTAGTTTGTCTTTACGCAGCCGTGAGTCAATGAAGCTTTGGATTTTGTTGTTGCTAGTTTTCTGATTACAAAGAATCAATTTAAGGTATCTAATCTCATAGATAAGGGGCGCCCACCTTACCGACAGGGTCGCCCACCTCATGGACAAGGGCTCAAGGGTCGCCCACCTCATAGACAAGGGCCCAAGGGGCGCCCACCTCATAGACAAGGGCCCAAGGGTCTCCCACCTCATGGACAAGGGCCCAAGGGGCGCCCACCTCATGGACAAGGGCCCAAGGGGCGCCCACCTCATAGACACCTCATGGACAAGGCCCCAAGTGTCGCCCACCTCATGGACAAGGGCCCAAGGGGCGCCCACCTCATGGACAAGGGCCCAAGGGGCGCCCACCTCATAGACACCTCATGGACAAGGCCCCAAGTGTCGCCCACCTCATGGACAAGGGTCCAAGGGTCGCCCACCTCATGGACAAGGGCCCAAGGGGCGCCCACCTCATGGACAAGGGTCCAAGGGTCGCCCACCTCATGGACAAGGGCCCAAAGGGCGCCCACCTCACAGACAAGGGCCCAAGGGTCGCACACTTCACAGGCAAGGGGTGCCATAGACGCCCAATTATGTGGCGCCCTTTTGAATTTAAATTCCAGGGTACAGTAGCCAAGTCTGGTTAGCGCGACTCACCGTCTTGAATCTCGCCCAGCACAGTGACCTTCCCCTGACGGGCGTCCCGATTCGACAGCTCCCTGAGCCACTTCATCAGCGCCGCAATCTCTTCCTCGAGTCGATCCTCCTCGGACTTTTTCAGCACCGCCAGCGCCACCTGGTGCATCTCCTGGCCAGCCAGCTGCATTTTTAGACTTCGATATTGAAAATTAAACTTTGCTTAAACTTTGTTTGCAGAAACGGTTAGGACTGCCCTAGCAGCTGGTAGCAACACTGCTTTATATATACTAGCCTTTTCAGTATTCAAAGCTGCCACTCCTTTCATCTTTCAACTCTCAGGCCCGGGTCCGCACTACCCAGCCAAGCGTTCCTGACCCCAGCTGCCTCAGCCACTGTCTCACTCCAACTCAATCAGTGACAGCTGGTGAGCGCTTCTCTGCTCGCACACATTCAGTCCGGCCGCTACTCCTGTCCCCCTCTGTCCGACCATTCTTTCCCTACCTGCCCCTAGTAGCCGACTAGAGTAGCAACCACATCGTTTCAGTGGGGTGGGGCGCAGCTGTTTTTTAATTAAGTAACTCTAGGGCGGCGAGCAACTTCGCTGCTTCATGCACTGCTGAGATTAATGATTAGATAGATAGATAGATAGATAGATATCTATCTATCTGTCTATGTATACATAAAATATAAATACAAAGATATATAAAATGATGTATATAAAGCTAGAGGCGAAGTTAATTTTTGCTTTTATATTTAATTAATAATATCAAGAGCTCCCAAGTTATATTTTTATCAGGCAATTCATACTAATTCTTTGCTTGAGAAGCAGACAATGCAGAAACAAGCGGATATTAAATATCTATATGGGGAAATTGATGACTTTTTATGCCACTCATAATAGACAGCAAGACAGTTGCTTTGGCAACGTAAATATTTTATCGTTGCTGCATCAAGAACATTGGGGCGCGTTTTCTGCGGTAATGAACACTATGGGAATGATATGGGAAGGATTTTATCAGCGTCAGAAAATTCAGTAATTTAATCTATCCGCAACTTTTACTAGCTACTGTTAGTATTAGAGTAAAGATATGGAAAATATTAGAAGAATAAGATTACTGTTAAGAACAGTAAATACGCTAAACAAAGCACTAAAGTCAGTAATCGACTTCAATGAAGCCGCACCAAGCATTAAAAAGTATCTTCTAAACATAATAGACCCCGCGCTAAATATCAAAGAGCCCGCATTAAGCATCAAATAGCCCCATGATAAACATCAAAGACTCGGGCTAAACATCTAAGACGCCACACTAAGCATAAAAACCCTGTCGCAAACATATTAGACCCCGTACTAAATATAAAATATTCTGCGCCCAACATCAAACACGCCGCACAAACCTCAAAGACCTAGCACTAAACATCAAAAACACAGCGCTAAGCATCAAAGACGCCGCACTAAACATCAAAAAGTCCCCTCTATACATAATACACACGCGCTAAATATCAAAGATCCTGTGACCAACATTAAAGACAACACACTAAGCATCAAAGACGCCGCACTAGGCATCAAAGACGCCGCACTAAACATCAAAGACGCCGCACTAAACATCAAAGACGCCGCACTAAACATCAAAGACGCCGCACTAAGCATCAAAAAGTCCCCTTTAATCATAATAGACACCCGCTAAATATCAAAGATCGTGTGACCAACATTAAATACAACACACAGAGCATCAAAGACACCGCACTAAGCAAGAGACACATCAGTTTTTCTTCTTCAACTCCCTGTCGTGCTGCCGAGTCCAGCCGGTGAGCAGTTCGCGGACGCGCAGCTTGAACAAGTTCATCTCCTCGATGTCCATGTGCTGCAGCCAGGTGCGGCGGCGCCACTTCAACAAGGCGCGCACGCAGTCCATAACGCAGGTGGCCAGAGTTAAAAATGCGGCTCCGGCAATCAGCGCAAAAATGGCGCGGAAATTTTCGCTGAAAAAATTCGACATAAATTCTCCAATTGTCGGATTTGGCTGCAACTCGAGAGCGATGCGAGCGGCTAGGAACACCTCGGACAGTTCGATGTCGGTGACGATCAGCTTGGGCGGCTCGCTGCTCTCCATGGTCAGCTGGTAGGGGTCGCGGTCGTCGTCACCGGGAGGCGGAGGATCCGCTAACGGATCAGTGGCGTTCGGGTTCTGCACAAACACCAGCTGGATGTAGCATTCGTAAATGCCTTCCATGTGGGCCGCCATGGAGCTGATGTGGGCGATACCCGCCTGGTCGAGGTGCTGTCTCAGACTGTTCGTCTTCCACAGCTTCTCCTCCCGCTTGCCGCCGTGGTGCTCGCCTCTGGGGGTTGAAAGGTGTTTGCTGCATTGATTCAGGGGATGCACCTGGGGTGCCTTGATGAATCTCTACCAACAAAGGGAGTGGCTAAACCTGTCCTTAAGCTTTAGGCTACAGCTGCACCCCACCAAGCCACAGCTACACTCCACCAAGCCGCAGCTACACCCCGCCAGGCCACACTACACCCCACCAAGCCACAGTTACACCCCATCAGGCCACAGCTAAACCCCAGCAAGCCACAGCTACACCCCACCAAGCCACAGCTACACCCCAGCAGGCCACAGCTAAACCCCAACAAGCCACAGCTACACCCCACCAAGCCACAGCTACACCCCACCAAGACACAGCTACACCCCACCAAGCCACAGCTACACACAACCAAGCCACAGCTACACCCCACTAAGCCACAGCTACACCCCGCCAAGCGACAGCTACACCTCACCAAGCCGCAGCTACACCCCACCAAGCCACAGCTACACCCCACCAAGCCATAGCTACACCCCAGCAGGCCACAGCTAAACCCCAACAAGCCACAGCTACACCCCACCAAGCCACAGCTACACCCCACCAAGACACAGCTACACCCCACCAAGCCACAGCTACACACAACCAAGCCACAGCTACACCCCACCAAGCCGCAGCTACAACCCAACAAGCCACAGCTACACCCCCAAAGCCACGAGTGCTTAGAATGAAGCCGCGCACAATTTCTCACAAAGGAGACGGAAAGAAGGACCAGTGGATTCGCCAGGCGCCCATCATGGTTGGCGTCACATTGGTCAGCCCAGCCAGCGGGCAGGTGAGGTTGAAGTGGCTGTCCTCGGGCAGGCGGACCACCGTGTCCAGCACCGGCACGGGGACGAAGCAGGCTGTGTTGGGATCCCGATTGGGGGCGCGCTGTACCATGAGTTGGTACAGGCCAGCGTCAGATGGCGTCACAGACAAAACGTGAAGCACTTCGGAGTCGAAGCGGATTCGTTCAGACGTGTTCAGGAGCTGCGTTTGCGAGGCGGGATTGTGTTTCACTCTGCTAAGGGCTGGTTAACAACGCTAACAGCTGCACTCTACTTAAGCTCATACAAACCATTCAGCTTCACCCATCCAACCCTCAGCTACACCCATCCCACCCTCAGCTACAACCATCCAACCCTCAGCTAAAACCATCCAACCCCCAGCTACACCCATCCAACCCTCGGCTACACCCATCCAACCCTCAGCTACACCCATCCAACCCTCAGCTACAACCATCCAACCCTCAGCTACACCCATCCAACCCCCAGCTACAACCATCCAACCCTCAGCTACACCCATCCAACCCCCAGCTACACCCATCCAACCCTCAGCTACACCCATCCCACCCTCAGCTACAACCATCCAACCCTCAGCTAAAACCATCCAACCCTCAGCTATACCAATCCAACCCTCAGCTACACCCATCCAAACCCCAGCTACACCCATCCAACCCCCAGCTACACCCATCCAACCCTCAGCTACACCCATCCAACCCCCAGCTACACCCATCCAACCCTCGGCTACACCCATCCAACCCTCAGCTACACCCATCCAACCCTCAGCTACAACCATCCAACCCTCAGCTACACCCATCCAACCCCCAGCTACAACCATCCAACCCTCAGCTACACCCATCCAACCCCCAGCTACACCCATCCAACCCTCAGCTACACCCATCCCACCCTCAGCTACAACCATCCAACCCTCAGCTAAAACCATCCAACCCTCAGCTATACCAATCCAACCCTCAGCTACACCCATCCAAACCCCAGCTACACCCATCCAACCCTCAGCTAAAACCATCCAACCCTCAGCTATACCAATCCAACCCTCAGCTACACCCATCCAAACCCCAGCTACACCCATCCAACCCCCAGCTACACCCATCCAACCCTCAGCTACACCCATCCAACCCCCAGCTACACCCATCCAACCCTCGGCTACACCCATCCAACCCTCAGCTACACCCATCCAACCCCCAGCTACAACCATCCAACCCTCAGCTACACCCATCCCACCCTCAGCTACAACCATCCAACCCTCAGCTACACCCATCCCACCCTCAGCTATACCAATCCAACCCTCAGCTACACCCATCCAAACCCCAGCTACACCCATCCAACCCTCAGCTAAAACCATCCAACCCTCAGCTATACCAATCCAACCCTCAGCTACACCCATCCAAACCCCAGCTACACCCATCCAACCCCCAGCTACACCCATCCAACCCTCAGCTACACCCATCCAACCCCCAGCTACACCCATCCAACCTTCGGCTACACCCATCCAACCCTCAGCTACACCCATCCAACCCCCAGCTACAACCATCCAACCCTCAGCTACACCCATCCCACCCTCAGCTACAACCATCCAACCCTCAGCTACACCCATCCCACCCTCAGCTATACCAATCCAACCCTCGGCTACACCCATCCAACCCTCAGCTACACCCATCCAACCCCCAGCTACACCCATCCAACCCTCAGCTACACCCATCCAACCCTCAGCTACAACCATCCAACCCTCACCAAACCAACCTGGTTATCCTTAGTCCAGAAGTAGCGCCTCTCCGGAAAGCGGCCAGGCTTGTCAAAGAGTCGCTGCCTGATTGGCTGCTCGGGGCCGCAGCTCAGATAGAGGTCGCCGCCAACCACAGGCGGACTCTGGCCCATGTGGGCGAACGCGGCCTCCTGCGACGTGGCGCGCAGGCTGTCGCGCATGAAACGCCGCTCGTCCTCGAACAGCAGCTCCGAGTAGGGGCAGTGGGCCAGGTGGCACGGGCTGAGCTCTTTGTCCGGCCCAACGCAGGGCTTGCCGCCGTGCTTCTCCGTCGGGCACTTGCACTGCCTGGTGCGCACCCCGACCCCGTAGCCGCACGATGCGTCGCACATTTCAACGTGGGACCATTCGCACCAGTTGCCATCTAGCGGGCAAGGCGTCGGGTGCAGGCAGGTCACTCGTTTTATGTCGAAGCCGGAGCAGGGCACCCCGCCGCCGGACGGAGTGGGGTTGTTACAGCTGCGTCGGACCTGAATTTAGGGGGTGGGTGGGCGTCCGACTCTCGATCGGAGTGTCCCAGGTTCGAGTCCCAACACTTAAATCCCAAAATCACTCAGTCAAGCTAGCTAATATTGGGGTACCGGTGTGACCTGGGGGAAAATTTCATCGCCTCAGAGGGGAACGCGCAGGCAGCTGCGGCTGAACATCTGGTCGAAAGTGCGGGTGTGTAAAAAATTTTTTTTCAAACGCTTTGGTTGGCTATGGAAGAAAATGCTGTAGAAAGGCTGTAGAAAGGCTGTAGAAAGGCTTTAGAAAGGCTGTAGAAAGGCTGTAGAAAGGCTGTAGAAAGGCTTTAGACAGGCTATAGAAAGGCTGTAGAGATCCTGTAGAAAGGCTGTAGAAAGGCTGTAGAAAGGCTGTAGTAAGGCTGTAGACAGGCTTTAGACAGGCTATAGAAAGGCTGTAGAGATCCTGTAGAAAGGCTGTAGAAAGGCTGTAGAAAGGCTGTAGTAAGGCTGTAGTAAGGCTGTAGAAAGGCTGTAGAAAGGCTGTAGTAAGGCTGTAGAAAGGCTGTAGAAAGGCTGTAGAAAGGCTTTAGACAGGCTATAGAAAGGCTGTAGAGATCCTGTAGAAAGGCTGTAGAAAGGCTGTAGAAAGGCTGTAGAAAGGCTGTAGTAAGGCTGTAGAAAGGCTGTAGAAAGGCTGTAGAAAGGCTGTAGAAAGGCTGTAGAAAGGCTGTAGAAAGCCTGTAGAAAGCCTGTAGAAAGGCTGTAGAAAGGCTGTAGAAAGGGTTTAGCCTTTGAGTTAAAGGAGGTAGGGGAGAACTTAGGCAAAGGGCTGTAAGAACAATGGTAGGAACAAGGTGTGGCAGGCGGCCCCTAGTTACTTCTCTGTGGCCGAGGCCGCAGGTGACGGAGCAGGCCGACGGGACGCCCCATTCGCTCCAGCCGCCGTTGATCTTCGGGCAGTGCAGGCTGACAGGGCAGAGGGTGGCCCGTACGCCGATTGGCCGGCCCTGACGCCGCAGTTTGGCCAGGACCCGGCGATCGCGGCAGGAGCCCCGCTCAGCTGCCGGGTTCTGGTGCGAGGTCAGGCCGGCGCAGTGCCGGCGCTGGCTGCGCTGCCGGGAGCCGCATTCACCTGCGGCGGGTGGGGCTTCAACTTAATCAATCCATCAATTCATCAATTCATCAATCTATCAATCAATCAATTTATCAATTAATCATTAAATTAATCAATCAATCAATTCATCCATCAGTCAATCAATCCATCAACCAGTCAATCAATTCACCGATCTATCAATCAATCAATCAATCTGTGTATCTATCCATCAATCCATCAATCAATCAACCCATCAATCAATCAATCCATTAATCAATCAATCCATCAATCAATCAATCCATCGATTCATCGATCAATCAATCCATCAATTAGCCAATCAACCCATCAATCAATCAATCCATCGATTCATCCATCAATCAATAAATTCTTAAGTAATCAATCAATTTATCAGTCAGTTTGTTTATCTATCTATCTGTCTATCTATCTATCCATCAATCCATCCATCAATCCATCAATTAATCAATCAATAAATCAATTCAACGATCTAATAATCAGTCAATCAATTGATCACTTAATCATTTGGTGTATCCATCCATAAATCCAGCAATGAATCAGTCAATCAATC
This sequence comes from Macrostomum cliftonense, assembly GCA_950096795.1. Lineage (NCBI taxonomy): Eukaryota > Metazoa > Platyhelminthes > Macrostomidae > Macrostomum > Macrostomum cliftonense. The sequence continues at coordinate 49,645 of CATNEM010000344.1, read as the reverse complement.
CATCACTGCATGACATGATGGCATCAATCACTCCATTCATCCATCAATCAATCGATCACTCAATCCACTGAACAATCAATAAATTAATCAATCAATCCCTCAATCAATAAATTCCTCCCGTAATCAATCAATCAATCGATCAATCAGTCAATTTATCAATCAACATATCCATCTATCCAATCCATCAACAGAAGCCGTCAATACTGTAGTACGCCAATCAATCAGCTTCAATCCACCCAGCCAACCTGGCCGACACTCGGAAAACGGCGACCACTCGGTCCACCAGGGCCGGCAGAGGGCCTTGTTGTAGATAGCCGTGCAGTCCGCCCTCTCCACCTCGCTCTTGCACGCGTTTCCCTCGTTGCAGGAGTCGAAGCTGACGCTCTGTCGGCAGTAAAACCGATAGGCCTGGCCGCCTGGGGCGCAGTGGCCCGTGTGGCCGGACTCGGGACAGCGCCACCATTTGGTCGGTAGGCAGGCGTCCTCTGCTCGAGTCAGGCAAGTCCAACTGCTTAACAGATGAAGCAGATTGAGCAGATTGAGCAGGCAACTGAGAGACATTTTCTTATCTTATCATACGCAAAATCTAATCGTTGGGTATTAGAACTTTTTTTTCAATCAATCAATTTTCACCATAGAACGTTCAACTTGCGAAAATGAGGAATTTTCATTGCAGAATTTTTCCGCTTACTTCTAGTTAGTACTAAGCCACCACCATAGCAACGAGGGGTTTTCCCTTGGATACGTATCTTTCCTTAAGTGCGCCAGCTGGCGCTATCAAGGACACCTTAACTAGAAGGACGGGACACTTCGTTTCTTGGAAAGTTTTTGGAGTCCAATCTTCGCAAAAAATACACTACGGAGATAGGAAATTTGCAGTTTTTCGACATAAAATTATAGATTGCGCTGGATATGAAGCAGATGCAAATCTTTTCTTTTGACATGTTCTTCTTGTCTTCTTACTCTATTGAACTACGTACTTCTTAATTTGTGAAATATTGATCTTTAAATTATTTACCTTGTAAAACATATAACGAAAATTATAATTTCAATTGAATTGGTGTTTTACATGCTGCGCAGTTTCTGATCCTCTTGTAATCAAGTCTATTTTATTAAAAAAACATTTCTATCAATCAGTATTTTGGATAATTTTGCTGGTCCAGTCACATGTCAATGTCTGATTCTCTCTGGATTGGCTATTTATCTATTAGTTGTTCTTTTACGAAAGTAAACAACAACAACAACAAAATAATACGAGGATCAATTTTTCACAAATTAAGAAGTACGTAGTTCAATAGAGTAAGAAGACAAGAAGAACATGTCAAAAGAAAAGATTTGCATCTGCTTCATATCCAGCGCAATCTATAATTTTATGTCGAAAAACTGCAAATTTCCTATCTCCGTAGTGTATTTTTTGCGAAGATTGGACTCCAAAAACTTTCCAAGAAACGAAGTGTCCCGTCCTTCTGTATTTAAGGTGTCCTTAATCCTTATGTGTGCGACATAGACAAACGTTTGTGCCACCTTTTGATGCTGCTTTAATACCTTGAAGTTAAAGTGAGATCCATCAATTATGAAAAGAAAAATGTTTTTCTTCTACTTTCAGCGCCCAGAAATGTCTTGCAGTGCCATTTTTTGCCATTTGGCACATGCATAGCTGGCACACTTGAGAAAAGATACATATCCAACGGAAAAACCCTCGTTGCTATGGTGCTGGCTTGGTGCTAACTGGAAATAAATGAATTTTCCACCAATAATTCTCTCTAAATGTCGATATTACCAATTTATTTAATTGCAAGGCTGCTTGCTTGCCGTTTTTTTTTAAAATAAAAAGCCTTTTTTCAATTCGATTGCTGGCCTCCAAATTATTTTTTTTTCTAATGCTTCTCAGTGCGTCTTGACGACGGCTGATCTGTCAGCGGAAGGACGATGGGATTTTATAATTTTTTTTTGTGCCTTAGAAATCCCGGGGGCGGGAAAAGAAATCGCAGATGCTGCTTCTGTCTCCTCTTTTTTAGGAAGAGTGAAAAGAGGAAGTAGCTAGGGGTTTCCACAAACAGCTCATCGAGTGCGCAGGCCCTATGCAGGCGCTTCTTGGCTAGCAGAGAGGACTGTCATTTCCGGGAATCTTCTACTACACTGTTGCTGGGGGAGGGCGTGCAATTTTCGTTTAGCTTTTTCCTCTCTTCAGTAAAAAATGCGCCGCAGCTGGGCCAGCTTCTTCCCTTCTTCCACCCACCTCCAAAGAATAACTCGGATTTAATTTCCTCTTTCAGCATTTTTGCCTCTCTCACAGCTGCTTGCCTGTGTTCTAGCGTTAAATCGGTTAAGAAGGATTTTCTGCAAAAATCCTATTTATTTAGGCATAATTTCATAATCACTTTTTTGTTGCTTTTTTCTATTAATTGCCTGCAATCACTGAAGCAGTTTTTACAGTCTGGATTTTTTTTCCTAATTGGCTAAATTGGTTTATTATTCCTTGACAATTATTTAGCGATTATAAAAATCAATAAGTAAGTAGCTTGGCCGATCGATAAGATGCGAAAGCCTGCTCACGTATTCCCTTTGGTTTGAATGTACATTCAGGATGAGAACGATGCGATAATATGAGTTAGGAAAAATAGAGTGAGAGCTGATTGGTTGATTTAAAAAATCGATAAACACCCACCCACCCCAAACCACCAAGTAGGAAAGAGAGTGATAGTTAAATGAGTTAGACAAGTTTGGGTTAAGCGAGCTAGAGGTTGATAAGTAAAGTCGATAAACACCCACCCACCCCAAACGACAAGTAGGACAGAGAGAGATACTTAAATGTGAGTTAAAAAAGTTTGGGTTAAGCAAGCTAGAGGTTGATAAGTAAAGTCGATAAGCACCCACCCACCCCAAACGACAAGTAGGAAAGTGAGAGATACTTAAATGTGAGTTTAAAAAGTTTGGGTTAAGCAAGCTAGAGGTTGATAAGTAAAGTCGATAAACACCCACCCACCCCAAACCGCCAAGTAGGAAAGAGAGAGATAGTTAATTGTGAGTTAGAAAAGTTTGGGTTAAGCGGTTTTCATGTTGATAAGTAAAAACGATAAACACCCACCCACCCCATAGAGAACGAGCAGATAGAAATGTTGGACAATAAAAAGGCCTGTCCTATAAAAAGAAAGCACATCGAGCAAGATACCAAGTCTTAGTTCATTTCAAAGGGAAACCAGGAAGTTTGCATTGCAGAAATATAAAATAAAGTCATAAAAATAGGATCTGATTCTTTGACATGATGCACAATCAACAGAACAACAGCAAATTGTATTTAAAGTTATCTTAATCAACTACATTTAGTCAACTGCAACTTACAAATTAGATTAAATATTATAAGTACAAAATAATACTATTTTATCTGCTGTACATGCGAATTCAATCTTTGCAAAAATCTATAGCATAGGGAGGGCAGGGGGTCCATATAGAGGTCCATGGAGCCGCATTCTAGGCAGTCCCAATTTCAAGCCGGGCAGTAAGTTCGAATCAATTTAAATTTTTCAATATAAAAAGCTTAGAATCCAGTTTAGGTCTTTGTTCATTGAAAATTTTGGAAACGATGAACGAAAATTTACAGGTGCATTGTGATACTGCGAAAAAACATATAGGGCGCGAAAGTTTAATTAAAATTTACAACGAAGCAACGCATTAATGACTTTTCGGGCAATTTCGGGCAAACATTTAATATATCTTTTTGGCAAAATTCTTTGAGTAAAAATGTTCACAGATCAAAATGTCCACCCTAGCTTGATCGAAATATCTACTCCAGCTAGATCAGCATGTCCACCCCAGCTAGATCAGCATGTCCACCCCAGCTAGATCAACATGTCCTCTATAGCTAGATCAACATGTCCCCTCTAGCTAGATCAACATGTCCTCTATAGCTAGATCAACATGTCCCCTCTAGCTAGATCAACATGTCCTCTATAGCTAGATCAGCATGTCCACTCCAGCTAGATCAACATGTCCACCCCAGCTAGATCATTGCCAGCTGCTGGTTGATCTCGTGCAGCACAGCGCTTGCGCAGTGGTTTCTATGCACAGAGTAGGTTGCCAAGGACTCTCTAGGCGAGGGAATCGAACTGGAGCCCGTGGTCCCGGTCAGGAATGTCGACGTAGACGACGACTGTCTGTCGCTGCCAGCGTCAGCCGCCGACGATGCCGATGTCTGCGGTGGCGAGCTGAGCTGACCGCTGAGACACACAGAGACGGTCTTGGAGGCCGGCTTGCCGTCCGGCGACTGCGGCGGCGCCGGCAGCTTCAACAGAGCCTCGGCGGCGGCTGGCATCGGCAAATAAGTCGACGGCGGCGGAATCTGCTTGCTGAGGTGCACCCTGGCCAGCCGCTCCTCTTGCCGGCGTCGTCTGGCGGCCAGCCAACGTCTGGTTGCTAAGCAACCGGCCGCCCCAACGACCAATAGGAGAGCCAGGCCAGCGGCTGCGCAGGCGCCGAGCAGGGGAGCGTTGATGGCCAGTCCGCCTTCTGCTGAGGGGCGGGGGGTTAGTTGGTTATTAGAAAGACGCAGCAGCTCTTTAATAGTATATTTTATATCCAATTTATCATATCCGTTCAGTGATGTCGTTTCCTTTTGTCATATCTCATATCTTTTATCCTAGCATTT
>CATNEM010000344.1:37500-40000 GCA_950096795.1 Macrostomum cliftonense | reverse complement strand
GGTTGGGCCTGGCACAGCCAGTCAGCGTGGCGCCCTGGGCGGCGCCAACCGTACAGCTCGGCCGTGTGTTGCAATCGGCTCGAACCGAGTCGAGCGCTGATCTGTCAGGGCATCGGGCGGCCCCCTGCTCGGGGTTGGCGGTGCTGGGGCAGACTGAGTCTCGGTAGATGTGCCGGTCGGTCAGGATGGCGTCGAGTAGCAGCAGGCGACGTTGGCTGTCGTCGCAGCCGATGCTGGCGTAGGTGTCGGCGCAGAGGAAGCGGCTGCTGATGTCTGCGAGGGGGGCGGACAGGAAGGAGACCGTTGCTAGGGGAGGTTGGCGGCTAAGGCCTAATATCCTTAGGATACAGACAGACTCCTAACGCACAGATCACTAGAACACTGCAAAGGATCCACTAGAACACTGCAAAGGATCCACTAGAACACTGCAAAGGACCCACTAGAACACTGCAAAGGATCCACTAGAACACTGCAAAGGACCCACTAGAACACTGCAAAGGACCCACTAGAACACTGCAAAGGATCCACTAGAACACTGCAAAGGATCCACTAGAACACTGCAAAGGATCCACTAGAACACTGCAAAGGATCCACTAGAACACTGCAAAGGATCCACTAGAACACTGCAAAGGATCCACTAGAACACTGCAAAGGATCCACTAGAACACTGCAAAGGATCCACTAGAATACTGCAAAGGACCCACTAGAACACTGCAAAGGACCCACTAGAACACTGCAAAGGACCCACTAGAACACTGCAAAGGACCCACTAGAACACTGCAAAGGACCCACTAGAACACTGCAAAGGATCCACTAGAACACTGCAAAGGATCCACTAGAACACTGCAAAGGATCCACTAGAACACTGCAAAGGACCCACTAGAACACTGCGAAGGACCCAATAGAACACTGCAAAGGATCCAGTAGAACACTGCAAAGGATCCACTAGAACACTGCGAAGGATCCAGTAGAACACTGCAAAGGATCCACTAGAACACTGCGAAGGACCCACTAGAACACTGCGAAGGACCCACTAGAACACTGCAAAGGATCCACTAGAACACTGAAAAGGACCCACTAGAACACTGGTTAATCAAATAGGACCCATTCTAGCATTAGAGGATCTAATAAAACACTAGAACTAAATAGAACACTGCCAGACCATCAGAAAACCCTAGTATAAAAATCGAAAAAAAAAGTTACGGCAGCTAACGACACTTTGTCGATAATAACCCCTGACTCACTGGGCTCGCAAGCGTAGGTCACAGCCAGCAGGGCTGTGAGCTGTTCGCAGGATCCCAACTCGTAAGGGTCTGGCATGGCGTTCTGCTGTCTGGACAGTCCAGTGGGATCGAGCGTGCAGCTCTGCTTCTCCTCGCATTTTAAACGAATCACCTGAATTGTTAATAAAATTTACCATGAAACTTTGCATATAAATATGTACTTTTGAATTTTGTCAATTATGCAGAATATCTGTACCATTGTAAATTTGTAAATTGTGCTACGAATCTTTATTACCTCTATCTCTCCATCCTCACTCCAGACACCTTTAAACCTCTATCCCCACAGACACCACCTCACTCCAGACACCTCAAACCTCTATCCCCCACAGACACCACCTCACTCCAGACACCTCAAACCTCTATCCCCCACAGACACCACCTCACTCCAGACACCTTAAACCTCTATACCACGCAGATACAACCTCACTCGAGACACCTCAAACCTCTATCCCCACAGACACCACCTCACTCCAGACACCTCAAACCTCTATCCCCCACAGACACCACCTCACTCCAGACACCTCAAACCTCTATCCCCCACAGACACCACCTCACTCCAGACACCTCAAACCTCTATCCCCCACAGACACCACCTCACTCCAGACACCTTAAACATCTATACCACGCAGATACAACCTCACTCGAGACACCTCAAACCTCTATACTACGCAGTTACAACCTTACTCGAGACACCTCAAACCTCTATCCCCACAGACACCACCTCACTCCAGACACCTCAAGCCTCTATCCCCCGCAGACACCACCTCAATCGAGACACCTCAAACCTCTATCCCCACAAACACAACGTCACGCCAGACATCTTAACAGCGCAACTTTCCAGACTTATGCCCAGATTTTCTCAGCTAACGAATTATTTAAGTCTTTCTCCTGCCACAAAATTTTGCCCAAAAACAATGGAATTGTAAAGATATAAATTTAAAAAATAAGGTTGCATCGTAATGGGACAGGGAAAATGGGAAAAAATTGAATGATTAGGAGACGTAGCTTGCCATTCGGAATGAAGAAAATACACAACGAGGACCTTAGTGAACTTTTATCAGAAATTCATATTAGCTAACGAAGTTGGGGTGATAGGAGAAGCAAATCAAATTGGGCGAAGAAACAAGGGCATCCCACACTTGTTAGATCGAATGGTCCCGTGTTAAAGCCGCATCAGCTGCCCTGTTAGAAGAGTTTTTGTTAGAAAAACCAAAGCT
>CATNEM010000344.1:0-35000 GCA_950096795.1 Macrostomum cliftonense | reverse complement strand
TTCGCTTGGGACGAACAATCTGCCGTTTATTAGAAAAATAAAACAATAACGATAGATGATTGAATGGCCAGATAAGAGCCGTTTGAGCGAGCATCTAGTCCCCAAAAATCGCTAGAGAAACTCGCAGTAATCTCGATCTCTTCCATTGACTTCCCAGGTGTTGCCAGAGCTCGCGAGGTAGATGATAAAAATCTAGTCATAAAGCCCCAAGCTTTCTCCTCACAGTTAATTTGGAGCTTACGTGCTTTAGCTTGACCTTCAATCACTTTAAAAGAGCTCATCGTCACTCTCACCTTGTCAGTCTATCTTTGTCACTCTATCCTAATCACTCTTTTCTTACCTGTCACTCTGTCTTTATCACTCTATTCAATCACTCCTTGTCACTCTCTACTTGTCACTCTCTCATTGTCACTCTATCTTTGTCACTCTATCCTAATCACTCATTCCCTGCCACTGTCTTTGTCAGTCTATCAATTTTCAATCCCTCCTTGTCACTCTGTCCTTGTCACTTGCTCCTTGTCACTCTAACTTTGCCACTCTATCTTTGTCACTCTATTCTTGTCAATTGCTCCTTGTCACTCTCAACTTTTCACTCGCTCCTTTTCACTCTATCCCTGTCACTCTATCCTAATCACTCATTCCCTGCCACTGTCTTTGTCAGTCTATCAATTTTCAATCCCTCCTTGTCACTCTGTCCTTGTCACTTGCTCCTTGTCACTCTATCTTTGCCACTATCTTTGTCACTCTATTCTTGTCAATTGCTCCTTGTCACCCTTCTCTTATTTGTCAGGTTTTTCTCTGCATCATTTTTTCCCTTCCATTTCTTCTCACTGTGTCTCCCCTCCTGGCACTTCCCCCAGGTAACGGGCTGGCTGATTGAAAGCCACACTCTTTGATCGGGAAGTACTCGTATGTTCGAGTAGCTATTCAATTTTTTCAATTTTAAAGTGGGCTGATGAAGAGCGGCTCGCCAATTAAAGCTCCTTTAACGGATTTTACGCATGAACTGCTCCCAGAAAGAGACTGCGAGAAAAGAGAGAAAATTGAGGGGGGGGAAGAAAGAGGTGGCGCAGCGACTAATTAGGAAGTTGTTTCTTTGAGTCGAGGTTCCTGTGTGTGTGTGTGTGTGTGTGTGTGTGTGTGTGACCGTATTCTAAGCATGCTCGAAAAATCCTCTCGACGGCATTAAATGATATATTTACAATTAATTAGTTCTTATAATGCCTACTGCTTGAAGGACCATGGAGGTGTAGCTGCCCCATGAAGGATACGGCCTTGCGCAGTCACTTTGCTGCCTGCTAAACAGCTGCTTCAATTCTTCCTGTTTTGTACTGTTTATTTGGATAGCAACAGCTTGACAACAAGTCTCTGACAGAGCTAAGACAGGGCAGGAAGCGAGACCTTCATTTACTGACCGACTTCCACTTGCTCCAAAACGAACCCGATTTGTACTTTAACCCCCTCCTGTCAATCACTTGCTGAACCAAAATGTATTGTTGATATCAATATTGACTTGACAGCTTGATTTGACTCGTACAATATTTTGCAACCTGTTAAAAAATTGAATTACACTAGCAGTAGCAAAATAATCCACAGAGTTAACTTTCCGATTAAAAAAAACTGGCAATAGTTTGGATTAACTATGAATTTAGCGATGCATACTGCTGTTTTATTGTCAGCGGCATTGGTTGCCATAAAATCGGAGGGATGAATCGGGATTTCTATTGTATTGCCAAGCTCCTCTTTTGCGTAGTTGATGAGGATTTTTGCTCATACACGGCGGCCTAAGAACAAAGGGAACAAAAACTTGGTGATTATGGGAGCGACTCAAACTTACTGCTAGTGTAAATCCCAATCAGATACAGTTTATCATTCTGTGTGAGAGGAAATTTGAGAAAATTGTTTTGCAAATATAATGTACCATTTTGGGTGCTCTGGCAAAAAGATGGCTCATTACAGTAGTGCGCCGCTTTCGCATCCAGAACAAATGGATTGAGTGCCACGGGGTGCATGTAAATGAAATTTAATGAAATCATTACACACATTTGAAATTGCATAGAGGGTGAAATCACATAGATTGACACTGAAGAGAGTGACATTAGAGAGTGACACTGTAGAGAGTGACACTGTAGAGAGTGACACTGTAGAGAGTGACACTGTAGAGAGTGACACTGAAGAGAGTGACACTGCAGAGAGTGACACTGTAGAGAGTGACACTGTAGAGAGTGACACTGAAGAGAGTGACACTGCAGAGAGTGACACTGTAGAGAGTGACACTGAAGAGAGTGACACTGTAGAGAGTGACACTGCAGAGAGTGACACTGTAGAGAGTGACACTGTAGAGAGTGACACTGTAGAGAGTGACACTGTAGAGAGTGACACTGAAGAGAGTGACACTGCAGAGAGTGACACTGTAGAGAGTGACACTGAAGAGAGTGACACTGTAGAGAGTGACACTGCAGAGAGTGACACTGTAGAGGGTGACACTGTAGAGAGTGACACTGTAGAGAGTGACACTGTAGAGAGTGACACTGAAGAGAGTGACACTGCAGAGAGTGACACTGTAGAGAGTGACACTGTAGAGAGTGACACTGTAGAGAGTGACACTGCAGAGAGTGACACTGTAGAGAGTGACACCGTAGAGAGTGACACTGTAGAGAGTGACACTGTAGAGAGTGACACTGTAGAGAGTGACACTGTAGAGAGTGACACTGTAGAGAGTGACACTGTAGAGAGTGACACTGTAGAGAGTGACACTGTAGAGAGTGACACTGAAGAGAGTGACACTATAGAGAGTGACACTGGAGAGAGGGACATTGGAGAGAATGGCATCACTGAGTGACATTTGAGAGAGATTGACACTACAGAGAGGTGCGAAGCATAAAATAACACTCAATGAGAGTGAACTTGCAGAGACTGGACTTTGGGCGAACAAAATTTAAGAAGCTGTCAAGTAGAATAGTGACTTTCAAATATGCTCTTGTAATAGAAGTACAGTTTAAGTTCTGCGCACTTTTATCCTGTTTATTCCAGCTCGCTCCCCCCTAAGTTTCTCTCCATCAAATCTATTAAAATTGAGCACTCGGATCCATTAGGCCGCAGGGGTCAGCTCCACGCGGAGATGAATCAGAGTGCCGACTTCTAGGTGCCTGTTGGGGAGCCCGGTCTGCTCCGAGAGGTCTGCGATCCTCTTTCCTCTGTCCTCCTATAATACTCTCTTGCAATATTGAGGAAGCAAAAAAATGGAAAGCGAGGAGCGAGGGATGAGTGGATGGCATCACGAGGCGCGCATGTATCATTGGGACGGTGGGGACGCATTAGTCGAGGGGGGGGGGGGTAGATTTCTCTCTCGCGCCTATTTAATACCTAAAATCCATCAGCTGAAATATCCCATATCCCATAGATGGATGGCACTTGTCCGCACGGACAAAACGCGCGTGACCCCTCTCTCACAATCAATCCCTCTCTCCCTCTGCCGGCGTGTGTGTGTCCGGTCTGCCAGCCATCAAATAAGTCCAACATGTTGACAGATTTATTACTTTCTGGCGCCCTATTGCAAAGCAATAAATAATAATAATAAATTACAGTAAAATAATACAGATAGATCTGTTTGGTTCTGATAGCCTTCAGTTCTCCCTGTCTCCCCAACAATCGGACGCAGGAATCGGTTGGAGAACATTTCTAAGAAAGCTCTTCCGCGTGTCGCAGCTGACGCCTTAGGGAAACGGCTCCCCCCTGTGTTGCTGTTTTTTCAAGTCCCAGAAGAGATTGAGAGCGAAAACCAGGCAGCAGGCTCTGTGCAGCTATCGGATACGAGGCGCACAGGGGCAGGGTGGGGACTGCTTGCTTGCGATTAAAAATCTGCGTTACCCCCTTGACAGGCACGAAGCAAGTAAGCAAGCAAGCGGACGGACGACGGAAGAAGAAGAAGAAGAGGACTTCTGGATTTTTGCGTTTGCGGAATCGCTTGGCCATGTTTTTTTTGAAAAAAAAGAATTAGCTCCGTCATTGCTTTATTGCATTGCTTCCTCAGCACAGTCCTGACAGCTCAGTGAATTAACACGCACTTCTACTCATCTCCCCTCTCTCCCCCCTCCCTGACGGTCGTGCCAATTGACAGCCCGATGGGGCGGGGCGGAGAGCCGGGATGATTTCCCACCCCATCCTGCCCAGGTGGAAATAAGCAAGGCGCTTGGGGAGGGCCAGTGTTTGCTGAGCTCTTTTCTCAAACCTTTTTTATTAGGGTGGGGGTGGGCGCCGTGGGATGACAACTATTGAATGCTGACTGGGCTTCTAAACAAGGTCGTGCAGAATTTAACGGACTGAATTGGCATTTGAGATAAATATGTACTTAAACCGACAATTGACTTGCACTGAAATTTGAATGCTGAAAAATTACCAAGTGATTAATTTACATTGGACTGTGACAAGACTGTACATAGACTATAACTAATGTAGCTACCTAAACAGTAGAAAATGTGTCTAAACACACCTGTTCAGCCCGGTTAATTGTGCACCGGGATAAAGCATTGGACAAGTCAGCAGCAGCGGTGATATTCCCGACGTCTAACCGACACTCGCCGCTGCCGCTTGTGCCTCGCTGAAGCTGGATTGGCGCAACCGAGTTCACCACGATCTGTGTGTCCTTCGGGCATTTAATATTCCTTTCCGACTTGCTGGGGCAGTTGATGTGTCGTTCTAGTCGAATCAGCGGCCTTATAGTCTCTGTGGGAAAATTGGATTTTACAGCCAACAGTTACAGCCAACTCACTTACTGGCTCTTCGCTCACCCCTCAGGTACATATATCCAGTCCCCCGCTCTTCATTACCCCAAAACCCACAGCCACCTCACTCTCTGCTCTTTCGTAGCTTTTAACGCTCAGGTACATGCACCCACTCCCCTCGCTCTTCCTTACCCCTAAAACCCACAGCCACCTCACTCTCTGCTCTTTCGTAGCTTTTAACGCTCAGGTACATGCACCCACTCCCCTCGCTCTTCCTTACCCCTAAAATACACAGCCGCCTCACTCCCTGCTCTTTTCTTACCGCTCAGGAACATGCACCCACTCCCCTCGCTCTTAATTACCCCAAAAATCCACAGCCGCCTCACTCCCTGCTCTTTTCTTACCGCTCAGGAACATGCACCCACTCCCCTCGCTCTTAATTACCCCAAAAATCCACAGCCGCCTCACTCTCCGCTCTTCTCTTACCGCTCAGGTACATGCACCCACTCCCCCTCACTCTTCCTTACCCCCAAAACAACCAGCCGCCTCACTCCCTGCTATTCTCTTACCGCTAACGCACGCATCCAGTATTAAACAGCAGTCTCTTCTCATCTATTTAAACAAAAATACCTAGTACAAAAATTTAAACATTAAACAGGCACATAATAAATAATTAAACGAAATTCTAAACAGAATTAGAGGCTCAAATAGGCGGGCAGACTACTAAAGTAAAGTAAAGGTGACAAATTGTTTTCTCACCATCGGGTGTAATTTTATTGGCGCAAGCCAAAAATAAAAAAGATGTAAATATTCTCGACACTGCAGCCCTATTACCAAGAGCATTTTATTTCAGAAAAGATTCTAGTGAGTTAGGAGAAATGAAAATAAATGCCAATGCGAAACACTACTAAACAGGCTGACAATCAAACGAAGCAGTCTGGAATAATGGAATCTCTGCCTTGCCTGCCAACGGCGTATTGTCTTATCGCGTTTGTTTCTGCTATTCTGCTTTTGCAACCGTTTCGATACTGCTGATGCCAAAAAAATGCATTTGAAAAAATAATGGATTGGAACCTGAGAGCAACAGTCAGAGACTCAATAGCGCGGATCGAGGCAAGGGCGGGAATGTGGGACTGCAGCAGAGAATGGCTTGACAATGGAGCCAGAAATTGCCACGGTTGGTTCTGATGGATTGATTGATTGAATTGACAGTGCCTGATGGCAGACGGCCAGGCGGACGGGTGGGCCGCCCACGTCATTAGAGGGGGCCGGTGGCGCCGCCTCGCCCTCAGCTGCTTTGACTGATCCCTCAGTGGGGCATTTTTTTAAAACTAGGTTTCCTCGGTTTGAGCAGTTTGTGCTGACCGTTTCAGCATTCACTGGCAGCGACTCACCTTTGCGACTCCTTATCTACCTCTCTGTCTACCTCTCTATCCACGTGTCCGTCCACCTCGTTGTCTACCTTTCTATCTACCTCTCAATGTACCTCTCTACGCACCTCTCTATCTACCTATCTATCTATCTCTCTATCCACCTCTCTATCTACCTCTCTACCCACCTCTCTACCCACCTCTCTACACACCTCTCCACCTTTCTACACACCTCTCTACCCACCTCTCTACCCACCTCTCTACCCACCTCTCTACCCACCTCTCTACACACCTCTCTACATACCTCTCTACGCACCTCTCTACCCACCTCTCTACCCACCTTTCTACACACCTCTCTACCCACCTCTCTACCCACCTTTCTACACACCTCTCTACCCACCTCTCTACACACCTCTCTACCCACCTCTCTACCCACCTTTCTACACACCTCTCTACCCACCTCTCTACCCACCTCTCTTCCCACCTTTCTACCCACCTCTCTATCTACCTCTCTATCTACCTCTCTACGCACCTCTCTACCCACCTCTCTGCACACCTCTCTACACACCTCTCTATCCACCTCTCTACCCACCTCTCTACACACCTCTCTACCCACCTCTCTACCCACCTCTCTACACACCTCTCTACCCACCTCTCTACACATCTCTACACACCTCTCTACCCACCTCTCTACACACCTCTCTACCCACCTCTCTACACATCTCTACACACCTCTCTACCCACCTCTCTATCCACCTCTCTACCCACCTCTCTACACACCTCTCTATCTACCTCTCTACGCACCTCTCTACCCAGCCTCTCTATCTACCTCTCTATCTACCTCTCTACGCATCTCTCTATCTACCTCTCTATCCACCCGTCTATCTACCTATCAATCTCTCACTTTTCGATGCCAATAGCAAAATTGTCAAAACTTATATTTTACCCACTAGTATCATTTAATCTACTAAAATATATTGACGTACAGTAGGTCATGCTGTATGTTATAAATCCCTAAGATATGCCACGCTAGTCACCAACGAAACGGCCCGCCAATGAATTGGAAAATGTCACCGAGAGAGAGAGAGAGAGTATTTACGTTGCCAGGGACTTTTCGATCGCTAAGAGGGCAGGTGGCGCTTGGAGGGGAGGCGGGAACCCCCGGCGAGTAATAAAATATTGGCCCAATTCTCGCATTTATTCGGAGTGACGGCGCGCTTTGGAACTCGCACTGTTTACAGTGCGGCACAGATATGGGGGCCGCCGCTTCAGATTGAGGACGGACACTGCGATAGCAAAATAGGTGAATGACGGCAGCGGCAGAATGGACCAGAAGACTCCTAGCTACCAGCGTGGGCCGGGCGGGGGTCTTCTGCTTTTGTAAACCCCGGGGAAAGAAAGTGTGGGAGAATTGGGAATGGGAAACCCCTCGCCCATCCCCTCCAAAGTGAATGATAAGGAATTACGGGAAAGGTGGGTATTGCTGCCAGACATAAATCTTTATTCCTTAGCAGAATTTCAAAGCGCTATTCGAAGATAGAAGTTACGGAAGCCGTATAGATCCTGATAGATTCGTCATTAATTTGCAAAGGAAAACTTTCAGTCAGCTTGGCGCAACAGAAATATCGGCCAACGACATAAAACTCGCTTTGGCAACTAGAGGCACTAAAGGTAAAAGCTGGGTTAACGCGTTTTGCAGAGAGAGAGCCGAATGGATGCAATAAATGGCATTTCCTACCGCTTCTATATAGCGCCTGCCTGAACTCATTCACTAACCCCTTCCTACTCATTCACCAACCCCTTCCTACTCATTCACCAACCCCTTCCTACTCATTCACCAACCCCTTCCTAATCATTCACAAACCGCTTCGTACTCATTCAATCAAAAAATCCTTTCCTTGTCTTTTACGCAACCCTTCCTACTTATTCACACAACCCTTCCTACTTATTCACACAACCCTTCCTACTTATTCACACAACCCTTCCTACTTGTTCACACAACCCTTCCTACTTGTTCACACAACCCTTCCTACTTATTCACACAACCCTTCCTACTTATTCACACAACCCTTCCTACTTATTCACACAACCCTTCCTACTTGTTCACACAACCCTTCCTACTTGTTCACACAACCCTTCCTACTTATTCACACAACCCTTCCTACTTATTCACACAACCCTTCCTACTTATTCACACAACCCTTCCTACTTGTTCACACAACCCTTCCTACTTATTCACACAACCCTTCCTACTTATTCACACAACCCTTCCTACTTATTCACAAAATCCTAGGGCGCCCCCTCCAGCTCATCAAGTTCATTCGCATACCATTTTCTACTCCTTTACGCGTCCCTACTTACTCATTCACAGAAACCCCTCCAGTAGTTCACTAATCCCTTTCTTATCGTTCACACATTAGTACCCAATCACGAGTTGTCCAGTTCCCTCTCATCCAGTATTTCACACACCCCCCTCACCTCTGTACTCGGCCAGTTTATCCAGAAATATTCGATTTCCCACCGAGCCGCCGGCAGAATCAGCCCGACCATCGAGTTCAGCAGCGCTGACCGCGGCCAGGCGCAGACAGTCGAGCGCCGCAATCAGCAGCAGCAGGCAGAGCAGCGGCGGCAGCAGGCGAGCCTTCTGGCGGCCGAAACTGTTGCCGATTGAAGTCTGCCGACGTTCGTGGCGACAGCGCGGAGTTGTTGGCGATGTTGCCGCCAGTACATTCTGCGAGCACGTTTGATTTTCCCTCATTTCGTTGGGGCCGTCTGGCTTTGCGTCTTCTTAATTTGATTTTTTCTATGTACGAATCGAGGTGGTTGAGGCTAAGTATTTTGATTGCTACCGCTCTGAAACAAATTTGCTAGCTACGACCCTATGGAAGGTGTTAACAATTCAGCGATGCCTGTAGTTTGTTTTTCACCCCAATTTGGGCTTGGCCTTTGTAGGACGGCGATTGGTGGAGACGGTCTCGGCCAATGACAGGCCGCTCTGTGGGACGCATTGGGGCCAGCCAGAACTGTAGCAGTGACAATTAGGCTATCGTGAAAGCAGCGGGACTTCAATAAATTGACAAGTAGGCAGACTGGTATGCCATGATGCAAACGGGCAAATGGAAGGACAAATAGTTCAATGATGAAAGAGTCTAACAGACAGACAGACAGACAGATAGAGGGACAGACAGACAGACAGACAGACAGATAGAGGGACAGACAGACAGACAGACAGACAGATAGAGGGACAGACAGACAGACAGACAGACAGATAGAGGGACAGACAGACAGACACACAGACACACAGACAGACACACACACACACAGACACACAGACAGACAGACAGACAGACAGACAGACACACAGACAGACAGACAGACAGACAGACACACAGACAGACACACAGACAGACAGACAGACACACACACAGACACACACACAGACACACAGACAGACAGACAGACAGACAGACAGACAGACAGACAGACACACAGACAGACACACAGACAGACAGACAGACAGACAGACAGACAGACACACACACAGACACACAGACAGACAGACAGACAGACAGACACACAGACACACAGACAGACAGACAGACACACAGACAGACAGACAGACAGACACACAGACACACAGACAGACAGACAGACACACAGACAGACAGACACACAGACAGACAGACAGACAGACAGACAGACAGACACACAGACAGACAGACAGACAGACAGACAGACAGACACACAGACAGACACACAGACAGACAGACAGACAGACAGACAGACAGACACACAGACAGACACACAGACAGACAGACAGACAGACAGACAGACAGACACACACACAGACACACAGACAGACAGACAGACAGACAGACACACAGACACACAGACAGACAGACAGACACACAGACAGACAGACAGACAGACACACAGACACACAGACAGACAGACAGACACACAGACAGACAGACACACAGACAGACAGACAGACGGGCATGAAGACAGAGACAAACAGACACATACTAAGACATATTAATAGAAGGCCCTGTAGAAGACTTTTCGGAAAATGCTCTACGAGCTCGTACATGACTTTGGCTGCTTGAGCCAGTAGAGGGGGTCCCTGGAAATATGAAGCTCAACTGTTGCTGACTCCGAGGTCACGGAGTTACATAGGAATTCAATCAGAGCAAAACTGGCCAGCAACTCACGGAAAGCCACGGCTGAGTCAGCAAGTTCACTAGCAGATATTGAATAATTAACACCAATTAATGCATGAGACGTGTCTGTCACTCGACTAGAAAGCTACAAATATAGTATTCCAACAGTAAAAACCCTTAACAACCAAAGCGCAGCCATAGCGCAATAAAAATAGCTCGTATTCATGTTGCTATGCGACGGCCTGCTACTACTAAAATATTTTTTCTTTAATAACCCAACGATTTTCATTGTTAAGTACTAATACAATAGCCGAGCAAAAAATAATGGGAGAGCCTGCGATTGGAATAGAAACGAGTTTCGCTTTTCTGTTTCGCTGACAATCCAACTGCAGCACTGGAGAGAGTAAAACAGGATTTTCCTCCTGATTTAGCCAAAAGCAATTGTCTGACGAAGGAAAAACGATTGCGGATTGAGGATTAAAGGAATTAATAAAATCCAAACGTATTAGCGAACACGAATAGGAACGAAGGACTGTTAGTTTGTGACCTTCTGTTTGACGAATATAAGCCGCTCTGTGATTTCCCACTCCTACTGCAGCCCCTCGATCCCTATAGCAATTGCCCTCTGGTTTAACGTTTCAACTCGGGGGAAGCAACGCAGCACGCGTGTGCAACTTTTCAAGGTTGGAACAAGTTTCCGGACAAATTCTGGATAGCTTGTGAAGATTATTGAATTATGGCCGGGGGAATAATGAAGCTATAGGAGAGCGGATAGAGGAAAATGTGAGACTGAAGGAGGGAGCGGATAAAGGGACACAACAGACTGGGGGAGGGAGCGGATAGAGGGACACAACAGACTGGGGGAGGGAGCGGATAGAGGGACACAACAGACTGGGGGAGGGAGCGGATAGAGGGACACAACAGACTGGGGGAGGGAGCGGATAGAGGGACACAACAGACTGGGGGAGGGAGCGGATAGAGGGACACAACAGACTGGGGGAGGGAGCGGATAGAGGGACACAACAGACTGGGGGAGGGAGCGGATAAAGGGACACAACAGACTGGAGGGGGGAGCGGATAGAGGGACACAACAGACTGGAGGGGGGAGCGGATAGAGGGACACAACAGACTGGAAGAGAGAGCGGATATAGGGACGCAACAGACTGGGGGAGAGAGCGGATAGAGGGACTTAGCAGACTGGGGAGGGAGCGGATAGGGACACAGTAGACTAGTGGAGGGAGCGGATAGAGGCACACAGCATACTGGGGGAGAGAGCGGATAGAGCAAAATTTGAATACAATAATGGCAAGCTCAGGCAATCGTGAATTACATTTATTTTGCAGCGCTTGCTAGCACCAGCTGCAAACAAAACTATAAACCGTCAGTTTACGTTTCTTTTCCGCCAAAAACTACAATAAAGACCTACACTTTGAGATCTAAAGTTACTGTTCCGACACAGAGCAAAGCAGCGCGTCAGTACCTTATAGCTAGCTAACGCGTTAATACGATGCTAATTATAGCATTCAGCAACATGTAGCTAGCTAATAGCTAATTTTGATCTCTTTAATTCAACTGCTGTGACCCGATGACGCAACAGCCAGCCGCATTGCCTTTCTAAGCCCAGTCGGGGCAAGAGAAAAATTTGCTTCAACGGTCGGATGAATTTAAACAATTCCACGCGTTCTGCACCGCATTCGCAGAGCTCGCAGCCGACCGATTCTAGCAGCTACTCGTAGGAAAGGTTTTTAAAACTGAGCAGATCAAATGACTCACGCAATTAAATAACGAAAACTGTGTCTTACTTGCCTCAATACTAATTGTGGATTACACGAAAAACTGCTGTGCCGGTATGTTAGGGGGCCAGCAGTCCTAATCATTCAGCTTTTAGCTAATACGAGTTGGCCCCACCTTTCGAGCCAAAAGTGTCAACCACTTTCACTTTCTCGAAATTTCACTTTGTCGAAAAGTAGGGGACGCTTTCACGTTCACATTTCACACAAGTGTGATTTTACACCCATAAAATAAAATAATAAAATAAATTTAGACACCCGACCTTTCGATCAGATGTACAGCCCACGGCACAGCCGCAGCTAGTTGCGGGGCGCATCCGAGGGCTGTGTACAGCTTTCAGCCTGACGGGCTGGAGGGGCCGCAACACCCACTCTAAATTTACCCAACTGGTACCCAATCTCAGCTGGGTGGACTGAAGCAATGCGGGATTAAGTGCCTTGCTCAAGGGCACAAATTGTCTCCTAGGGCCGTGACTCGAACCCACGACCTTCCGGTCATGAGGCAGGCGCCCTAGCCACTAGGCTACACCCATAAAACATACACATTAAAAAGCTCAAGTTAGATATTTAGCACTGCCATTGGTGCAGGCATTAGCTAGCAGAATCTTAGCGCGTTCTAAATTTATTTTATATAAACAGGTCAAGTACACAGAGAGGGCTACACAGGGTGCTTGCTGACATAATAATTGTAATCAATAAGCATACAGAGGAGAGATAGAGAGCACACACTGTAGGCCTATTGATAAATAAATAAATTTATATTTGAAAGAATGTCATAGACAGAGCAACTCTTGTATAAAATTAATCGTGCGCACTCATGTACTTATTGAAACCAAGTTTTCCACGGCAGAGTGAAACAAAAAACAGGATAGTAAATTACTGAATTGAAACTTAATAATTAGGGAATGATGAAATACGGGGAAACAAACCTACAGAACTGCTTGCTTCACTTTCACGTGAGGCCTGTGTTGAGCAGGTACTGAGTGTGAGTGCGAGGCAATTGGTAAAAATTAAACAGAAAAAAGTTGTAACAGGAGGCGCAAAACTAACCAGCGCGCATGCCACAATTACCGACTTATCGAATAATAAAACACAAAGAAACGGCAAAGAGAAAATCACTGTGAAATACCGCATCGTTACACTTAACTTTGTTTATTATGGCGCAGGTGTTTAGGCAAAAGAAAAATAATATGCGATACGTAACCAATAGCTAATAAACTGGGAATAAGGGCCAGCCGTGTAATGTGGGGCAGGGAAGGGGTTTCATGTTGAGAGCCAGATAGGGGCGGCCGTGTGTTGAAGGTAGGGAATGGTTTGCTGTTAAAAGCCAGATAAGGGGTGGCCGTGTGTTGAGGGGTGGTGAAGGGTTTGCGGTTGAGAGCCAGATAAGGGGTGGCCGTGTGTTGAGGGTTGGGGAAGGGTTTGGTGTTGAGAGCCAGATAAGGGGCGGTCGTGTGTTGAGGGTTGGGGAAGGGTTTGGTGTTGAGAGCCAGATAAGGGGCGGCCGTGTGTTGAGGGTTGGGGAAGGGTTTGCTGTTGAGAGCCAGATAAGGGGCGGCCGTGTGTTGAGGGTTGGGGAAGGGTTTGCTGTTGAGAGCCAGATAAGGGGCAGTCTTGTGTTGAGGGGTGGGGAAGGGTTTGCTGTTGAGAGCCAGATAAGATAAAAATTAATTTTGTATTACTGTTGCTAAAATATAAGCTACTGCTTGCAAACTTATCTTATCGTATCTTATTATAAGGGAGGACTATCTGCACGGGTGAATTAATTTAAATAATACAATATATATTTGAATCAAAACTTTTAAAGTAGGCAACTGTGCAGTGCTATCTAATTATATACGCTAAAAGTAAATGATAATGACCCAATTTGTGACAACATTCTAGTGGCTAATTTTTCTTAAAATAAACCATCGGAAAAAACGCGCTTAGTTTAATGAGATTCCGTGGAAACAGCTAACACACACCCTAGTCTGCGTAGGGAACAAAAAGATAAATCGACATAGCGAAAGTACATTTACAAAATAGGCCCGAAAAAGAGCCCAAACACAGGCTTTAGTAAGTCTACATCAGGCAAAAGAATGCTGCATAAATAATACAAAGCAGTCGCTATTTTTTTAAAGTCATTTTATTCGCATTTAGGAGTGCATTAGAAAACTGAAAACAGGAATTTGCTTTATTGAAGAACACGGGGTTAAACAAAAAATGAACGATAAAAAATCTGATACAATACGAGCTCAGTTCATAAGGGATGGTAATGGCAAATCCAGGCCATTTACTTTCTTTCTTCAAGTAACTTGGATTGCCTGTCTATGCGCTCACAATAAATTGTATAGTAGCTGCATTTTACTGCTATCTTTCACATTTATAATTATAAAATACAATAAATAAAAGTCGTTTAGTAATACGGACAAAGCACTAAACATTGAACAAGCCAAACTACGATTACAAACAACAAAGACGCAACACAACTAAACACTAAACAGTACGCAAAAAAAGAAAAATAAATTTGCAAACTTCCACAATACAAGTATAAAAATGACTATATGATGACGCAACAAGTTATCATGCCTGCGCTGCGCTATTTATAGTAAACGGTGAAACGTCACCATCTGACGTGACACAGCATTGATAAAGTTAGTTAAGACCAGCGAAACGGGTTGGGGACCGCGCAGACAGTAAGAAGCTATTGCAATGAAATAAAGGGGCAAATTTTATTGCAGAAAAGCCAATAGCCACGCATTTCCAAACATGGTGACAGTTAAGGTAATAGCAGCATAGATAATATATTAGCGCGAGTTGAATTAGTCAAGTACATTAATTAAGCTTGATAAAATACGTCAAAAAAGTGTTTCTGTGACAAAAGAAGCAGCTAAACCGGTCATTTATCCGGAGTCGCTAGAGGTTGAATAATTTATTTTAGAACAAGAATCTGAAAAATAAACACTGCGTTAACACACACGATGCTCACACACAAAATTAGTTAAAAAAGACTATTTTTTACTTTATAAACCGTCTTAACTTCTTTGACCAACCTCAGAGACAGCTTCAAAGAGGGAATATTTTAGTATTTAGTAATGCAACAGTTCAGAGAGGAGGATACTGAGGTGAGCTGGGTAAATCATGGAAGAGGGAAGAAGGGAGGAGTGGGGTGGGTGCAGTGGGTAAGACTAGAGGAGTGGGTTGGATGCAGTGGGTAAGACTGGAGCGGTGGCGTGGGTGCAGTGGGCTAGACTAGAGAAGTGGGGTGGGTGCAGTGGGTAAGACTGGAGGGGTGGGGTGGATGCAGTGGGTAAGACTGGAGGAGTGGGGTGGGTGCAGTGGGTAAGACTGGAGCAGTGGCGTGGGTGCAGTGGGCTAGACTAGAGGAGTGGGGTGGGTGCAGTGGGTAAGACTGGAGGGGTGGGGTGGATACAGTGGGTAAGACTGGAGGAGTGGGGTGGGTGCAGTGGGTAAGACTGGAGGGGTGGGGTGGATACAGTTGGTAAGACTGGAGGAGTGGGGTGGGTGCAGTGGGTAAGACTGGAGGGGTGGGGTGGATACAGTGGGTAAGACTGGAGGGGTGGGGTGGATACAGTTGGTAAGACTGGAGGAGTGGGGTGGGTGCAGTGGGTAAGACTGGAGGGGTGGGGTGGATGCAGTGGGTAAGACTGGAGGAGTGGGGTAGGTGCAGTGGGCAAGACTGAGGGAGTGGGGTGGGTGCAGTGGAGAAGACTAGAGGAGTGGGGTGGCTGTAATTTGTCCGAGCGGCGGACTGGGACAGGCGCAAATATTGGAGACACTGCAGGAATTGAGCATACGGCTACTAAAAAAGTTAGCCGACGGCTATTATCTGGACTCGGTTATCACGCGCGCGGTGCATGCAGATGCTGCTGGGCTCGACGATTCTTTTTGGCGCGTCGACGGAAAAAGCAGCACTTAGTGTCCGAAGCGACGTCCACATCGGCGTCTGGGGCGATCGGCTCGCAGGACTGGCCAGTGGCGTCGCCGCCAGCCTGATCGAATGCAACGGAGGCGATCACCTGTGAAAACGGAGGCGTAGGCGGTTCAGTACTTACAATTCAATCAATCAGTAATTAGATAACTAATGCGAACTGCTCTAAGACGCAAAAACAATCATTTTAACTATCGCGCCCCCTGATCATAATTACGATAGGAAGTTATTTTTACTGGAAAATTACATTCGTGGATCTGTAAGACAGCAAACGCTAAATACAAACTCGAATTAGATTAGTTTGATTATAGATTTTAATTATCATATTATATGAATTTTACTGAATTGCCGGCGATTAGCTAGCTGGACACAACTTGTTAGTAGCTGGCGAGCTTCAATTCCAGACTTGATTTCTTGGAATTTCGATTCTACCGTACTTTAACTACTAATAGTAGCAATAAAACGTATAATTAACTTTTTCTGAGAAAGAGAGAAAAATACTCGCTTAGAAACACAAAACAAACAAACGGTAGTTGTCCGTCTGAGACGCCGCCAAACCAAATCAAATAATTAACTATAATAAAAAATTCCGTCGCCTTAATTTTTAGATTAAAAAAAACAACCCAAACAGCCTTGGTTACGTTCGCTAATTTATTTATTGCTGTTGCGGCACTATGATATATTATGTGTGTGCACTTTTTACCCTATCCGTGCTACACTCCAAATTCCTGGCATCCGACTGGCTGGTGCCGTGCATACGCTGATAGTTGAACGAATTGTCCACCGCTCGATTGTTCTGCTGTCGCTGTTTTGTCACAATAAAATTGATAATAAGAGCTATATTTAATAATTATGTTTCTTATTATTGCATGCTTTAGCGTACTGTTCAAATTTTAGTAGCCAACGTTAATAGTTACTTCATATTAGAAAGGGCTGCTAGCCCCTCTTCCTTCAGTACATCAGCAAACCCATAAAAGGGCCCTAAAGACACGTACGCAATCCTGTACAAGTATCTAGGAAGTACAATACCGAACTTATCAAGACAAAAACGCTTTATAGGTGGGGCCAGCAGCGACAGTGCGTAAAGATAATTAATAGTACATTAATTACAGATTGCGCGCACAAATAACATTATAATAATTAATACAGACACGTTGGAACTAATTAAATAGCGGATAGATAATTGGTGCGATTAGGCTCATAGAGAAAAAAACAGACATAACTACAGTACAGGGTCAGTGTTACAAAGGCTTGTGCAACTACTTATTCAGGGCGATAAGCTGAGCATGATAAAACACTCGCTTCTGTGTCTCTCTTTCTCACACACAAGCACACACACACACACACACACAAAGCATTAATCAGACGGCTAACTAACTATTTCCTACATGCATAGCAACAGAGCGAATAGATAATCTAGGGGATGAGCTGGGAACTGTACCTGCACAGACGCGGCTGGATTCAAGCCCTGATTTGCCTGGGCCAGTTGGATGGGGGAAGGTATTTAGTTAAATATAAGATTTTAAATATAAAATACTTGCTGAATTTATATTGTTAAATAACAACAATAAAGTGTGATGTGCGCAAATTAACAAAGTATATATAATACATAATTAAGCAAATGATTATATTTCTAAGATCCTCAGTCAAAGAACTTGCTAAAAATCATGTTGTCGATCCTATTCCTATCTTATTAATGCCTGATGAAAATATAAATGGGAAGATCCATAGCCTACAAAATCCCATCTGTAGATCCCCAGCTTACAAAATCCCATCTGTAGATCCCCAGCTTACAAAATCCAATTGGGAGATACCTAGCCCACAAAATCCCGTCGGTAGATCCCTAGCCTACGAAATCCCATCGGTAGATCCCTAGCCTACGAAATCCCATCGGTAGATCCCTAGCCTACGAAATCCCATCGGTAGATCCCTAGCCTATAAAATCCCATCGGTAGATCCCTAGCCTATAAAATCCCATCGGTAGATCCCTAGCCTACGAAATCCCATCGGTAGATCCCTAGCCTACGAAATCCCATCGGTAGATCCCTAGCCTACGTAATCCCATCGGTAGATCCCTAGCCTACAAAATTCCATCGATAGATCCCTAGCCTACAAAATCCCATCGGTAGATCCCTAGCCTACAAAATTCCATCGATAGATCCCTAGCCTACAAAATCCCATCGGTAGATCTCTAGCCTATAAAATCCCATCGGTAGATCCCTAGCCTACAAAATTCCATCGATAGATCCCTAGCCTACAAAATTCCATCGATAGATCCCTAGCCTATAAAATCCCATCGGTAGATCCCTAGCCTACGAAATCCCATCGGTAGATCCCTAGCCTACGAAATCCCATCGGTAGATCCCTAGCCTATAAAATCCCATCGGTAGATCCCTAGCCTATAAAATCCCATCGGTAGATCCCTAGCCTACGAAATCCCATCGGTAGATCCCTAGCCTACGAAATCCCATCGGTAGATCCCTAGCCTATAAAATCCCATCGGTAGATCCCTAGCCTATAAAATCCCATCGGTAGATCCCTAGCCTACAAAATCCCATCGGCGGAACCTTAGCGTAAAATAACTACTCATTAATCCTAAAAAATGTTTAAAAACTTCGATCGGGAAATACTAAACGTAAAAATCCCATATTTTAAAACGGATTTGTCGCTAGTATGATAATTTATAATACAAACGCTGCAACTGAGTGATAATAAACGCATCATTTAAAAAATCTAAATTGCAATAAACCGTATTACTAATATCATAAAATTATTTATTAAGGATGCAAAAATTGCATCCGGCTACCAACAAGGGAAACAATTATCTAGTAATATGAATATTTTCAAGTCCGAGTGCTTCTTTTATCTATGGAAAAGCACAAGATTTTTTCTATAAAATTAATTAATCAAATGTTGAAAACAACGGACTTACCTTCTGCGTAGACAGCTGCTGTTGCTGCTGACTGACGTGCCTTCTGTCAGCGGCTGAGGTGTCGGCGCCGACACTCACTGGGGTGCCCTAGAAATATCAAAGCAAAAAAATGAAACGTCTGAACGAAATAAAACAAATATTTAAGCTTTTTTAAACAGCGATCTTCACCGTTCGATCCTGTCGGGACACCCAGTCGAAGTCCCAATCGCAGGTCCAATTGTTGCGGGTCATGAGACCCGTGAATAATTCGCGCAGATAGTTATAATCAGGCGTTTCGTAAAAGTCCAAACGTCGGACGTAGCGCAGGTAGATGGCCATCTCATCTGATCGGGATTTAAAAAGTGGGACTCCCGATAAGATATTATAGTAGATTTTTTATTAAAAATAAATAATAGAATCGGGTGAGACTCTCATAAAAGACTCAGGTGAGACTATCATGAAAGACTCGGGTGAGACTCTCATGAAAGACTCGGGTGAGAATCTCATGAAAGACTCGGGTGAGACTCTCATGAAAGACTCAGGTGAGGCTCTCATGAAAGACTCGGGTGAGAATCTCATGAAAGACTCGGGTGAGAATCTCATGAAAGACTCGGGTGAGACTCTAATGAAAGACTCGGGTGAGACTCTAATGAAAGACTCGGGTGAGACTCTAATGAAAGTCTCGGGTGAGAATCTCATGAAAGACTCGGGTGACTCTCATAAAAAAACTCGGGTGAGACTGTCATGAAAGACTCAGTTGAGACTCTCAATAAACACTTAAGTGAGACTCACATAAAATACTCAAGTGAGACTCTCAATAAACACTTAAATGAGACTCACATAAAATACTCAGGTGAGACTCTCAATAAACACTTAAATGAGACTTCCATCAAAAGACCCGCAGCAGAGAGTAATGACAAACCTGGAAAACCTTCGCACAACACCTCAATAGGCGTGGCCCGTTTCGTGTCGCCAATTTTCTGATATCGCTCCTTCAGATTATCGGCCTTGAGGCCCTGCCAAGGCAGGCTGCCACGCAGAAAGTACATGAACATGTGGCCCAGAGCTTCCAGATCGTCTCGACGGGATTGCTCTAATAATAATAAATTACATTTCGCGGTTGGTTATAACCCAAAGAAACTATTACGAATAACAATATTAACGCATAAAAAGTACTAACCTCTGCCTAAATGCGTATTGATACTCATGTACCTAGCTGTACCAGTGAGACTTTTGTGCTCACGATACAAAATATGCTTATTAGTCTCGCGATCAATGTACTCTTTGGCTAGGCCGAAGTCGATTATATGAATTAGATGCTGTTTACGCGTTGTCTGGCGACCAATTAGAAAATTTTCCGGTTTGATGTCGCGATAAATCAAGTGCTTACTGTGCACAAATTCTATTCGCGAGATCTGCGTGGCCAAGGGGAAATTAGAAACGTTTTATTAGCTGCCTTGCATTAAAATTAGTCAACAAAATCTTAAATAGCTGGTGAATTCAATTTCATGCAAATACACAGAGTCCAGGCAAGGACACCTTAAGTAGAAGGACGGGACACTTCGTTTCTTGGAAAGTTTTTGGAGTCTAATCTTCGCGAAAAAATATACACTACGGAGATTTGTATATTTGCATTTTCGACATAAAATTAAAGATTGCACTCGATTGGAAGCAGATGCGAATCTCATCTTTTGATATGTGCCTCTTGCCTTCTTACTCTATCGAACTATGTGCGTCCTTATTTGTGAAATATTGATCTTAAAATTATTTTTCTTGCAAAACATTTGTCGCACATTATAATATCAATAAAATGGCATTTTAGCAGCTGCGCAGGTTCTGATCCTCTTCTATTCAAGTATGTTTTATTCATTGAACATTTCTATCAATCAGTATTTTGGATAACTTTGCTGGTCCAGTCACATGTCAATGTCCGATTCTCTCTGGATTGGCTATTTGTCAACTAGTTGTTTTTTTACGAAAGTGAACAACAACAACAACAAATAGGAAGATCAATATTTCACAAATAAGGACATATAGTTCGATAGAGTAAGAAGGCAAGAAGCACATATCAAAATATTAGATTTGCATCTGCTTCCAATCGAGCGCAATCTTTAATTTTATGTCGAAAAACTGCAAAGTTCCTATCTCTTCGCGAAAATTGGACTTTCCAAGAAACGAAGTGTCCCGTCCTTCTACTTAAGGTGTCCTTGAGTCCAGGCAGAATGCAGTTGAAAATACTGAGCTACATAGAGGAATGGCTATTAATAGGCCTTGAATCCGGTGTCAGGGTGGACTATTTGGATGTCAGGGCTATCAAATCGGATGTCAGTGTTATCAAATCGGATGTCAGTGTTATCAAATCGGATGTCAGTGTTATCAAATCGGATGTCAGTGTTATCAAATCGGATGTCAGTGTTATCAAATCGGATGTCAGTGTTATCAAATCGGATGTCAGTGTTATCAAATCGGATGTCAGGGCTATCAAATCGGATGTCAGTGTTATCAAATCGGATGTCAGTGTTATCAAATCGGATGTCAGGGCTGTCAGTGTTATCAAATCGGATGTCAGTGTTATCAATCGAATGTCAGTGTTATCAAATCGAATGTCAGTGTTATCAAATCGAATGTCAGTGTTATCAAATCGGATGTCAGTGTTATCAAATCGAATGTCAGTGTTATCAAATCGGATGTCAGTGTTATCAAATCGGATGTCAGGGCTATCAAATCGAATGTCAGTGTTATCAAATCGGATGTCAGTGTTATCAAATCGGATATCAGAGTTATCAAATCAAAAAGCAAGCAGGCAAGTCATGTGCTAAAAGCAAATTAAAACAGAGGCAAAGCACCAACCAATTGTATAGCAATCATGAGCACAGTTTTCAAACTGAAATGCCGATCGCAGATGTCGAACAAATCCTCAAGCGACGGGCCTAACAGCTCCATCACTAGGGCATTGTACTTTAGCGTAGGGCCAAAGTAATAAACCTGCGGTACACCGTCGCAGTTGCCCAATTCTTTGTAGAATCTGTACTCAAGGTGCAGCTGGGGCGCCCGCGATTTCAACGGCTCCAATTTGACGGCCACGTGCTCGTTATTATAAAGATTTTTTCCCAATCGAAGCTCGCCAAAATTGCCGCAACCGATTTTTTTACCAACTTTAAAATTTGGCCCCACCATTAGGAAGGCGGACGGGTCGCCGGCGGCGCCGCTGCGCGAGGCGCCTGACCCCGGCACGGCCGACGAGGAGGCGACGTGGCCACTGGCGCCGCCGTGATTCCGATTGGCCAAGTGTTGGCGCTGGGCGCTGCTGCTCATTGGCTGGGCCGATGTGCCAATCAACTGCGAGGTGGCTTTTTCACTTTACTAATTGATTGGTTAGCTTGAATTTGACTGCAAAGTTAGCGAGGTGCCGAGATTGTAAACTTGTGCTCTGTTTTAAAAGCTGCATTAAAGCTTTGATTGGTTCCTGACGTTTTTTTGGAACAAGTAACTTTCTGGGTAAACAGCAGTAGTAAAAATGATATTAATTAGAAAACTTGTTATATTTTTGCAAAAAAAGAATGTCACAGTTAAATAGTTTTAATTTACTATTTATAAAAGCAATTAACAAAATCTTTAAATAGACTAAACCTTATACCTAGCATATAACAAAAGCTATATAATTGTGCACTGTTTTTATTTTACTATTAGAATTAAACCCATATTGCAGCAAAGGCTTGCTTTTTTAGACAATATATAGCATGATTGTAAAAATTTTCTGGTGCATTAGTGTTCCCAACCTTGGTATCCATGCTCTAGGTAAACTGATAGGAGTAACTATGATTCTCTTTAAATACTTACTCGTAAAGGCCTTATTATCTTATTATTCAACAGTAAAATATTTTCATGGACCATTTGCCTAAGATGTAGCACACTTGATAGATGCATGTGGTGCATTTGAACCCTTAGCTGAAATAGCTTGGGATTTAATCTAATTTTTTAAATAGGAAATATTAATTGTTCAATATAAGACTTATTTAGTTCATTTACATAACTAAAACCTATATATTTTGTAATAAAAAGTCAAAGACAATAGAGACCCAATAACTTCAAACTACCTGACAAGTAAAAATAAAATTTCAACTTATACTGCAAGTTTTTCATTTTTTAAATTATAAGAAATCACATATTGACTAAAACTTAGATATGAAATCATAAAAAAGATACACATGTATAGATTATTTAAAACCTAAAAACTTATGTGATGGGCCCTAATAAAAATGTGAAAAATAAAAAAAAATGTTTGTTCCTTTGAATATGCGCAAATTTTTGTTTAATTGCTTACTGTAAAAAATGTAATATTTTGTTTAAATGTTTGTTATATAATTTTTATAATATTTTTATATCATGTAGTAAAACAAAATGTAAAATTTTTTAGTATATAAGGCAGCGAGTTTCAAGAGAGGAGAATAAAAGCATTTAGTATTTCTGCCTTTTCAGAGTATAAAGCTTGGTCTTTGGAACACCTTTGTGAATTAATTGATTTGTTAAAGAGGTTCTTGAAGAGCCTTTGTTATTTAAAGGCCATAGAGCCAGAAAGGCCAAAGTGCTATTGGGCCAGAGTGCCAGAAGGGGAGCCAGAGTGCTATTGGGCCAGAGTGCCAGAGAAGGCCATAGTGCCAGAAAGAAGCCACAGTGCTATTGAGCCAGAGTGCTATTTGGGCCAAGTGCCAATACATGCAGGATAGGGATTAAGGCTAGGGACTGAAATAATATAATTAGGGCCTGAAGTTTTAGGAATTTAGGGATTGAAAGCCATGACCCTGTGATCCACGGAAAAGCCTTTTGGACAAAATCAGTGCTTACTGCTTGGCACTGCAAATCGCTACCAGGAGATTAGGAAAAGTAGAGAGAGAGGGAAAAACCACTAGTACACTTAGTTATTACTTATTTATTTTAAAAAAATATATAGCAACATAGAATAGAAAAATTATGTACCTTTATTTTATTGGCAATTAAAACTAAAGCCTTAGAAAAAAATAATTTAGAACTTTAATCTTTTAAACAGTCAATTAAAAAATGAAGTTATAGAGAAAATAAGATAAAAAGTTAACTCTTAAACCTGCAATTATTTTTTTGCTGGGCTCAGGATGCAAAATTGCATCATGTTCTTAATTTTAGGATGCAATTTTGGGTTTCAGATGGTCTTTTATTGTGAAGAATTAAAAAAATCAAGATGCAAAATTGCATTCTACATATACATGCGCAACACCCGGCCGGCCCGGCCAAATTGGCTGGGTGACAGGCCTGCCAAGCAAGGGACATCGCAAAATTGCCGATGTATGTCGCAAAATTGCCAATATATGTCACAAAATCGCCGATGTATGTTGCAAAATTGGTGAAAAATGAGGGGGTAAGTTGCAAAATGGAGAAGAATTGGGAAGATTCAGACAAAAATGGTTCACCAGACATTTTTTTTTGGTCCTTCCAAATTTTTTGCCCAACTAAGTCGCAAATTTTTCCACTGACAAGCTATGTCGCACTTACACTGAACAACGTCGCACTTTTTGTCACAAACAATGTCACACTTACATTAAACAACGTTGCACTGGCCGGGTAAGATTCAGGAGGTTGCGCATGCATGATTCTACATCAAATTTCAGGATGCAATTCTCAAAGTCAAGATGCCATAGCATCCCTATGGCTATAGCACAAAAAAACCCAGTCTTAAACAATGCAAAAAGTTCTATAGCTAGTATAGTAGTAATTTGTTTATTTGGTTAAGGCCTGTGCTAGGGTGGGTAAAGTTAGTAAATTGTATATACATAGCATGGTATGCAAATAAAGGGTATAAATAGAACAAATTAACTATAATAGGCCTAATTTTAAATATAGCTCAAAGTGCACTTTGCAGAAGAGAGATGAATGCATTT
The DNA here is from genome assembly GCA_950096795.1 of Macrostomum cliftonense. Classification (NCBI taxonomy): domain Eukaryota; kingdom Metazoa; phylum Platyhelminthes; family Macrostomidae; genus Macrostomum; species Macrostomum cliftonense. Next base: position 10,202 of record CATNEM010000344.1, on the reverse strand, counting down.
AAATTTGTAGCTAGCTAGAATACAGTTTACCCATTAAAGCAGTGAAAACACATATAAATTTTTATGCAATTTTTCTGCAGAAATATAGATAATTTTTCTAGTAGACAAAGTGAATAGATTTAAGTTTTTCAAGTATTTACCAATTAGAAAAAGTAATTGCTTTAACTGCATGATTTATAGAATAACAATGCCATGGATAGAGTAAGAAAAATCTACAACAAAAATACTTCTTGGCTTAACTAGGCAAAAATCTTTGTATAGCTGATTTCCTAGCAAAAATATGATAAAGAATTGTGATTTGACTCGATTGCATGAGCTAGATCCTCGAACCTAGATTTCTAAAGACAATTATTTTCGTCTCATAGACATAATATATACCAGCACTAATATACAAATCTGTGCTACTAAGGTGATTGATTCAAAAGTTACAACTAATTACTGAAGTAGAATTATCTATGCAATTTTATTAACGAAATGGAATAGCGTTTAAATATCACAAAAAATACTACACTTAATCAATGAATCGAATAAAGTTTTTCATTGTTTGTAATTTAGCCCAAAATATTGTAGCACTTAACCAAAATTTACTATCGCTTAAACCACCGAGATATGTTTGTTTTTCTTAGCCTATGTAACACAAATACCGGTGATTTCTTGATGTACAAGCAAAATCATATTTTGACCTTTAGTTACTGAACAATTATTTTATCAGTTAAACTGAGCTAATTCTTTTAATAGCGGATGTTTTGTGGTCCACACATTCTATTACACATGATTTAAGGCAATGACAGTCTAAAGCAGGAGGCCGGAGGGGGACACTTACATTCAATTTGTAATTAATTTAAATATGCTCAAATTATGAAAATAATTAAGTAAAATAATAATGCTACAATATTAAGTTCCTATTAGCGAGCGCCAACCAGAAGGCTTAATCGCTTTATTTTTTGTATTAAGCACCGAAAGTTAATCCTTAATTGAAATATAGTACGCGATTCCAAGGTCGGGAATTCCAAGACGTGAAAGCCCCCAAGCTTTTGTATAGCCTCTAAAAGTAAATTTTAAGATACGCTATACAATAGTGTACAGTGTAAGTACACGCTAGCAAAGTTCGGCTGGCAAAATTTAGCTAGCAAAATTATCGCTGGCAAAGTTCGGCCAGCAAATTTCCTGCTGGCAAAATTAAACGACCCCAAAAAATCAGGGAAAATTAAATAAGAACTTATTTTTTCCCAGCACTTTTTGGAAGTCGCAACAAAAGGAATTTCTCATAGGTGCAAACGCTATAAATGCGATTTTTGTCTGGAGCGCTCGAAGTGGTACCTTTTACATGTAGACATGTTACACTAAAAGACCACGTTTTCCAATAACAGGTAATAACACGTAGGTGCTTCAGATTACTCGGAGTGGCCAGCCATCAAGGGGAGGGTCGAAATTTTCAACAAGCACAGTCACATACTGTCCTAAACATGGATGACAATAGTAACTTAGAGCGTACGCATAACCAAAAAGAATTTGAGCATATAACAAGCACACATGAATTAAACTGTTAATGTTTCCCGCCTCCGTAGTCCTAGCCTTTAGGGAAGAGAGATGACCATGACTAACAGGAGGATGACCCAAGGACTTCTAAAGTAGAAGGACGCGCTACACTCCAAATATTTGAAGGCCGATTTTACACTGGCGAAATAGAAATTTTCTAATTTTTGTCTATGGCTATAACTTATTATTTCAGTGTATTTTCGGCCTTCAATTTTTTTGAGTGTTGCGTCCTAACAAAAGTGACTTCTAGTGGTCCTTGGGATGACCATGAGCCGCCAATGATCTGAGGCTGACGTTCACGGGCCTTCAGTACCGTGCAAACCCGCCCTGAGAATAGTAATTAGAATTGGGTATCTACCGGTATTGGCCTGAGGGCAAGGTCCCACGCCTGCTCTGCTGTAGCTTAGGTGCCTTTATTGGGTCTTGGGGTCATTGGATGAGCCCCAAGGCTGCCACCAGTATGTATGACCTGGCGCACCTGATGACCTTCCAGATCTAACGAAGCCAGAGCTCCGCCCGGGTATTGATTCGGGGGTTTCAGCTAAACAGCGAGGCAGGGCGTAGCCGATTTAGGGGCTCTGCACGGGCTTCTATCGGGAGTGCCGGGATCATTACTGAAGCGCTTTTCTGCAGGGAGTCCTTGGAGGCGGTGCGGAGGGAGAATCCGGGAACATGTTACTAAGAGTAGTGAGGTAAGAACTTGAACTCTGATACTTCGAACGCGTCAGTGCGAGATGGGTCCGCTTAACCAGGTTTTGCTATCTCTACCCGCCGTCACGTGCACATAGCTTCTACACCGCTCATACGCTCATTACACAGAGGCGCGCCGCCAGACGCGGCGAGCCGCCCACGAGAGTCTGTTCGCTAGTTTCCCCTAACTTCCCCATACTTCACCACCCAAGGTGAAGGGCTTACCAAGCAAGCCATTAGCAGTCCAATAAAGATGGAGTGAAAAAGAAGATGGATTTAATGATTAGGCAGATTGCTATCCTAAAGTAGCACAAAGCTAAACACTCAGTCAGCGGAGTTAATGTATTAATGAAGCCAGGTAAAATATTTCTAATAAAATAGACTCAATTGTCCAGTGCAAAGCAAAGGGTCGAAATAGAACAATCCCCAAAATACGCGCTAGGCGGAAAGCAATAAACTAAGCGGGGGAACTTACCGGCGGCTGGCACAGAGAGAGAGAGAGAGGCCGGAGCTGAGATGGCGGCGCTGTAGATCTGGCTGATGATCGCTGATGGCGGACTTATTCGCCGACGAGGCCGAAGGCCGACGCTGGTGCAAATTAGGCACGAAGCCGATGTTGAAGGCACAATGGCCGAGAATAGATCGGCGGGCTGAAACGCCGCGCTAATAGAGCTCTAAGGCTCGCAGATAAGGGCCCCAAGGCCGGGTGCTGGGGCCACAATGGGGCAAAAAGGCAGCACCGGAGTCCTTTAAACTCGTAGGCTCTAGCCTAACGGCTCGTGAGTCGAAACTCAAACAGTGAGAGCCTAAGCTGAAACGTCTGAGGATTTTGGAGGCCAAAAGCAGCTGTTTAAATAGGCCTCAAAATCAAAATGGCCGCCATCTCATCTCACGTTGCCATGACTCCCTCTCTCCGATTGGCCGCCGGCTGATGACACTGAAATGAGAACAACAAAAATGGCCTCCAGCGGATGAGAACAACGGGGAGTTACGCAAGCTGGAGAGGGGTGGGAGGTAGGTGATAATGAGGCGCAAATGATGAGGGGGCCGTTCAGAAGGGAGGGAGAACAATGAGAAAGAGCAGAGAACAATAGAAAAGAAAAAGTAGTAAAGCAAACAAAAACGGGGAACAAAAGAGGAGCAATTAGCAAGAAAACATTGGAAAGATAAAAAAATGGGAACAATAGAAAGGTAAACATTAGAGGAAAAAGAACAATAGAAGCGGAGGTGGGGAGGACGGCATGAGAAATGGGGTTGGGGGCTAAAAGGGGTGCGAATGAAAGTGTCACTAAGCAGGGGGAAAAACAAGGGGAGAATCAATAAATAAGTTAGTAAAATGCGCAGAGAATACTGTTAGTAGCATAAATTAGGGGGTAGAAATAGAAGGTTTGAGCAGATTATTATAGGTGTGGAGACTTGTCATACTGTAAGTAGAGAGCGCGCGCAGAGGCAGAGGGAAAAAGGAGGGTGAAAGGAGGGGAAAGAACAGGAGAAGAGGGCTCCAGCAGGCGCATCCCAGGTCCAGGTGGCGGGAACAGGCAGACGGGAGTGGATGTGGCTAGAGGGAGGCCGGGAGAGACAGGAATCCCAATCCCACCTCGACGCCCTAGCAGCTGCGTCTAGGGGAAGTGCGCGGAATTCGGAAAAATTCCGCGCCCTCAACCTCGCCCAGACCGCAGTTACATCACTGTTATGATGGTTTATTAGAATACATCTAGGATAATTCAGATGCAAGCCACAAAGAATTCGGTCATTTACTGAATTCGTGTTTTGTGAAAGCAGGTTTGCAATTATTATTTTGCTAAAGTTATACAAATCAGCCACTTTTTGACATTTTATTAATTTCCGAATCATGCTTAAACTGCATGGCTCGGAAGCAAAGCAAATTATAAGAAATGTAAGCAGCAACTGCCAAGTTTACGACGAATAATGATTGAAAGCATTTTTAAGGATAGCGACACGGGTAGAGATGGAGATTTGCGCAACATTTGCAGCAATCGAAATTACAGGCAACAAATATTGACCGGAACAAGACAACGTACGATGATTTTGAGAAAGTTTCTCTTGCTTAAAAAAACTCTATAGACACACCTTAATTATGCAACTGTACAAAAAAGTATTATAATTTTGAAGCAAAATATGATGCCTAAGAATTCAAATACCAAAGGTGTTTTATATAATTGTCACACACGTCTACAATTTTTACGCGCTGATGACTACAGTCGAACAAAACCCGAATGACTTACATACGAGTAATAAAAGTATTTCGATTTAGGAATTGCTTGCTTTTTACTTTTTATAAAAATGAGCAGAAGTGCCGAACTATTATGTTTAATACCAAACTATGTACTCGTAATTTAGTGGCACAATCATATTTATGCCAAAGAAAATTACCTGGGCACTAGTGGGTAATTTTTATCCATGCTGTTTTCAAGCACCTATCTTTTAGCGTTTTTACTTTAAAATTTCAACTATTTAAGGACATAAAGTAGGGGTAATATAATTTAGAAAGGCGGTATTTGATGGCTTGGTAATGGAAGTAAAAAGCAAGCATAGCTTTAATTGAGTTACTTAACATAACGTTTTGCTTCATTAGAAGGCTTTTTAAATTACAAGCTTTAGGAAGTGCATTGAAGACATATTAAACGCAAACTAGCAAAGCATTTATTAGCGAAACTAAACAAGATCTTTAACCCTCTAATACAGGTAGCATACAACAAAGCAGGACAACAAAAACTTAAAATCGGCAAAGTGAAAGAAACAAATTAGCTACAGTAAGTGCATGAAAAATAGTACTGTCTAGTAATAACTATCGTTTATGCAATAACGAGACTTAAGAAAGTTGAAAGCGGTCTGTGTAGTTAACCTTTATAGCTACTGAAAGAAAATTACTGAGTTGTGTGTAACTCACAGGTTTAGGTTTTTATGAGTTTGAATCAAAAAACTGCTGAGCTAAGAATATGAATGTTAGACTTTTGGTCCCAAAAGAGTTGGTAGGTAAAATCTATTGAGACAGCACTATAATAAACAAGAAACCAGTGAAGCTACGCAATGTAATTAGTTATCTAGCATTCGAAAATATGCAATTCTACACAAAAACATACTTTGAGTACACAAAGTTAGACACAACAATAAAAGTTTTTAACATACGTAGCTACAGTAACTAACAGTTAATTTTAGGCTCAAATTAAATGAAATTTGCACCGTAAAATAAGGGCTGCATTTGACACTAAAAAGAGTTTTTTAGGCCAAATAAAACTAACGAAATTTTATTTGTATGTTAATAGACAGACTTTCAGAAGTTTGCGGATCCTAAAGGTTCAAAGCAGATAATGATGCTTGCGAATCACGACGGGTATCAGACTGCGGTGTCGCCTTGTTTGAAGGCGACACAACAACCCGAATAGGCTTGAACTGGCCTCTGAGAAACAAACGAGAACCTAAAAAAGTGTAATTTAAGCTGCACTATAATTTTACAGGAAAAACTACAGAATCAACAAACATTGCAAAACTTCTTCGATGTGATCTGTGAAGCTACTCTTCTCTTGTGATTTAAATAATAACACTCGATTCCCTGGCATAAAAACAACTGTCAATACTCAGGCAAAAATGCATAGAATCAGTTAGTTTTCAATCTTACTGGAAACCTGTAAAAGGTATTTTAAGTGTAGATCCATTTCCTAGCACTTTTAAAATTACTTAAGAAGCAACTTACTAGTGTTTTGCATTATGGTGGCAGAACTTTTACTCGTCGAAACAGTTGACGCAACAGTTGCTGAGGGTGCATGAAGACCTTGCAAAACAGGTTTCGTTGGTCGATAGCTGGTCAATGTAGGCTTAAGGACCCTCACTAAAGCAGATGGGCGTAAAATCTTGCTGTCATGCAAAACCCTAGTCGGCGAAAAAAAACTGATTCGACAGTCGTCCTAGGTTGTTTGGTAGAATTTGAGACTCGGGGCAGCACATTAACTCTAAACAAGGAGGGCGAAGCATCAGTTTCAGCCGAAGAGCTCTGACTGCTAGGGACAATCTGGCTAGCAGGCAAATGAAGCAGTGAAGATTGTGGCGAAAATGGCGCAGAACTTGCTTTCATAAAATAATGCGATGATGACCGAGCCCCAGTAGTTAAACATGGTGCAGACGTTGATTCGCTGCCAGCAGAAATCTTAAACTGACTTTTTCGGCTTGTGCGCAAGTTAAAGGATGCGTTTTGCGACGAGATAACGAGGCTTGAACAATAGGAACACAATTCATTGCACATTCATCTAAATCCAAGTCAGCAGCAGCGAACGATGAATGGCCATCTTCGGGTGTCGCCCCTAAGTTATCAGAATGACGTTCCATATTAAGCGAAAAAGATCCTCGTGAATATAGAATTTCAGGAACCTTTTTTCTCAGAAGTTTGCAACTGATAACCAGCCCTCGGAGTCACAAAAGGAACGATGGCAATCGAGCTCTTTGGATTTTGCTGCTTAGGAAGCTCCACAGGCTGTTGTTCTTCTTGAGAATCCGGAAATTCTATTGGCTCATTCCTTCACACTCAGGGTTTGGCAATCAAGTGACGATGAAGCCGTACTAGATACTTGACAGCGAAAGTCAATATTAGCAGTAGATTCAGCTGCGTTTTTCGCAGCTAGAGGCCGATGCAAAAAACTACTATCTAAATTGAATCTGCGCATTTGTTCTAAAGCGTTAAGTTTTCAATGCTTCTATGAACTTCTTTTATGTCATCTCTACGAATCTCACACTCGTTCCTGGTTCGGAATGATCTTCGTCAGTCATCTCATCGGTGTCAGGTGATGATTCACGTTGACTCGTTTGATTCAGTAGTGACTTGTGCCACTGCTGTGTTGCTTGTACGTTACTAACTTCTTTCGCCAAGAATATACTGGTGAAACATGTTCGAGAATTCATCGTCGATTTCCATAAGCGTAGTAGTATTTGATAATCTTGATGACAGCTCAAAAGATTCTTTAAGATGAGGGCTCTGATTATTCTGCTCAGTATGACAGAATTATCTAAAACGTAACTTTTCCTTTCTTGCTGTAATGAACGTCAAAGTACTCAGGTGACACTCCCAGGGAGTTGCACTAGCTCTGACTTGATTACACAGGTGTCTTCTTTATTGATGATCGGGAAAGCTTAAAACATACACAGTCGGAAGCTTTCTTTCTGAATGAATAATTCGTATTTTTTCGCACGGATTGATCTGAAGCGGGCAGGCGGCTAAACTATTTCTTAAAAACTTTGAGATCTCAGAAGTAGTAGGCAGTCGATTGCAGATAAACCAGTTGCGTTTTTTGTCGTTAGATCGGCACCGAATTCAACAAGAAGCTTGACCAAGGGAAGATTTGACTGTAAAATAGCTTCGTGGAGCGGAGAGTTACCAGTTCCAGGAAAGGCAAAAACTGTTCGAAGCACCGGCAGCTAGTAGAAGCGAAGCAGCTTTGACATTGCCATTGCGACAGGCCAACATCAGTGTGTACAGGCCTTCATTATCGTGACAGTCAAGATTCCTGCCTTTGTATAAATTAATATAAACTCAAGTGTTGCATCATCGACAGAACTCATAGCAACATGAAGAGAAGAGCGACCAAGGGGTCTACTGTCGGCTCTTCTGTTCCAGGCCTAAAGGAAGCTGCAACCAGAGTATCAAGCGCCTTAGGCTTGCTAGGCTTACATGCAGACGCTTCTAAGTTGCTTGACTTTTGCTCATGAGCTTGCAAGGAACGACCACGCGAAAAATGGCGAAACTTCGCACGCCTTTGAATACGAATTTTGTGCCGAATAGTTTTTTAAATGCAATTTGCTTGAGCCACTTGTTTTTGTTTTGACAAAAGGACCTTGATGGTCCACTTCTTTGACGCCAAGCACAGTTTTTAAGACGAAGAGACTTCTGATCCTTCGCCACAGTTCCTAAAATAATCTCCGATTTGGAGCGGCTTTTTCTTAGGTGCCAGAATAGCGCTTCGATACAGAGCAGCAATCTTAGTAGATTCTCGTTTATCTGGGATGTTTGCAAAGGCGCAAAAACCAGATGAATCTGTTAGCCGCTTAAGCTCACTAGGAGTATCACGGCCTACTTTTTGGCTTCGTATTTTAGTGCAACTTCACCTGCGACTCGCCAGTGCGTTTCTGGGTTGCACAAAACCTATAGAATAAACCTTGCAGTGAACTCCACGTGGATTGCTGAAATGCTACGAAGCGGCAAGGCGTTTGCGTTGGATCCTGCAGAATCAATTTTTGATAGTTGACTACTGGTTGCATGGAGCAAAAACAGAGTGAACGTGTTTGCCCTGTACCACTCTGGTTACTTTGACCTGATCCGGAATTGCTGTCAGCAGACTCTCGAGGAAACAGATACAGATGCAAGAATGTGTTGGATATGCTGTAAAGTTACTTAAATTTCTACGGAAGAATCTGAATCACTGTCATCATTTGGACGATTGTTTGGTTTCACGACGAGCTGAACTGGAGCATGAGATAATGACAACTCTCTGGGGCTTTGATTCTCGAGAAAGCGTCTTATGACTAGCTTTACGGGTGGCTTTTCGGTTCAGATGCACCACTTTGATTCTGCTCCACTGATGCACTGCCATCTCGATTATCGACAGTAGGCAAAGAAGAAATTCTAAGCTCGGCCTTTAGTTGTGCTTGTTTCTTAAAGTCGATGTTAAGTACTTGATTTCAAAACGTGAGGACCCGAGTGAGGCTTTGAGCCAGTTCTGGAGGCAATCTTGGCTGAACAGCCGGTTTTAGGCAATTTACGAACGAGTTCTTCTGGAACGCTTACAGAAGATTTTCCACTTGTGGTACGTTGATGCTGATTGCGAAACCGAAAACTCGATTTTAGAAGGTTTTACTGTTGTTTTAAGCTTTTTGGGAATCCGATAAGCCATCTTCCTGCTCCTGGTCAATAGCCGACGTGAAGCTTTCGACTGCCGAGAATAAGATTAAATTCCTTGTTTCAGAAATCATTAGTGCAGGATGATTCAGTAATGTCAACTGGCTGCGGGCGCAGTGGGAAGATCCAGAATAGTTACGCAGGAAAGTCTTGTCGGAAGCAGAATCTATTCGAATTCTATTTGGATGCCTGTGGAACCAGGTAGTGAGGCTTGAACGCTGGAAAATCTGAACTAGATAAGGCGCGAGAATCGACAGCCGTCTTTGTTAGAGCTAGAGTAGTAGTCACAATAGCAGACACATCAATTTCGGATTCGTAAACCTTTCCATACTCTTCCGACACGAAATTAATAATATCATTGCCAAAATGTTCAGGGACGACTGCCCCTAAACTTTCAACACTGACTGAGTTTTGGATCCGGTCCAGCTCCTTCACATTGCTCATTTTTCGGTCAACAGAGTTAGTAGCAACATTGGAAACTTTTTCCTCGGATGCGCTTTGATGCAGTAGCCTGCCGAACATAATTTAGAGTAAGTGATAATATTAATTTTCTAAAGACATTTAATAGCCTCTAAAACGATTAAGTCCATGAAATAACAACCTGCGTCCACATTGCTCTGGGTAGAAGTATTTGTCTTTTTTTGCAAAAAATGATTGTTTTGCGAAATATATCTTAATAAGCAAATATATACCGTTCTTTAGTATACATATAATAGCTGGCCGCATTTTGGAATTTTGCTCGATTTTTGTTATGTTTTAAAGAAATTACTAGGCATTACAAATTGGTATGTTTTTAACAGCCTGCCACTGTAAAACATCCAAATGCACAGATTTTGAATCACCGGTTGGTACACATTGGTAAACAGTTGGTAAACACACACACCCACACACATACAGGTAAGTCGCCATTGGACAGAATACACTATCACGTGGCCACCATGAACCAATACTGCGACTTACTTTGTGTAACTATAAGAAACGGCTAGATGAGTATCAAGGTTTTGCCCTTACATAACTAAATAGTAATTTTATCAGAGTAGGATTAGTTAAACAATAAACTAAAAAGTTG
>CATNEM010000343.1:222500-499591 GCA_950096795.1 Macrostomum cliftonense | reverse complement strand
ACAGACAGACAGACACAGACAGACAGACAGACACACAGACAGGACAGACAGACACACAGACAGACAGACACACAGACAGACAGACAGACGGGCATGAGACAGAGACAAACAGACACATACTAATACATATTAATAGAAGGCCCTGTAGAAGACTTTTCGGAAAATGCTCTACGAGCTCGTACATGACTTGGCTGCTTGAGCCAGTAGAGGGGGTCCCTGGAAATATGAAGCTCAACTGTTGCTGACTCCGAGGTCACGGAGTTACATAGGAATTCAATCAGAGCAAAACTGCCAGCAACTCACGGAAAGCCACGGCTGATCAGCAAGTTCACTAGCAGATATTGATAATTAACACCAATTAATGCATGAGACGTGTCTGTCACTCGACTAGAAAAGCTACAATATAGTATTCCAACAGTAAAAACCCTTAACAACCAAGCGCAGCCATAGCGCAATAAAAATAGCTCGTATTCATGTTGCTATGCGACGGCCTTGCTACTACTAAGAATATTTTTCTTTAATAACCCAACGATTTTCATTGTTAAGTACTAATACATAGCCGAGCAAAAAATAATGGGAGAGCTGCGATTGGAATAGAAACGAGTTTCGCTTTTCTGTTCGCTGACAATCCAACTGCAGCACTGGAGAGAGTAAAACAGGATTTTCCTCCTGATTTAGCCAAAAGCAATTGTCTGACGAAGGAAAAACGATTGCGGATTGAGGATTAAAGGAATTAATAAAATCCAAACGTATTAGCGAACACGAATAGGAACGAAGGACTGTTAGTTTGTGACCTTCTGTTTGACGAATATAAGCCGCTCTGTGATTTCCCACTCCTACTGCAGCCCCTCGATCCTATAGCAATTGCCCTCTGGTTTAACGTTTCAACTCGGGGGAAGCAACGCAGCACGCGTGTGCAACTTTTCAAGGTTGGAACAAGTTTCCGGACATAATTCTGGATAGCTTGTGAAGATTATTGAATTATGGCCGGGGGAATAATGAAGCTATAGGAGAGCGGATAGAGGAAAATGTGAGACTGAAGGAGGGAGCGGTATAAAGGGACACAACAGACTGGGGGAGGGAGCGGATAGAGGGTACACAACAGACTGGGGGAGGGAGCGGATAGAGGGACACAACAGACTGGGGGAGGGAGCGGATAGAGGGACACAACAGACTGGGGAGGTGAGCGGATAGAGGGGACACAACAGACTGGTGAGGGAGCGGATAGAGGGACACAACAGACTGGGGGAGGGAGCGGATAGAGGGACACAACAGACTGGGGGAGGGAGCGGATAAAGGGACCACAACAGACTGGAGGGGGGAGCGGATAGAGGGGACACCAACAGACTGGAGGGGGGAGCGGATAGAGGGACACAACAGACTGGAAGAGAGAGCGGATATAGGGACGCAACAGACTGGGGGAGAGAGCGGATAGAGGGACTTAGCAGACTGTGGAGGGAGCGGATAGGGACACAGTAGACTAGTGGAGGGAGCGGATAGAGGCACACAGCATTACTGGGGGAGAGAGCGGATAGAGCAAAATTTGAATACATAATGGCAAGCTCAGGCAATCGTGAATTACATTTATTTTGCAGCGCTTGCTAGCACCAGCTGCAACAAAACTATAAACCGTCAGTTTACGTTTCTTTTCCGCCAAAAACTACAATAAGACCTACACTTTGAGATCTAAAGTTACTGTTCCGACACAGAGCAAAGCAGCGCGTCAGTACCTTATAGCTAGCTAACGCGTTAATACGATGCTAATTATCAGCATTCAGCAACATGTAGCTAGCTAATAGCTAATTTTGATCTCTTTAATTCAACTGCTGTGACCCGATGACGCAACAGCCAGCCGCATTGCCTTTCTAAGCCCAGTCGGGGCAAGAGAAAAATTTGCTTCAACGGTCGGATGAATTTAAACAATTCCACGCGTTCTGCACCGCATTCGCAGAGCTCGCAGCCGACCGATTCTAGCAGCTACTCGTAGGAAAGGTTTTTAAAACTGAGCAGATCAAATGACTCACGCAATTAAATAACGAAAACTGTGTCCTTACTTGCCTCAATACTAATTGTGGATTACACGAAAAACTGCTGTGCCGGTATGTTAGGGGGCCAGCAGTCCTAATCATTCAGCTTTTAGCTAATACGAGTTGGCCCCACCTTTCGAGCCAAAAGTGTCAACCACTTTCACTTTCTCGAATTTCACTTTGTCGAAAAGTAGGGGACGCTTTCACGTTCACATTTCACACAAGTGTGATTTTACACCCATAAAATAAAATAATAAAATAAATTTAGACACCCGACCTTTCGATCAGATGTACAGCCCACGGCACAGCCGCAGCTAGTTGCGGGCGCATCCGAGGGCTGTGTACAGCTTTCAGCCTGACGGGCTGGAGGGGCCGCAACACCCACTCTAAATTTACCCAACTGGTACCCAATCTCAGCTGGGTGGACTGAAGCAATGCGGGATTAAGTGCCTTGCTCAAGGGCACAAATTGTCTCCTAGGGCCGTGACTCGAACCCACGACCTTCCGGTCATGAGGCAGGCGCCCTAGCCACTAGGCTACACCCATAAAACATACACATTAAAAGCTCAGTTAGATATTTAGCACTGCCATTGGTGCAGGCATTAGCTAGCAGAATCTTAGCGCGTTCTAAATTTATTTATATAAACAGGTCAGAGTACACAGAGAGGCTACACAGGGTGCTTGCTGACATAATAATTGTAATCAATAGCATACAGAGGAGAGATAGAGAGCACACACTGTAGGCCTATTGATAAATAAATAAATTTATATTTGAAAGAATGTCATAGACAGAGCAACTCTTGTATAAAATTAATCGTGCGCACATCATGTACTTATTGAAACCAAGTTTTCCACGGCAGAGTGAAACAAAAAACAGGATAGTAAATTACTGAATTGAAACTTAATAATTAGGGAATGATGAAATACGGGGAAACAAACCTACAGAACTGCTTGCTTCACTTTCACGTGAGGCCTGTGTTGAGCAGGTACTGAGTGTGAGTGCGAGGCAATTGGTAAAAATTAAACAGAAAAAAGTTGTAACAGGAGGCGCAAAACTAACCAGCGCGCATGCCACAATTACCGACTTATCGAATAATAAAACACAAGAAACGGCAAAGAGAAAATCACTGTGAATACCGCATCGTTACACTTAACTTTGTTTATTATGGCGCAGGTGTTTAGGCAAAAGAAAAATAATATGCGATACGTAACCAATAGCTAATAAACTGGGAATAAGGGCCAGCCGTGTAATGTGGGGCAGGGAAGGGGTTTCATGTTGAGAGCCAGATAGGGGCGGCCGTGTGTTGAAGGTAGGGAATGGTTTGCTGTTAAAAGCCAGATAAGGGGTGGCCGTGTGTTGAGGGGTGGTGAAGGGTTTGCGGTTGAGAGCCAGATAAGGGGTGGCCGTGTGTTGAGGGTTGGGGAAGGGTTTGGTGTTGAGAGCCAGATAAGGGGCGGTCGTGTGTTGAGGGTTGGGGAAGGGTTTGGTGTTGAGAGCCAGATAAGGGGCGGCCGTGTGTTGAGGGTTGGGGAAGGGTTTGCTGTTGAGAGCCAGATAAGGGGCGGCCGTGTGTTGAGGGTTGGGGAAGGGTTTGCTGTTGAGAGCCAGATAAGGGGCAGTCTTGTGTTGAGGGGGTGGGGAAGGGTTTGCTGTTGAGAGCCAGATAAGATAAAAATTAATTTTGTATTACTGTTGCTAAAATATAAGCTACTGCTTGCAAACTTATCTTATCGTATCTTATTATAAGGGAGGACTATCTGCACGGGTGAATTAATTTAAATAATACAATATATATTTGAATCAAAACTTTTAAAGTAGGCAACTGTGCAGTGCTATCTAATTATATACGCTAAAAGTAAATGATAATGACCCAATTTGTGACAACATTCTAGTGGCTAATTTTTCTTAAAATAAACCATCGGAAAAAAACGCGCTTAGTTTAATGAGATTCCGTGGAAACAGCTAACACACACCCTAGTCTGCGTAGGGAACAAAAAGATAAATCGACATAGCGAAAGTACATTTACAAAATAGGCCCGAAAAAGAGCCCAAACACAGGCTTTAGTAAGTCTACATCAGGCAAAAGAATGCTGCATAAATAATACAAGCAGTCGCTATTTTTTTAAAGTCATTTTATTCGCATTTAGGAGTGCATTAGAAAACTGAAAACAGGAATTTGCTTTATTGAAGAACACGGGGTTAAACAAAAAATGAACGATAAAAAATCTGATACAATACGAGCTCAGTTCATAAGGGATGGTAATGGCAAATCCAGGCCATTTACTTTCTTTCTTCAAGTAACTTGGATTGCCTGTCTATGCGCTCACAATAAATTGTATAGTAGCTGCATTTTACTGCTATCTTTCACATTTATAATTATAAAATACAATAAATAAAAGTCGTTTAGTAATACGGACAAAGCACTAAACATTGAACAAGCCAAACTACGATTACAAACAACAAAGACGCAACACAACTAAACACTAAACAGTACGCAAAAAAAGAAAAATAAATTTGCAAAACTTCCACAATACAAGTATAAAAATGACTATATGATGACGCAACAAGTTATCATGCCCTGCGCTGCGCTATTTATAGTAAACGGTGAAACGTCACCATCTGACGTGACACAGCATTGATAAGTTAGTTAAGACCAGCGAAACGGGTTGGGGACCGCGCAGACAGTAAGAAGCTATTGCAATGAAATAAAGGGGCAAATTTTATTGCAGAAAAGCCAATAGCCACGCATTTCCAAACATGGTGACAGTTAAGGTAATAGCAGCATAGATAATATATTAGCGCGAGTTGAATTAGTCAAGTACATTAATTAAGCTTGATAAAATACGTCAAAAAAGTGTTTCTGTGACAAAAAGAAGCAGCTAAACCGGTCATTTATCCGGAGTCGCTAGAGGTTGAATAATTTATTTTAGAACAAGAATCTGAAAAAATAAAACACTGCGTTACACACACGATGCTCACACACAAAATTATTAAAAAAGACTATTTTTACTTTATAAACCGTCTTAACTTCTTGACCAACCTCAGAGACAGCTTCAAAGAGGGAATATTTTAGTATTTAGTAATGCAACAGTTCAGAGAGGAGGATACTGAGGTGAGCTGGGTATCATGGAAGAGGGAAGAAGGGAGGAGTGGGGTGGGTGCAGTGGGGTAAGACTAGAGGAGTGGGTTGGATGCAGTGGGTAAGACTGGAGGAGCGGGGTGGTACAGTGGTTAAGACTGGAGAGGTGGCGTGGGGTGCAGTGGCTAGACTAGAGGAGTGGGGTGGGTGCAGTGGGTAAGACTGGAGGGGTGGGGTGGATACAGTGGGTAAGACTGGAGGAGTGGGGTGGGTGCAGTGGGTAAGACTGTGGAGGGGTGGGGTGGATACAGTGGGTAAGACTGGAGGAGTGGGGTGGGTGCAGTGGGTAAGTAAGACTGGAGGGGTGGGGTGGATGCAGTGGGTAAGACTGGAGAGTGGGGTGGGTGCAGTGGGTAAGACTGGAGGAGTGGGGTAGGTGCAGTGGGCAAGACTGAGGGAGTGGGGTGGGTGCAGTGGGGAAGACTAGAGGAGTGGGGTGGCTGTAATTTGTCCGAGCGGCGGACTGGGACAGGCGCAAATATTGGAGACACTGCAGGAATTGAGCATACGGCTACTAAAAAAGTTAGGCCGACGGCTATTATCTGGACTCGGTTATCACGCGCGCGGTGCATGCAGATGCTGCTGGGCTCGACGATTCTTTTTGGCGCGTCGACGGAAAAAGCAGCACTTAGTGTCCGAAGCGACGTCCACATCGGCGTCTGGGGCGATCGGCTCGCAGGACTGGCCAGTGGCGTCGCCGCCAGCCTGATCGAATGCAACGGAGGCGATCACCTGTGAAAACGGAGGCGTAGGCGGTTCAGTACTTACAATTCAATCAATCAGTAATTAGATAACTAATGCGAACTGCTCTAAGACGCAAAAACAATCATTTTAACTATCGCGTCCCCCTGATCATAATTACGATAGGAAGTTATTTTTACTGGAAAATTACATTCGTGGATCTGTAAGACAGCAAACGCTAAATACAAACTCGAATTAGATTAGTTTGATTATAGATTTTAATTATCATATTATATGAATTTTACTGAATTTCCGGCGATTAGCTAGCTGGACACAACTTGTTAGTAGCTGGCGAGCTTCAATTCCAGACTTGATTTCTTGGAATTTCGATTCTACCGTACTTTAACTACTAATAGTAGCAATAAAACGTATAATTAACTTTTTCTGAGAAAGAGAGAAAAATACTCGCTTAGAAACACAAAACAAACAAACGGTAGTTGTCCGTCTGAGACGCCACCAAACCAAATCAAATAATTAACTATAATAAAAAATTCCGTCGCCTTAATTTTTAGATTAAAAAAAACAACCCAAACAGCCTTGGTTACGTTCGCTAATTTATTTATTGCTGTTGCGGCACTATGATATATTATGTGTGTGCACTTTTTACCCTATCCGTGCTACACTCCAAATTCCTGGCATCCGACTGGCTGGTGCCGTGCATACGCTGATAGTTGAACGAATTGTCCACCGCTCGATTGTTCTGCTGTCGCTGTTTTGTCACAATAAAATTGATAATAAGAGCTATATTTAATAATTATGTTTGTTATTATTGCATGCTTTAGCGTACTGTTCAAATTTTAGTAGCCAACGTTAATAGTTACTTCATATTAGAAAGGGCTGCTAGCCCCTCTTCCTTCAGTACATCAGCAAACCCATAAAAGGGCCCTAAAGACACGTACGCAATCCTGTACAAGTATCTAGGAAGTACAATACCGAACTTATCAAGACAAAAACGCTTTATAGGTGGGGCCAGCAGCGACAGTGCGTAAAGATAATTAATAGTACATTAATTACAGATTGCGCGCACAAAGAACATTATAATAATTAATACAGACACGTTGGAACTAATTAAAAGCGGATAGATAATTGGTGCGAGTAGGCTCATAGAGAAAAAAACAGACATAACTACAGTACAGGGTCAGTGTTACAAAGGCTTGTGCAACTACTTATTCAGGGCGATAAGCTGAGCATGATAAAACACTCGCTTCTGTGTCTCTCTTTCTCACACACAAGCACACACACACACACACAAAGCATTAATCAGACGGCTAACTAACTATTTCCTACATGCATAGCAACAGAGCGAATAGATAATCTAGGGGATGAGCTGGGAACTGTACCTGCACAGACGCGGCTGGATTCAAGCCCTGATTTGCCTGGGCCAGTTGGATGGGGGAAGGTGTTTAGTTAAATATAAGATTTTAAATATAAAATACTTGCTGAATTTATATTGTTAAATAACAACAATAAAGTGTGATGTGCGCAAATTAACAAAGTATATATAATACATAATTAAGCAAATGATTATATTTCTAAGATCCTCAGTCAAAGAACTTGCTAAAAATCATGTTGTCGATCCTATTCCTATCTTATTAATGCCTGATGAAAATATAAATGGGAAGATCCATAGCCTACAAAATCCCATCTGTAGATCCCCAGCTTACAAAATCCAATTGGGAGATACCTAGCCCACAAAATCCCGTCGGTAGATCCCTAGCCTACAAAATCCCATCCGTAGATCCCTAGCCTACGAAATCCCATCGGTAGATCCCTAGCCTACGAAATCCCATCCGTAGATCCCTAGCCTACGAAATCCCATCGGTAGATCCCTAGCCTACGAAATCCCATCGGTAGATCCCTAGCCTACGAAATCCCATCGGTAGATCTCTAGCCTACAAAATTCCATCGATAGATCCCTAGCCTACAAAATCCCATCGGTAGATCCCTAGCCTATAAAATCCCATCGGTAGATCCCTAGCCTACAAAATCCCATCGGCGGAACCTTAGCGTAAAATAACTACTCATTAATCCTAAAAAATGTTTAAAAACTTCGATCGGGAAATACTAAACGTAAAAATCCCATATTTAAAAACGGATTTGTCGCTAGTATGATAATTTATAATACAAACGCTGCAACTGAGTGATAATAAACGCATCATTTAAAAAATCTAAATTGCAATAACAACCGTATTACTAATATCATAAAATTATTTATTAAGGATGCAAAAATTGCATCCGGCTACCAACAAGGGAAACAATTATCTAGTAATATGAATATTTTCAAGTCCGAGTGCTTCTTTTATTTATGGAAAAGCACAAGATTTTCTCTATAAAATCAATTAATCAAATGTTGAAAACAACGGACTTACCTTCTGCGTAGACAGCTGCTGTTGCTGCTGACTGACGTGCCTTCTGTCAGCGGCTGAGGTGTCGGCGCCGACACTCACTGGGGTGCCCTAGAAATATCAAAGCAAAAAAATGAAACGTCTGAACGAAATAAAACAAATATTTAAGCTTTTTTAAACAGCGATCTTTACCGTTCGATCCTGTCGGGACACCCAGTCGAAGTCCCAATCGCAGGTCCAATTGTTGCGGGTCATGAGACCCGTGAATAATTCGCGCAGATAGTTATAATCAGGCGTTTCGTAAAAGTCCAAACGTCGGACGTAGCGCAGGTAGATGGCCATCTCCTCTGATCGGGATTTAAAAAGTGGGACTCCCGATAAGATATTATAGTAGATTTTTTATTAAAAATAAATAATAGAATCGGGTGAGACTCTCATAAAAGACTCAGGTGAGACTATCATGAAAGACTCGGGTGAGACTCTCATGAAAGACTCGGGTGAGACTCTCATGAAAGACTTGGGTGAGAATCTCATGAAAGACTCTGATGAGACTATCATGAAAGACTCGGGTGAAACTCTCATAACAGACTCGGGTGAGACTCTCATGAAAGACTCGGGTGAGACTCTCATAAAAGACTCAGGTGAGACTATCATGAAAGACTCGGGTGAGACTCTCATGAAAGACTTGGGTGAGAATCTCATGAAAGACTCTGATGAGACTATCATGAAAGACTCGGGTGAAACTCTCATAACAGACTCGGGTGAGACTCTCATGAAAGACTCGGGTGAGACTCTCATAAAGACTCAGGAGAGACTCTCATGAAAGACTCGGGTGAGACTCTCATGAAAGACTCGGGTGAGACTCTCATGAAAGACTCAGGAGAGACTCTCCTGAAAGACGGGTGAGACTATCATGAAAGACTCGGGTGAGACTCTCATGAAAGACTCGGGTGAGACTCTAATGAAAGACTCAGGTGAGGCTCTCATGAAAGACTCGGGTGAGACTCTCATGAAAGACTCAGGTGAGGCTCTCATGAAAGACTCGGGTGAGAATCTCATGAAAGACTCGGGTGAGACTCTCATGAAAGACTCAGGTGAGGCTCTCATGAAAGACTCGGGTGAGAATCTCATAAAAGACTCGGGTAAGACTCTCATGAAAGACTCAAGGTAAGACTCTCATGAAAGACTTAGGTGAGAATCTCATAAAAGACTCCGGTGAGACTCTCAATAAACATTTAAATGAGACTTCTATCAAGCAAAAGACCCGCAGCAGAGACTAGTGACAAACCTGGAAAGCCTTCGCACAACACCTCAATAGGCGTGGCCCGTTTCGTGTCGCCAATTTTCTGATATCGCTCCTTCAGATTATCGGCCTTGAGGCCCTGCCAAGGCAGGCTGCCACGCAGAAAGTACATGAACATGTGGCCCAGAGCTTCCAGATCGTCTCGACGGGATTGCTCTAATAATAATAATAAATTACATTTCGCGGTTGGTTATAACCCAAAGAAACTATTACGAATAACAATATTAACGCATAAAAAAGTACTAACCTCTGCCTAAATGCGTATTGATACTCATGTACCTAGCCGTACCAGTGAGACTTTTGTGCTCACGATACAAAATATGCTTATTAGTCTCGCGATCAATGTACTCTTTGGCTAGGCCGAAGTCGATTATATGAATTAGATGCTGTTTACGCGTTGTCTGGCGACCAATTAGAAAATTTTCCGGTTTGATGTCGCGATAAATCAAGTGCTTACTGTGCACAAATTCTATTCGCGAGATCTGCGTGGCCAAGGGGAAATTAGAAACGTTTTATTAGCTGCCTTGCATTAAAATTAGTCAACAAAATCTTAAATAGCTGGTGAATTCAATTTCATGCAAATACACAGAGTCCAGGCAAGGACACCTTAAGTAGAAGGACGGGACACTTCGTTTCTTGGAAAGTTTTTGGAGTCTAATCTTCGCGAAAAAATATACACTACGGAGATTTGTATATTTGCATTTTTCGACATAAAATTAAAGATTGCACTCGATTGGAAGCAGATGCGAATTTCATCTTTTGATATGTGCCTCTTGCCTTCTTACTCTATCGAACTATGTGCGTCCTTATTTGTGAAATATTGATCTTAAAATTATTTTTCTTGCAAAACATTTGTCGCACATTATAATATCAATAAAATGGCATTTTAGCAGCTGCGCAGGTTCTGATCCTCTTCTATTCAAGTATGTTTTATTCTTTGAACATTTCTATCAATCAGTATTTTGGATAACTTTGCTGGTCCAGTCACATGTCAATGTCCGATTCTCTCTGGATTGGCTATTTGTCAACTAGTTGTTTTTTTACGAAAGTGAACAACAACAACAACAAATAGGAAGATCAATATTTCACAAATAAGGACATACATAGTTCGATAGAGTAAGAAGGCAAGAAGCACATATCAAAAGATGAGATTTGCATCTGCTTCCAATCGAGCGCAATCTTTAATTTTATGTCGAAAAACTGCAAAGTTCCTATCTCTTCGCGAAAATTGGACTTTCCAAGAAACGAAGTGTCCCGTCCTTCTACTTAAGGTGTCCTTGAGTCCTAGGCAGAATGCAGTTGAAAATACTGAGCTACATAGAGGAATGGCTATTAATAGGCCTTGAATCCGGTGTCAGGGTGGACTATTTGGATGTCAGGGCTATCAAATCGGATGTCAGGGTTATCAAATCGGATGTCAGGGTTATCAAATCGGATGTCAGGGTTATTAAATCGGATGTCTGGGTTATCAAATCGGATGTCTGGGTTATCAATCGGATGTCAGTGTTATCAAATCGAATGTCAGTGTTATCAAATCGGATGTCAGTGTTATCAAATCGGATGTCAGGGTTATCAAATCGAATGTCAGTGTTATCAAATCGGATGTCAGGGCTATCAAATCGGATGTCAGGGGTTACTCAGGGCTATCAAATCGAATGTCAGTGTTATCAAATCGGATGTCAGTGTTATCAAATCGGATATCAGAGTTATCAAATCAAAAAGCAAGCAGGCAAGTCATGTGCTAAAAGCAAATTAAAACAGAGGCAAAGCACCAACCAATTGTATAGCAATCATGAGCACAGTTTTCAAACTGAAATGCCGATCGCAGATGTCGAACAAATCCTCAAGCGACGGGCCTAACAGCTCCATCACTAGGGCATTGTACTTTAGCGTAGGGCCAAAGTAATAAACCTGCGGTACACCGTCGCAGTTGCCCAATTCTTTGTAGAATCTGTACTCAAGGTGCAGCTGGGGCGCCCGCGATTTCAACGGCTCCAATTTGACGGCCACGTGCTCGTTATTATAAAGATTTTTTCCCTAATCGAAGCTCGCCAAAATTGCCGCAACCGATTTTTTTACCAACTTTAAAATTTGGCCCCACCATTAGGAAGGCGGACGGGTCGCCGGCGGCGCCGCTGCGCGAGGCGCCTGACCCCGGCACGGCCGACGAGGAGGCGACGTGGCCACTGGCGCCGCCGTGATTCCGATTGGCCGAGTGTTGGCGCTGGGCGCTGCTGCTCATTGGCTGGGCCGATGTGCCAATCAACTGCGAGGTGGCTTTTTCACTTTACTAATTGATTGGTTAGCTTGAATTTGACTGCAAAGTTAGCGAGGTGCCGAGATTGTAAACTTGTGCTCTGTTTTAAAAGCTGCATTAAAGCTTTGATTGGTTCCTGACGTTTTTTTTGGAATAAGTAACTTTCTGGGTAAACAGCAGTAGTAAAAATGATATTATTTAGAAAACTTGTTATATTTTTGCAGCAGTTATAAATACTAAGACATTCAAGTTAATTTTTTAGTATATTAGTAGCTACCTAAATTGAAATCTTTTAAAAACAAATTGAGATTAAAGCAAAAAAGAATTAGGAGAAAACCTTGATTCTAAGTAAAATTTACTTTAAAGATGAAAATATTTGCAATTATTATTGCTTACAAACATTAAAATATACAAAAAGATAAAAAATTTCTTACCTGAAAGTCTGCAATATTACATAAAAAATTTACAAAAAATGAATGTCACAGTTAAATAGTTTTAATTTACTATTTATAAAAGCAATTAACAAAATCTTTAAATAGACTAAACCTTATACCTAGCATATAACAAAAGCTATATAATTGTGCACTGTTTTTATTTTACTATTAGAATTAAACCCCTATTGCAGCAAAGGCTTGCTTTTTTAGACAATATATAGCATGATTGTAAAAATTTTCTGGTGCATTAGTGTTCCCAACCTTGGTATCCATGCTCTAGGTAAACTGATAGGAGTAACTATGATTCTCTTTAAATACTTACTCGTAAAGGCCTTATTATCTTATTATTCAACAGTAAAATATTTTCATGGACCATTTGCCTAAGATGTAGCACACTTGATAGATGCATGTGGTGCATTTGAACCCTTAGCTGAAATAGCTTGGGATTTAATCTAATTTTTTAAATAGGAAATATTAATTGTTCAATATAAGACTTATTTAGTTCATTTACATAACTAAAACCTATATATTTTGTAATAAAAAGTCAAAGACAATAGAGACCCAATAACTTCAAACTACCTGACAAGTAAAAATAAAATTTCAACTTATACTGCAAGTTTTTCATTTTTAAATTATAAGAAATCACATATTGACTAAAACTTAGATATGAAATCATAAAAAAGATACACATGTATAGATTATTTAAAACCTAAAAACTTATGTGATGGGCCCTAATAAAAATGTGAAAAATAAATAAAAATGTTTGTTCCTTTGAATATGCGCAAATTTTTGTTTAATTGCCTACTGATAAAAAATGTAATATTTTGTTTAAATGTTTGTTATATAATTTTTATAATATTTTTATATCATGTAGTAAAACAAAATGTAAAATTTTTTAGTATATAAGGCAGCGAGTTTCGAAGAGAGGAGAATAAAAGCATTTAGTATTTCTGCCTTTTCAGAGTATAAAGCTTGGTCTTTGGAACACCTTTGTGAATTAATTGATTTGTTAAAGAGGTTCTTGAAGAGCCTTTGTTATTTAAAGGCCATAGAGCCAAGGCAAAGGCCAGTGAGCCAGAGTGCTATTGGGCCAGAGTGCCAGAAGGGGAGCCAGAGTGCTATTGGGCCTAGAGTGCCAGAGAAGGCCATAGTGCCAGAAAGAAGCCACAGTGCTATTGAGCCAGAGTGCTATTTGGGCCAAGTGCCAATACTATGCAGGATAAGGGATTAAGGCTAGGGACTGAAATAATAGAATTAGGGCCTGAAGTTTTAGGAATTTAGGGATTGAAAGCCATGACCCTGTGATCCACAGGAAAATGCCTTTTGGACAAAATCAGTGCTTACTGCTTGGCACTGCAAATCGCTACCAGGAGATTAGGAAAAGTAGAGAGAGAGGGAAAAACCACTAGTACACTTAGTTATTACTTATTTATTTTAAAAAATATACTAGCAGCATAGAATAGAAAAATTATGTACCTTTATTTTATTGGCAATTAAAACTAAAGCCTTAGAAAAAAATAATTTAGAACTTTAATCTTTTAAACAAGTCAATTAAAAAATGAAGTTATAGAGAAAATAAGATAAAAAAGTTAACTCTTAAACCTGCAATTATTTTTTTGCTGGGCTCAGGATGCAAAATTGCATCATGTTCTTAATTTTAGGATGCAATTTTAGGTTTCAGATGGTCTTTTATTGTGAAGAATTAAAAAAATCAAGATGCAAAATTGCATTCTACATATACATGCGCAACACCCGGCCGGCCCGGCCAAATTGGCTGGGTGACAGGCCTGCCAAGCAAGGGACGTCGCAAAATTGCTGATGTATGTCGCAAAATTGCCAATATATGTCACAAAATCGCCGATGTATATTGCAAAATTGGTGAAAAATGAGGGGGTAAGTTGCAAAATGGAGAAGAATTGGGAAGATTCAGACAAAAATGGTTCACCAGACATTTTTTTTGGTCCTTCCAAATTTTTTGCCCAACTAAGTCGCAAATTTTTCCACTGACAAGCTATGTCGCACTTACACTGAACAACGTCGCACTTTTTGTCACAAACAATGTCAGCACTTACATTAAACAACGTTGCACTGGCCGGGTAAGATTCAGGAGGTTGCGCATGCATGATTCTACATCAAATTTCAGGATGCAATTCTCAAAGTCAAGATGCCATAGCATCCCTATGGCTATAGCACAAAAAAACCCAGTCTTAAACAATGCAAAAAGTTCTATAGCTAGTATAGTAGTAATTTGTTTATTTGGTTAAGGCCTGTGCTAGGGTGGGTAAAGTTAGTAAATTGTATATACATAGCATGGTATGCAAATAAAGGGTATAAATAGAACAAATTAACTATAATAGGCCTAATTTTAAATATAGCTCAAAGTGCACTTTGCAGAAGAGAGATGAATGCATTTAAATTTGTAGCTAGCTAGAATACAGTTTACCCATTAAAGCAGTGAAAACACATATAAATTTTTATGCAATTTTTCTGCAGAAATATAGATAATTTTTCTAGTAGACAAAGTGAATAGATTTAAGTTTTTCAAGTATTTACCAATTAGAAAAAGTAATTGCTTTAACTGCATGATTTATAGAATAACAATGCCATGGATAGAGTAAGAAAAATCTACAACAAAAATACTTCTTGGCTTAACTAGGCAAAAATCTTTGTATAGCTGATTTCCTAGCAAAAATATGATAAAGAATTGTGATTTGACTCGATTGCATGAGCTAGATCCTCGAACCTAGATTTCTAAAGACAATTATTTTCGTCTCATAGACATAATATATACCAGCACTAATATACAAATCTGTGCTACTAAGGTGATTGATTCAAAAGTTACAACTAATTACTGAAGTAGAATTATCTATGCAATTTTATTAACGAAATGGAATAGCGTTTAAATATCACAAAAAATACTACACTTAATCAATGAATCGAATAAAGTTTTTCATTGTTTGTAATTTAGCCCAAAATATTGTAGCACTTAACCAAAATTTACTATCGCTTAAACCACCGAGATATGTTTGTTTTTCTTAGCCTATGTAACACAAATACCGGTGATTTCTTGATGTACAAGCAAAATCATATTTTGACCTTTAGTTACTGAACAATTATTTTATCAGTTAAACTGAGCTAATTCTTTTAATAGCGGATGTTTTGTGGTCCACACATTCTATTACACATGATTTAAGGCAATGACAGTCTAAAGCAGGAGGCCGGAGGCGGACACTTACATTCAATTTGTAATTAATTTAAATATGCTCAAATTATGAAAATAATTAAGTAAAATAATAATGCTACAATATTAAGTTCCTATTAGCGAGCGCCAACCAGAAGGCTTAATCGCTTTATTTTTTTGTATTAAGCACCGAAAGTTAATCCTTAATTGAAATATAGTACGCGATTCCAAGGTCGGGAATTCCAAGACGTGAAAGCCCCCAAGCTTTTGTATAGCCTCTAAAAGTAAATTTTAAGATACGCTATACAATAGTGTACAGTGTAAGTACACGCTAGCAAAGTTCGGCTGGCAAAATTTAGCTAGCAAAATTATCGCTGGCAAAGTTCGGCCAGCAAATTTCCTGCTGGCAAAATTAAACGACCCCAAAAAATCAGGGAAAATTAAATAAGAACTTATTTTTTCCCAGCACTTTTTGGAAGTCGCAACAAAAGGAATTTCTCATAGGTGCAAACGCTATAAATGCGATTTTTGTCTGGAGCGCTCGAAGTGGTACCTTTTACATGTAGACATGTTACACTAAAAGACCACGTTTTCCAATAACAGGTAATAACACGTAGGTGCTTCAGATTACTCGGAGTGGCCAGCCATCAAGGGGAGGGTCGAAATTTTCAACAAGCACAGTCACATACTGTCCTAAACATGGATGACAATAGTAACTTAGAGCGTACGCATTAACCAAAAAGAATTTGAGCATATAACAAGCACACATGAATTAAACTGTTAATGTTTCCCGCCTCCGTAGTCCTAGCCTTTAGGGAAGAGAGATGACCATGACTAACAGGAGGATGACCCAAGGACTTCTAAAGTAGAAGGACGCGCTACACTCCAAATATTTGAAGGCCGATTTTACACTGGCGAAATAGAAATTTTCTAATTTTTGTCTATGGCTATAACTTATTATTTCAGTGTATTTTCGGCCTTCAATTTTTTTGAGTGTTGCGTCCTAACAAAAGTGACTTCTAGTGGTCCTTGGGATGACCATGAGCCGCCAATGATCTGAGGCTGACGTTCACGGGCCTTCAGTACCGTGCAAACCCTCCCTGAGAATAGTAATTAGAATTGGGTATCTACCGGTATTGGCCTGAGGGCAAGGTCCCACGCCTGCTCTGCTGTAGCTTAGGTGCCTTTATTGGGTCTTGGGGTCATTGGATGAGCCCCAAGGCTGCCACCAGTATGTATGACCTGGCGCACCTGATGACCTTCCAGATCTAACGAAGCCAGAGCTCCGCCCGGGTATTGATTCGGGGGTTTCAGCTAAACAGCGAGGCAGGGCGTAGCCGATTTAGGGGCTCTGCACGGGCTTCTATCGGGAGTGCCGGGATCATTACTGAAGCGCTTTTCTGCAGGGAGTCCTTAGGAGGCGGTGCGGAGGGAGAATCCGGGAACATGTTACTAAGAGTAGTGAGGTAAGAACTTGAACTCTGATACTTCGAACGCGTCAGTGCGAGATGGGTCCGCTTAACCAGGTTTTGCTATCTCTACCCGCCGTCACGTGCACATAGCTTCTACACCGCTCATACGCTCATTACACAGAGGCGCGCCGCCAGACGCGGCGAGCCGCCCACGAGAGTCTGTTCGCTAGTTTCCCCTAACTTCCCCATACTTCACCACCCAAGGTGAAGGGCTTACCAAGCAAGCCATTAGCAGTCCAATAAAGATGGAGTGAAAAAGAAGATGGATTTAATGATTAGGCAGATTGCTATCCTAAAGTAGCACAAAGCTAAACACTCAGTCAGCGGAGTTAATGTATTAATGAAGCCAGGTAAAATATTTCTAATAAAATAGACTCAATTGTCCAGTGCAAAGCAAAGGGTCGAAATAGAACAATCCCCAAAATACGCGCTAGGCGGAAAGCAATAAACTAAGCGGGGGAACTTACCGGCGGCTGGCACAGAGAGAGAGAGAGAGGCCGGAGCTGAGATGGCGGCGCTGTAGATCTGGCTGATGATCGCTGATGGCGGACTTATTCGCCGACGAGGCCGAAGGCCGACGCTGGTGCAAATTAGGCACGAAGCCGATGTTGAAGGCACAATGGCCGAGAATAGATCGGCGGGCTGAAACGCCGCGCTAATAGAGCTCTAAGGCTCGCAGATAAGGGCCCCAAGGCCGGGTGCTGGGGCCACAATGGGGCAAAAAGGCAGCACCGGAGTCCTTTAAACTCGTAGGCTCTAGCCTAACGGCTCGTGAGTCGAAACTCAAACAGTGAGAGCCTAAGCTGAAACGTCTGAGGATTTTGGAGGCCAAAAGCAGCTGTTTAAATAGGCCTCAAAATCAAAATGGCCGCCATCTCATCTCACGTTGCCATGACTCCCTCTCTCCGATTGGCCGCCGGCTGATGACACTGAAATGAGAACAACAAAAATGGCCTCCAGCGGATGAGAACAACGGGGAGTTACGCAAGCTGGAGAGGGGTGGGAGGTAGGTGATAATGAGGCGCAAATGATGAGGGGGCCGTTCAGAAGGGAGGGAGAACAATGAGAAAGAGCAGAGAACAATAGAAAAGAAAAAGTAGTAAAGCAAACAAAAACGGGGAACAAAAGAGGAGCAATTAGCAAGAAAACATTGGAAAGATAAAAAAATGGGAACAATAGAAAGGTAAACATTAGAGGAAAAAGAACAATAGAAGCGGAGGTGGGGAGGACGGCATGAGAAATGGGGTTGGGGGCTAAAAGGGGTGCGAATGAAAGTGTCACTAAGCAGGGGGAAAAACAAGGGGAGAATCAATAAATAAGTTAGTAAAATGCGCAGAGAATACTGTTAGTAGCATAAATTAGGGGGTAGAAATAGAAGGTTTGAGCAGATTATTATAGGTGTGGAGACTTGTCATACTGTAAGTAGAGAGCGCGCGCAGAGGCAGAGGGAAAAAGGAGGGTGAAAGGAGGGGAAAGAACAGGAGAAGAGGGCTCCAGCAGGCGCATCCCAGGTCCAGGTGGCGGGAACAGGCAGACGGGAGTGGATGTGGCTAGAGGGGAGGCCGGGAGAGACAGGAATCCCAATCCCACCTCGACGCCCTAGCAGCTGCGTCTAGGGGAAGTGCGCGGAATTCGGAAAAATTCCGCGCCCTCAACCTCGCCCAGACCGCAGTTACATCACTGTTATGATGGTTTATTAGAATACATCTAGGATAATTCAGATGCAAGCCACAAAGAATTCGGTCATTTACT
Organism: Macrostomum cliftonense; assembly: GCA_950096795.1. NCBI lineage: Eukaryota > Metazoa > Platyhelminthes > Macrostomidae > Macrostomum > Macrostomum cliftonense. The sequence continues at coordinate 480,939 of CATNEM010000343.1, read as the reverse complement.
GAATTCGTGTTTTGTGAAAGCAGGTTTGCAATTATTATTTTGCTAAAGTTATACAAATCAGCCACTTTTTGACATTTTATTAATTTCCGAATCATGCTTAAACTGCATGGCTCGGAAGCAAAGCAAATTATAAGAAATGTAAGCAGCAACTGCCAAGTTTACGACGAATAATGATTGAAAGCATTTTTAAGGATAGCGACACGGGTAGAGATGGAGATTTGCGCAACATTTGCAGCAATCAAATTACAGGCAACAAATATTGACCGGAACAAGACAACGTACGATGATTTTGAGAAAGTTTCTCTTGCTTAAAAAAACTCTATAGACACACCTTAATTATGCAACTGTACAAAAAAGTATTATAATTTTGAAGCAAAATATGATGCCTAAGAATTCAAATACCAAAGGTGTTTTATATAATTGTCACACACGTCTACAATTTTTACGCGCTGATGACTACAGTCGAACAAAACCCGAATGACTTACATACGAGTAATAAAAGTATTTCGATTTAGGAATTGCTTGCTTTTTACTTTTTATAAAAATGAGCAGAAGTGCCGAACTATTATGTTTAATACCAAACTATGTACTCGTAATTTAGTGGCACAATCATATTTATGCCAAAGAAAATTACCTGGGCACTAGTGGGTAATTTTTATCCATGCTGTTTTCAAGCACCTATCTTTTAGCGTTTTTACTTTTAAAATTTCAACTATTTAAGGACATAAAGTAGGGGTAATATAATTTAGAAAGGCGGTATTTGATGGCTTGGTAATGGAAGTAAAAAGCAAGCATAGCTTTAATTGAGTTACTTAACATAACGTTTTGCTTCATTAGAAGGCTTTTTAAATTACAAGCTTTAGGAAGTGCATTGAAGACATATTAAACGCAAACTAGCAAAGCATTTATTAGCGAAACTAAACAAGATCTTTAACCCTCTAATACAGGTAGCATACAACAAAGCAGGACAACAAAAACTTAAAATCGGCAAAGTGAAAGAAACAAATTAGCTACAGTAAGTGCATGAAAAATAGTACTGTCTAGTAATAACTATCGTTTATGCAATAACGAGACTTAAGAAAGTTGAAAGCGGTCTGTGTAGTTAACCTTTATAGCTACTGAAAGAAAATTACTGAGTTGTGTGTAACTCACAGGTTTAGGTTTTTATGAGTTTGAATCAAAAAACTGCTGAGCTAAGAATATGAATGTTAGACTTTTGGTCCCAAAAGAGTTGGTAGGTAAAATCTATTGAGACAGCACTATAATAAACAAGAAACCAGTGAAGCTACGCAATGTAATTAGTTATCTAGCATTCGAAAATATGCAATTCTACACAAAAACATACTTTGAGTACACAAAGTTAGACACAACAATAAAAGTTTTAACATACGTAGCTACAGTAACTAACAGTTAATTTTAGGCTCAAATTAAATGAAATTTGCACCGTAAAATAAGGGCTGCATTTGACACTAAAAAGAGTTTTTTAGGCCAAATAAAACTAACGAAATTTTATTTGTATGTTAATAGACAGACTTTCAGAAGTTTGCGGATCCTAAAGGTTCAAAAGCAGATAATGATGCTTGCGAATCACGACGGGTATCAGACTGCGGTGTCGCCTTGTTTGAAGGCGACACAACAACCCGAATAGGCTTGAACTGGCCTCTGAGAAACAAACGAGAACCTAAAAAAGTGTAATTTAAGCTGCACTATAATTTTACAGGAAAAACTACAGAATCAACAAACATTGCAAAACTTCTTCGATGTGATCTGTGAAGCTACTCTTCTCTTGTGATTTAAATAATAACACTCGATTCCCTGGCATAAAAACAACTGTCAATACTCAGGCAAAAATGCATAGAATCAGTTAGTTTTCAATCTTACTGGAAACCTGTAAAAGGTATTTTAAGTGTAGATCCATTTCCTAGCACTTTTAAAATTACTTAAGAAGCAACTTACTAGTGTTTTGCATTATGGTGGCAGAACTTTTACTCGTCGAAACAGTTGACGCAACAGTTGCTGAGGGTGCATGAAGACCTTGCAAAACAGGTTTCGTTGGTCGATAGCTGGTCAATGTAGGCTTAAGGACCCTCACTAAAGCAGATGGGCGTAAAATCTTGCTGTCATGCAAAACCCTAGTCGGCGAAAAAACTGATTCGACAGTCGTCCTAGGTTGTTTGGTAGAATTTGAGACTCGGGGCAGCACATTAACTCTAAACAAGGAGGGCGAAGCATCAGTTTCAGCCGAAGAGCTCTGACTGCTAGGGACAATCTGGCTAGCAGGCAAATGAAGCAGTGAAGATTGTGGCGAAAATGGCGCAGAACTTGCTTTCATAAAATAATGCGATGATGACCGAGCCCCAGTAGTTAAACATGGTGCAGACGTTGATTCGCTGCCAGCAGAAATCTTAACTGACTTTTCGGCTTGTGCGCAAGTTAAAGGATGCGTTTTGCGACGAGATAACGAGGCTTGAACAATAGGAACACAATTCATTGCACATTCATCTAAATCCAAGTCAGCAGCAGCGAACGATGAATGGCCATCTTCGGGTGTCGCCCCTAAGTTATCAGAATGACGTTCCATATTAAGCGAAAAAGATCCTCGTGAATATAGAATTTCAGGAACCTTTTTCTCAGAAGTTTGCAACTGATAACCAGCCCTCGGAGTCACAAAAGGAACGATGGCAATCGAGCTCTTTGGATTTTGCTGCTTAGGAAGCTCCACAGGCTGTTGTTCTTCTTGAGAATCCGGAAATTCTATTGGCTCATTCTTCACACTCAGGGTTTGGCAATCAAGTGACGATGAAGCCGTACTAGATACTTGACAGCGAAAGTCAATATTAGCAGTAGATTCAGCTGCGTTTTTCGCAGCTAGAGGCCGATGCAAAAAACTACTATCTAAATTGAATCTGCGCATTTGTTCTAAAGCGTTAAGTTTTTCAATGCTTCTATGAACTTCTTTTATGTCATCTCTACGAATCTCACACTCGTCTGGTTCGGAATGATCTTCGTCAGTCATCTCATCGGTGTCAGGTGATGATTCACGTTGACTCGTTTGATTCAGTAGTGACTTGTGCCACTGCTGTGTTGCTTGTACGTTACTACTTCTTTCGCCAAGAATATACTGGTGAAACATGTTCGAGAATTCATCGTCGATTTCCATAAGCGTAGTAGTATTTGATAATCTTGATGACAGCTCAAAAGATTCTTTAAGATGAGGGCTGATTATTCTGCTCAGTATGACAGAATTATCTAAAACGTAACTTTTCATCTTCTTGCTGTAATGAACGTCAAAGTACTCAGGTGACACTCCCAGGGAGTTGCATAGCTCTGACTTGATTACACAAGGTGTCTTCTTTATTGGATGATCGGGAAAGCTTAAAACATACACAGTCGGAAGCTTTCTTTCTGAATGAATAATTCGTATTTTTTCGCACGGATTGATCTGAAGCGGGCAGGCGGCTAAACTATTTCTTAAAAACTTTGAGATCTCAGAAGTAGTAGGCAAGTCGATTGCAGATAAACCAGTTGCGTTTTTTGTCGTTAGATCGGCACCGAATTCAACAAGAAGCTTGACCAAGGGAAGATTTGACTGTAAAATAGCTTCGTGGAGCGGAGAGTTACCAGTTCCAGGAAAGGCAAAACTGTTCGAAGCACCGGCAGCTAGTAGAAGCGAAGCAGCTTTGACATTGCCATTGCGACAGGCCAACATCAGTGGTGTCAGGCCTTCATTATCGTGACAGTCAAGATTCCTGCCTTTGTATAAATTAATTATAAACTCAAGTGTTGCATCATCGACAGAACTCATAGCAACATGAAGAGAAGAGCGACCAAGGTGGTCTACTGTCGGCTCTTCTGTTCCAGGCCTAAAGGAAGCTGCAACCAGAGTATCAAGCGCCTTAGGCTTGCTAGGCTTACATGCAGACGCTTCTAAGTTGCTTGACTTTTGCTCATGAGCTTGCAAGGAACGACCACCGCGAAAATGGCGAAACTTCGCACGCCTTTGAATACGAATTTTGTGCCGAATAGTTTTTAAATGCAATTTGCTTGAGCCACTTGTTTTTGTTTGACAAAAAGGACCTTGATGGTCCACTTCTTTGACGCCAAGCACAGTTTTAAGACGAAGAGACTTCTGATCCTTCGCACAGTTTCCTAAAATAATCTCCGATTTGGAGCGGCTTTTCTTAGGTGCCAGAATAGCGCTTCGATACAGAGCAGCAATCTTAGTAGATTCTCGTTTATCTGGGATGTTTGCAAAGGCGCAAAAACCAGATGAATCTGTTAGCCGCTTAAGCTCACTAGGAGTATCACGGCCTACTTTTGGCTTCGTATTTAGTGCAACTTCACCTTGCGACTCGCCAGTGCGTTTCTGGGTTGCACAAAACCTATAGAATAAACCTTGCAGTGAACTCCACGTGGATGCTGAAATGCTACGAAGCGGCAAGGCGTTTGCGTTGGATCCTGCAGAATCAATTTTTGATAGTTTGACTACTGGTTGCATGGAGCAAAAACAGAGTGAACGTGTTTGCCCTGTACCACTCTGGTTACTTTGACCTGATCCGGAATTGCTGTCAGCAGACTCTCGAGGAACAGATACAGATGCAGAATGTGTTGGATATGCTGTAAAGTTACTTAAATTTCTACCGGAAGAATCTGAATCACTGTCATCATTTGGACGATTGTTGGTTTCACGACGAGCTGAACTGGAGCATGAGATAATGACAACTCTCTGGGGCTTTGATTCTCGAGAAAGCGTCTTAATGACTAGCTTTACGGGTGGCTTTTCGGTTTCAGATGCACCACTTTGATTCTGCTCCACTGATGCACTGCCATCTCGATTATCGACAGTAGGCAAAGAAGAAATTCTAAGCTCGGCCTTAGTTGTTGCTTGTTTCTTAAAGTCGATGTTAAGACTTGATTTCAAAACGTGAGGACCCGAGTGACTTTGAGCCAGTTCTGGAGGCAATCTTGGCTGAACAGCCGGTTTAGGCAATTTACGAACGAGTTCTTCTGGAACGCTTACAGAAGATTTCCACTTGTGGTACGTTGATGCTGATTGCGAAACCGAAAACTCGATTTTAGAAGGTTTTACTGTTGTTTTAAGCTTTTTGGAATCCGATAAGCCATCTTCCTGCTCCTGGTCAATAGCCGACGTGAAGCTTTCGACTGCCGAGATAAGATTAAATTCCTCTGGGCTTGTTTCAGAATCATTAGTGCAGGATGATTCAGTAATGTCAACTGGCTGCGGGTCGACAGTGGAAGATCCAGAATAGTTACGCAGGAAAGTCTTGTCGGAATCAGATCTATTCGAATCTATTTGGATGCCTGTGGAACCAGGTAGTGAGGCTTGAACAGCTGGAAAATCTGAACTAGATAAGGCGCGAGATCGACAGCCGTCTTTTGTTAGAGCTAGAGTAGTAGTCACAATAGCAGACACATCAATTTCGGATTCGTAAACCTTTCCATACTCTTCCGACACGAAATTAATAATATCATTGCCAAAATGTTCAGGACGACTGCCCCTAAACTTTTCACACTGACTGGAGTTTGGATCTCGGTCCAGCTCCTTCACATTGCTCATTTTTCGGTCAACAGAGTTAGTAGCAACATTGGAAACTTTTTCCTCGGATGCGCTTGATGCAGTAGCCTGCGAACATAATTTAGAGTAAGTGATAATATTAATTTTCTAAAGTAGAATAAAAACATTTTAATAGCCTCTAAAACGATTAAGTCCATGAAATAACAACCTGCGTCCACATTGCTCTGGGTAGAAGTATTTGTCTTTTTTTGCAAAAAATGATTGTTTTGCGAAATATATCTTAAAAGCAAATATATACCGTTCTTTAGTATACATATAATAGCTGGCCGCATTTTGGAATTTTGCTCGATTTTGTTATGTTTTAAAGAAATTACTAGGCATTACAAATTGGTATGTTTTTAACAGCCTGCAACTGTAAAACATCCAATGCACAGATTTTGAATCACGGTTGGTACACATTGGTAAACAGTTGGTAAACACACACACACACACACATACAGGTAAGTCGCCATTGGACAGAATACCTATCACGTGGCCACCATGAACCAATAGCGACTTACTTTTGTGTAACTATAAGAAACGGCTAGATGATTATCAAGGTTGTGCCCTTACATTAACTAAATAGTAATTTTTATCAGAGTAGGATTAGTTAAACAATAAACTAAAAAGTTGCATTTATCTACCTTCTGAGACATAAACGATAAAAGGTCTCTTTTGACAGGGCGCTGCTCCTTAACCAAGGCATCTTGTTTGCCAATGGCAGGAGCAGAAACGTTGCTTGATGATGAATTATGTTCATGGCAAAACTCTGGCTGGGCTATCTCCAATGGCACATCAGCTCTAAAATGAAAAAAAAGTTTTCTTTTAGTTTGATTGCTTGATTATTTTTTAATTCCACATCAGGTAAAACAAGTGGTAATTTTGCTAATGCATACCACATTCTATATCAATTTATGACTGTCATGTAAGGACTATATAGTTTAAACTAAAGAAAGTTATAATAAATAGTAAAAAATTGATTATAAAATATTTTCTGAAGCATGCAACTCTAAATTACTACTATTAATAAACTAAATAAACCTAACTTAATAATAAATTTGCATAGCTAAGTACCAATAATATTATTGTTTTCAATTAAACTGCCTTATACTTGGTAGATCAAATATTTTTTATGCAGTGATTAGTAGCAATAAAATTTGCAAGGGCAATCATTCTACTTATATTACACTATATTAATGTCAAAAAATTAACTAAATATACAAAATTGAAAAATGAAAGTTATGGACAATGATATATATGTTATATCAAATTAAAAGTTCAATGCAAAAAATAATCTAATAAAATATAAAATATAAAATAAGCAAATCAAATATAAACTAAAACTAATTGTGGATTTCTTACTATAGGTAGGTCTTTATTAAAACATGTGCACCTTAAATTATTTTTGTTTTTGCTAGAATATCCTTATATATTTAAGTAGGCATAATATTTATTAATTTATAGTTCATTTATAAATAGAAGCTTGATATGCTATATATAAAACTTGTAAGTATAAATATATAGTTTGATATAATTTGCTTACTTATAATTTATAATATAATATAAAAATATGAAGAATAAAGACAATAAATAATAAAATTTTAGATACTTTGATATAGCTTAGACATATTAATACAAAGTAATATATCATATACTTATGTATCTTTAATTTTATGCTTGAGATTTCATATTGAACATGTATACTAGGTCTACTATATCTACCTCTGAAACTTGTATTGTAGCTATTACTTGAAATGTCACAAACTATTATTCAACTGTTCATTAATTAACTGCCAATCAAATAGTCTATTATTTGTTACTAAAATATGGTACCAAATAGGCCAAATACTATTATACTATTTTATTTTGTTTTACTAATATAGACAATTATATTATTAAAGTTGTCTAACTTATAAAAATGCTTAACTAATGATTAGTGTATAAAAACATAAAAAATGTATAAAAACTGGCACTGTACTGTATTATTGGCTGGCACTGCCCAGTACTGTAAAACTGTACTGTAGACTAAGCAAGTTTAAAAGTTACTTGGTATCATTGCCAATGGAAAGAGGTTTAGGTACTCAGTACTCTTAAACTTGCAATAGCTGGTAAAGCTATTAGAGAGTAAATTCAGTACCAAAGATAATCATTTTTATTAAAGAAACGAATAAAAATAACCCCGATATGTATTCTCTTTAATAGCCTACCAAGACAAAAAAATAGTTACCTTGCGCCTGTAGAGATGCTCGCAAACAAATTGCTCATTATTGCATAGTTTAGCTATTTATCGAAACATGAATCAATTTACTAAATTTTAAACTCGAAACTCTATGCTGGTTTCTCGGGTATCAGGACAGAAGCAATTAAAAAATTGACAAAGTCAGCTAGTCCATCGATGTTTTTGTCCTTTATTAAAGAACAAAATTAAAGTAATTCGAATGTGGTGTACTGACCAATTTACTATCTTAAAAGTTTAACAAGTGTGTGTTTTTTAGTAGTAAGCTGTATTTTCGTTATTAATCTAAAAGATGCTCCGCTGTATTTAAGGTAAAAATCGTTTCATATATACATAACTATTAAACACAATGTTGCGCATATGTAAAATTTAAATTCATGTCATTAGTAGTCAAATTTTGCAATGTTAAAACTGCACTTTCTTCTAACCACTGCAATGTGTTGCGTTGTGATGCAGCTAAAACTAATTTTTTCAAACAAACCAATGTAGGACAAGTGCAGTAGTGATGGCGAGTTTGTATCATATTTTTTTAGAAGTTGGCTTTTTTCATTTTTCAGGCATACATTGCACAATGCCCTAGTGTCAAACTGTAAGATAGGCGTAAAGTACGTTAGGCCTATTTTTACTTTAATTTTCATTTGAATTATTTTAAAATACCCTACTGCACTAACACTAACATTTGGTTTGGCTAAAGGGACTGTTAGTAAAAATAATATTTAATTTTAGGAAAGAGTAAGGGATAATATTACAAAAATGTTATTTTGTTTTTTATTGCTGAAAAGCTTACTACATTAATTATAAAACTTTAGTGAAAGCCTAAATTTTTGGTATTTCATTTCACATTATATTGTTTTTTTATTGGTATATGGCTTGGCTAGTCATAGGCCTTGGTATGTTCTATTTTTGTGACTTATCCCTTCCATTTTGCAACTTATCCCTTCTATTTTTACCAAATTTGCAACTTACATTACCAATTTTGCAACTTACATTGGCAATTTTGCAACTTACATCAGTGATTTTGTGACTTACCTTGGTTAGCCACCAAATCAGTCAGCTGGATTGTCCAACTCAGCTGACTGTTGCACATGTATAAATTAGATTACAAGGCATTTAAGTACCTAAAGACTCATAGTTATTCCTGCCTTTTACCTGTAACACCAACACCCACAATTGTGCATGCCTGTGTGCCAGAATAATTCTATAACTATGCAGGCACTGTCTGCAAAAACCATTATTGGCTTCAATTGGGACTGGCATTGTGATTAAACTTTTATGCTTTTCTTTCTTACTGTGATTTGTTTGCCTTATTCCAATGGTATTATGATTTTGCAATTGAGATTTCAAATTTAAGATCCTGATACTAGTGCTAAATAAATAAAAAAATTTCCTATTTTATTTTACTTTTTTGTTTTGCTCTCTCTTATTTGTCAATATTGCTTTATTACTATTTTTCATTCTTTTGCCTTGTCTTTTTTCCAAGTGGTTTGGTGGCTATTTGTACATAAAATAAATTTTAGGATCTTCAAGAAGCTTAAAGAAGCATGGGCTACATAAAATATTTTGGCTAAATAAAAATAGAAATTTATGCATACAATAAACAATGCATATTTTTGGCAATTTTTGCTAGTTATTAACCTTCTTAGACTTCTTATGCCCACTATCTTAGGAATCTCTGCAACATTTTCTGTTGCACTGTATGTCATTCTGTCACTTTTCATTTGACCTGTCTGTGCTAAATGGCGAGCTGTTCCGAGCCACTCCAGAATAAAAAATACAGTGAAACAGAAAATGTTGCAGAGATTCCCAGCTTTCATTTGCAATAATTTTCATTTGAAATGGATGGAAATTATGGATACTAGAGGCAACAGAAGCAACTGTACAAGAACTTTTGTTAGACAGTATACATAGAATTTCTCTTAGGACTTTCACAATTCCAGGATTATAACAAAACTGCAAGCTATATATATACAGGATGAGCAGAAATATTCAGTTGAAAAAAAACTGAGAAAAAAGCTACATGGTAAAACTTTGCGCAAGAGAACTCGCTACAAGAAAACCTCGCTGCGGGAAAACTTCCCAAAGGAAAGTCTCAGTGGAAAAATGCTGATGGCAAATATCACTGAGGGAAAAGTTCGACGGGGAAAGCCCAGCAGGAAAAACCTGCGGGAAAAGCTCGGCGGGAAAAAAATCCTGTGGTAAAATCTCGTGCTTCCCCTGTATCACATCCGACTAAGTGTCAAACAGGTCAGACAGGCCGTTACTACAGCAGCGCAAGTTTGGTCATACAGCAACATGATGGCGTCAATGAGCTGCTGAGTCACCTGGAAGGCCCGGAGGACGAGTGGGAGCGTGGCTCACGTCACCGAGTGAAACGCTTTTCGAAAATCAATCAAGGCGATGATCAGCATCGATTAGCGGGTGCGCGCCTCCTCGATGACATGGCTGAGTGCAAGGATCTGGGTCACTGTACCGCACTGGGGCCGGAATCCATTCTGCTCGTACCAAAAGTACAGGTCCAGCATTGACGGCAGACAATCGATAAGCAGTCTGTTAAAAAAGTTTCGCGGTACAGAACATCAACGAGATCCCGCGGTGATCTTCTTTCCTGGCCTTCTTCGGGATCGGCACAATGTGCGCTAGGGTCCACTCAGGGGGCGCAGGGGGCACCGGCGAGCATGCGGTTCATCACGTTTGTGACTTGCGAGGCCACGCAGTAGATTCGCAAAGCTTTCACAAGCACCTCGTCAGGGCCGAGTGCCCTGCCACCATGTGTTTTCCGAGTGAACAGAACGACATCTTCCCTGTTGATTGGGCTGGTTCGAAAGTCCTCCTCAACCGGCAGCGCCGTGTCTGTTGGGAGAGCGAAGCCACCGGGCAGCGACGGCGCAGGCGCGTTTACAATGTCGGCGAAGAAGTTGCGCAATTATTACTGTGCTTCTCCGGGGTGTCGCACGCCCTTTGCGCTCGTCAGAGTCTTGACGGTGGTATACATCGCGCGGCTCCTCACGTCGGGGCCAGCGCCTGTGATGGACTGGACAGCAGTTTCAACTGCAGCCTGCTGGCCTTCGTCCAGACGACGTGCAAGCGCCTCCTCGGCGTCGCGCGTTGGCCGTCGGTTTCTCGATTTTCTGCCGCGCCTGCCTAATGACCAGGTCACACTGCCATTTAGAAATCAGCACGCCGATGCCACCATGACCGCGGGCGTCTGCCGACGTGTATAGGAGACTCCATCCGGCACCAAGATCTTCTGACTGGCTCGGTTGCCATAAAGACCTCTGGAGCATGACGAGATCCAGTTATAGAGGCAGTGCGACGCCAGGGGGCCTTGAGGGTCCGGAGTTTAATTGCTTAGCCTGAGGCAACCAACTGCATGGTACAGCTAGGGCTCGAAGTTGTTAAGCCTCATGGTCCCCGGCGCCTCCCTGTGGATCTAGTTCAGAGACGGCTGGGGTTTGGGGCAACTGGCATCTTGCAGCTCCACAGAGTCGCAAGTACAAAAGTACATTGGCAACTGGATGCCATGCTATTTTGATTTTCTATTTGTATTTACCTTATAATATCCTCAGTTCAATTTTTAATCTACCTGGCAACTTTGGATTACATGCATATTTTTTATCTAAGCAACTATTTCTAAGCTACAACTTATTTAAAAAAGCGGATGGGCCTATAGATCAGCTATTGAGGCTCATTACAGTGCTGCCAAATCATGCAAACGTATGTCTAGCTCTCTGACCATTTATACGATGAACATGAAATGTACCTATGTCGCTGGTAGCATTGTAAATGAGCCTCTCCTCCGTTGGTAGTTAAGAGTAGTACTTCGTGCCCCTAGTAGATAAAATATATTGTAATTCTGGTTTGCCTTGGCATTCAGCAGTCAAAGTGAGGCTTTAAAACATGCAAAAAGCATTATTCAAGCAAGGTAGGTGGTACTCTATATTTTATGCTAATTAAAACCTTAAAGCGAGCTGTATTTTCAGGTTTTTTAGTAATTTCCTATTAGATATTTTAGTACTTATTGTTCGTCAATTGCTATTGAAAGTAATTTATCATGATCACATTTCAAAAGACATTTTGTGCATAAAAGTTGGTGAGACACTTGAATAGACCTATCGCACTCAACTAGCCAGGTATGTTCCATTTGACATGGCCTGAGTAATTCTATCTATTTATAATCAGGGCTGAAGTATCATCATTAAGGGTAGAAGTATATTGTTAAGAATATTTTTAACTCGTTTAAAAGATTTTTCTTTTAGTCTTAGCTATGTAAAAAACTTTGCTGCCATATCACAGAATAGTATACTGCCTAAAGACTGCTAGATGGTCTCGATGTGAGTAGCCTAGCTCAAATCTAATAGGCGGCGCCATTCCTTCCCACGTCGCTCGGCAGTAGATACGTAACCCTCTATTCTCTTTCTAACAGCCATTAGTTCATCAGTCTTTGAGTAGGCCAAACAAAAAAGGCTAGAAGACAAGCAATTGCGCATTCAGCCAACTAAAGTTTGGGTGGCTGAATTTAATGTATAACAGACGTGAGCAATGCGAATTGTGCTAGTCTAAGTGTTAGACTGTATTGTAGATATTGTGGAAAAAGGCTACCCTAAATATCAGACATGGCAGCTTGTTCATCAGAGATCGATTCAACTGTATTTCTGCGCTGGCGCCAGCCGACGCCAACTCCGGCCGCTGAAGCCGAGCTGAGGCGTCAGCAGCTTCGCGAAGATTTCCAGAAACACTTCTGCTCCGCCGAGAAGACCAAACCAGAGGGTAATTATGACATGATAATACTTTCTAGTTTAGTAGTTATTTATGTACTATGTAGTTATGCGTAGTTATGCTTAAATGAAAGTTCTGTTCAGAGTTCATCTTGCTTTGTAGTCAGTCTAAAAGTATAGGAACCAACATACTACGAGCTAAGATCTCCCTTGGTTGTTCTACTAACCTAAGCCACTGACTCTTAGTTTAATGACGCTTAGCTTTATTTAGTTGCTAGTTTTCGATTGAAATTAAACTTTACTTTGCATTGGCAGTTGTTCAACCGAAGCAACAATTGCCACCAAAGGTCAATGGGAAATTTAATTTTGAATCGGCGACAACTGGAGCACAGCCTGTGCAAGTAAAACGATCGAATGGAGAAGAGTAAGCTTGACTTGAATTTAAGCATGATTGTTTTAGCATCGTAGCAGTTAAAAAGTACATTTAATCCCCGTTTTTTAAACACGTGACATGGCTAGTGCGAACTTATTCTTAATTCCATTGTATGCAGAACTATAAGTATTCAAATATTAAATGAAACAAATAGGCAAGCAGGCAAGCTTTATCAAGCATTCCAATCTTGATCCTGTAGTCGCAAGGCGGCAGACATTCCTACAACACGGGTTGCCCCGGCTCCTGCAGCTCCTCCGCAGCTGCGCTACGTCCGCCTGCTCTCGCCTAGCACCCGAGCTAATCGATGGATGCACACAACCTGGCATCATCTGCCGCCTAACCCGGACACTAGCCGGGGTAATTGTCGGGCCTCGCATTTTAGTAGCACATCAGCTACTAGCGGTGGCTGCTGTCACTTTCGAATTCACCCAGATTGGGGCTGGGACGTGCCGCCGCCGTCGTCTAACTAGATGGGCTTCGAAAAAACAAATGCAAAGCACTGTTAATTCTGTTTAGCCTCGTATAGGTCAAAAATATTTATATACGTTTTTAGGCTAGTGCCCACCGTTTTTGTTTGCAGTTGGCAAAAACTATCGCTTCTTTTTAGTTCTAGTTGTCGTTTATTTAGTAGCTAAATGCAGTTTGATGAAATAAAATTTTTTGTTATAGCTTAACAAGTATGGGGTTTTTTGATTCAAGACAAGATAATTTATAACTGATCCAACGTAAAATCCCTTTTTTCCAATAATTGCTTTAAAATCTAGTTTTTTATGCGCCGAGTAAGTTTGTGATTGTACGAGCTACGTACTTCTTCGTACTTTCAAATAAAAATATTCTCAATTTATTTTCTCTATTTAAAATAGAAAAAATTCCGTGGCAGTCTGTAAAGTAATGCATTTAAAGCATTTTTTGTACTGTTTATTAAATTTTACTTCGAAAAGCCCAGTCTGAACCGATAATACAACATACAGTGCCAAATTAAATGACTTAAAAAACTAGCAACGAACTTCAGCAATTTTAGGGTCAATCAATCATAAATCTCTCTATCTGCAGCATCTAAGAGCAGTTATTTTACTTGTATGTTGATCTTTACTCCCCTGTGCATTTTAAAACAAATTAAATTTGTTAACTTTTTGGATGTACACTAGCTTAAAAAGTGAAATTTATCAACCAGAGAATCAAGACAATCAGGGCGAGGATAGCCAGCATCTGATTAACAGCAGTGGCAGTGGTGGATGAAAGCGACAAAAACTTCCATCGTAGTTAGAATTTTAGGTCAGATTTTTTCCCATAGATAAATCAGCCCCTTTAAAGGTTTGAAAGCATTGATCTACAAGGTCTGCAAGGATTGATTCGACGAAGCTGATCGGTTGCGATCGAGTCTTGCGACTCCATACGGCGTGACAGCGGAGTGTTGTGTGTTGATGTGTGAGTTTTGTGTTGCTAGATTTCTCTTTGCTCATTCACGACGCAATCAAATGAAGTCAAGTCACACGAATGTGCATTTCATTCTCCGACCATTTATTTGACATTTACTTAAAATTAACTCACTTGATGGCAGTGTGAACAAGCCTTAGGCTGTTGCTGTAGTTAAACAAGGCGGCAGCAATCGCTGCATGTAGATTTGTAGAATTCCAATAATCTTTTTTACCGCGTGTCTGCCACTGGCAAGCGAGTGGGAGCGTGGCAAGCGAAGGTATATTTTTAAAAGTGGTGGGCCAAGCTAAAAACAAGTGGAGGAAGCCATGGCCCTTGCCCCAATTTCTAAGACTTTTCTACGACTACGTGTACAAGCTTTGATCAAGGACTACTAGACAAGACTAGCTAGCGAAGTGAGCTACTAATTGTTCTAACTGCGCACAGCGCAATTGAGTGAGACAAGGCTCGTTTAGCTGAGTCAGTTTCTCAGTCTCCACTTTCAAGTTCCCCATTCTGAGGACAAAGCGAACCGATATATTTGCTTTACGAGCGTAGGTCTGGGGCCCTCTTGCCCCTCCAGTGTACATTGTCATTGGACGGGGAGTGGGGAGACTCGCACAGACAAAGAGTCTGGTCCCGAACCAGTGACTCAGACTCTAGCAAAGCGCAGTCACAACAACCACCTTCCCTCCCCCAAAAATCCAGTGTCAGTCCATTTTACAGAATCCCCCTCAGTAGGTGATCAAGCAAGGACCACTAGTAGATAGAAGTCCTTGTGATCAAGTTGCCGAACCGGTCCGGCGGCGCCGTCGCTCGGCCGCTTCTCCGCACGGCCGGCTCTGCCAGGTCCTCGCCGTCACCAGGCACCATCGATCTGGCCGCCATCGGTTGCTGGCGTAGCCGCTGCCGAGGGCGGACCGTCGTTGCTGTTGAGGCCACCGGGAGCTCGCATCAGCGCAGTCTGAGGCCCACCGTCTGTGTTGATGACCTTCGGCAGTCCCCATCTGCCGAATAGGGACTTCAGCACGCTGATCACTTGCGCTGAGGTCACAGATGGTAGGCAGGCGAACTCTGGCCACTTGGAGTGCTGGTCGTGAACCACCAGAATGAACCTGCAGGACTGCGGCGCTGGTGCCGTCAGCTCTCCGAAGATGTCAATCTGGATCTCGCTCCAGGGCTGAGATGGCCATCTGGTCGGTGCCAGCAGCACCCGTGGTGGTTTAAACTACTTCTCGCTCACGGCACACGGCCGCAGCTTTTTACGAAGTCCTCGACATCGCTGTCAAAATTCGGCCACCAGACCGCTTCTCTGCAGTGCTGCTTTGTTCGACTGATGCCGAGGTGCCCAAAGTGAGCCAGGTTCAGCACTGTCTCCTGTAGGGCCTGGGGGATGACAGCCCGAACGCCCTTGGCGAGGCACCTGCCGTTGTTCCACGCTGACAGCTCGTCTCGAACCCTCCAGAATGGCAGCAGTTGGGCCTCCAGCTGTTTGGCTGGAGTGCCCAATGCGTCCTTTCGAGCACTTGCTGGAGGACGCCGTCTGCCTCAGTTGCGGCTGCCAGTTGCTCCACGGACACCATGTTGACGGCTCCGGACAGCAGGACTACGTTGACAGCTTGATCATCGGCCAGGCTGTCCTCCTCGGTGGCGACCTCTGCTGGGTGGCAGCGGGACAGGAAGTCCGGTACGATGTTGCTTTTGCCCGCGATGTACTTGACGTTGAAGTCGTAAGCCAGCCTGTCCGCTCAGCGATGGAGTCGCAGTGGCCTGTGGCCAGTGCCAGAGGCACCCAGCAGAGTTGTCAGAGCTCGGTGATCCGTCTGCAGCTCGAACTTCACGCCATGCTGAGTACTTGCGCTCCGCCGAGTTCAGAGTTCTGGAGGCAAAGGCGACAGGGCGGCATTGGCCCTGTTCATTTTCCTGGGCAAGAACTGCGCCGACTGCTGTTGCAAAGCTGTCACAGGCCACGATCGTCCGATGCTCCGTGTTGAAGAACTTCAGGCATGGCGGTGACACGACCATCGACTGTAAAGCTTCGAAGGCACGCTGCTGATTCGACGTCCACTGCCAGGGTGCATCTTTGCGCAGCAGCTGCAGCAGGGGCTCTGCCACAGTCGACAGGCTGCCCAGGAAGTGGCCATAGAACTTCACCATGCCAGGAAGGAGGCAACCTCATTCTGCGTCTTCGGGCTCTAGATGCTAGTTATGGCCTCCACGTTGGACGCAATCGGCCTGAGTCCCTCGTTGCTCAGAATGTAGCCGAGGAACTCGACACGATCAGTCGCCCACTGGCACTTATCCATCTTCAGCGTGATGCAGTGCTTCCTGAGGCGCTCCAAGACTGCCAGCACGGCCTTGTCGTGCTCGCCGTGCGTCGCTGCGTGAATAACGATGTCGTCAATATAGTGCACGACACCCTTGATCCTCTCAAGCACCTTGGACAACACCTTCTGGAACGCGGCCGGCGCGCTGTTCATGCCGAAACAGACTCTAGTGTACCTGAAGAGTCCTTCGTCTGTGATGAACGTCGTCAGGTTGCGTGAATCTTCCGCGAGCTCCAGCTGAAGGTAGGACGAGTTCAGATCCAGCTTGGTGAAGACTCTTGAGCCGGCGAACTCAGCGGACAGCTGCTCGAATGTTGGCAGTGGGTGCTTGTCAGGCACGATCGCCTTGTTCGTATTTCTCAGATCATTGCAGATCCTCAGCTTTCCGTTCGGCTTTGGCACCACTACCAAGTTGGACACCCACTCCGATGCGTGCACCTCCTCAATGACACCTTCGGACAGCAGCTTCTGGATCTCCTCGTTGACGGGCTCCTTGAGACTCAGTGGCACTTTCCGCAATGTCTGCGCGACTGGTGAGACGGCTGGGTTGACTTTAGGCTTGTGGACAAAGCCTTTGATCTTGCCGAGTCCTTTGCCAAGGTCGCCGAATTTGTCTGGCAGCCAGCTGGGCATGCCTTCGGGGGTCACCTTGCGCACTGGCTCGCCTTCTTGATTGAATTGCAGCTTGGCCATCAAATCCGTTCCCATGATGTCGGATCCCTGCTTGACGATCACGATCGTAGCATCTGGCACCCGCAGCTCCTTGTACTCAACAGGCACCAGGATCTCACCGATGACGGGGATGGTGCCCCAGTTGAATGCCGTCAGCCGTTTCGACGATAGCTGCAGCTTGACTTCACTGAAGTGCCGCTTGTACGACGCTTCGGGCACGATGGAGACCTTTGACCCCGTGTCCACCAGCAGCTTCAGGGGTGTGTCTGCCGGCTTTACTTGGCAGAAGGTCTCGAGGCCGTCTCCAGTCCGGACTGTTGGCACAGACACCTGCTCGAGGACGCCTCGGACTTTTCCGGCTGACCTGCAGACTCTCTCGAAGGGAATGAGCTTGCCACAGCTCCTGCACTTCTGCCCTTGGGCTGGACACTTGGCCCCAGCCGCATGGCTTGCTTGGCCGCACTTCCCGCAGTCAGCTGAGTGACTTGGACGCTGCTTCGGCTTGACGTAGCTCTTGGCCGTCGGCTTTGCCTGATGCTGGATGTGGCCGACTCCGATCGAGTTGTCAGGCGTCGAAGCGTTGCGCAGCGAGCTGGCCTCTCTCATGCCAGTCTCCAGCTGCTGTGCCAGCTGCACTGCCGTGTCTAGCGTCAGCTTGTCCTCGATGAGCAGCCTTTCTAATTTTGTCGCTGCGGAGTTTCTCCACCAGCTGGTCTCTCAGCATCTCTTCCTTGAAGGTGCCGAAGTTGCACCTTGTAGAGCCGCCACGTAGTCGGCGATCGACTCGCCCGGTCGCTGTGCCCGCTGGCGAAATCGGTATCGCTCGGCGACAACGTTGACGCAGGTGGCGAAGTGAGCTTTGAGCAGCTCCTCCATCGCAGCCAGCTCCTTTGGAGGCGGATCTTTCAGCGCCAAGTAAATGCGCTGGCCTTCAGTGCCCAGGCAGTGAACCAGCAGAGCCTGCTGACGCATCTCCGAGTCCGACAGCTGGTTCATTCCGGAAGCCAGCATGTAATTGTCGAACATTTCCTTCCAGTCCTCCCATCGTAGACTCGGGCTCCCCGGGCTTGGAAGGAAAGGCGCAGGCAGCGCAATGCTGACCTTCGGCTTGAACTCTGCAGACACTGTAGGCTTAGAATCGTCCGGTCCAGGCATTCTCAGTGGGATCCTGCTTGCGACGCCAAATTTGTTCTAACTGCGCACAGCGCAAATGACAAGGCTTGTTTAGCTGAGTCAGTTTCTCAGTCTCCACTTTCAAGTTCCATTTTGAGGACAAAGCGAACCGATATATTTGCTTTAGGTCTGGGGCCCTCTTTCCCCCCTAGTGTACGAGTACATTGTCGCTTCGGGCACGAAGACGAAACACAACACTAGTGGTCCTGGGTTTTGATCTCAAAATAACATCATATGTTGAATTTATACTTCAAAGAATCATCATAGCATAAAAAATAAAAGATTATTTTTTTAGACTGCAAAATGACTTTTTCTTTTAAAATTAGTGGCCAAAAACGACTTTTTCCCTTTAAAAAGTGGGGAGCCAGATACTATGCTGGCATGGCCACACCACTTTCAATAGTTGGGGCCACGACCCCACTGGCCCCCCCGCGTTCGATCCTGCGAAGTGATTAAGTCCGCACTATCTTGTGGCTTCGGTTGCTGGATTTTTAATTTTCAGCTTGGATTTTTCCTACTCTATACGTACCTTTCTGCAATCTCAGCTAGTGACTGCTGTTTTCTATCAAGCATAGGATTTAGACGCTTGCAACTCTCTTTAAAGTACGAGTTATCAGCTACAGCTAAACATGCATCTGGAGCCACTTATACAGGTAAAAAACAAGTATGCTGAGACTTGCTAAAGTTGCCCCGCATGGGGCAGTGTTGGCGGTGTCTCAATACTCGGAGATTTTTTAATTTTTTTTAATGCAATGGCTTAGCTCTGATATAGACAGGCCTAATTCAGCTAAGACAGCAGAATTGCCACAAAAATTTTGGTACAAATGGTATTAAGGCATTCTGTTTTGCGATTTAACGAAGCGCTTTCAAATACTAACTGCTCTGTACTTACTCTGCTGAATTCAATATTTGAAGATTTTTTCGGCTTTCGCTAATCAAAGCTTTATTTTATTATTGGCAAAGTCAACCGTATCACTGCGCAGCAGTTGCTTTTTGTTTCACAATGCCAATTCTTGCCTTGCCTATAACAGTCTTAGCTATATAATGCAATAAGTTCCATGCGCACCGGCTGTCAAAGCGTTGCCAAATTTGCTGCAAGTGGAAACAGCAGTCGGTACGGCAAATATAGAGGGAGAGCTGCCACTTGCTATAGATCGGACGTATAGAGGAAACGGTATTGGCTGTTCAGTGCCGTCAAAGCCAGTATATACTCGTTTGGCTGCAAATGCTTTAATAGCACAAGCCCTACAGTATACGAGAGGCGTTGTCTAATAAAACCCAATAAAGCGACACCTCGAGAGGTTAATACGAGCGCCTGTCTAATCTATAGCTCCGAATCCGGACAGAGAAAAGTTGCTAATTACTCGAAATTGCAAAGAACTTTATCCGCAACGCAGCTAGATGCCCGATTAATCTTAACACTGTAGCTTTCCTACATTCAGAAAAAGCATGCTTGATTTTCGGCGAGTCAACAAGCGGAAGAAGAAACCTCTGTTCAGCGTCGATAGTGCAGACAACGATCTTCCCCGGCGTGCCGAACTGCAAACCACTCCGCTTCCTGTAAGCACTTATTTTTTTAGTATAATTCAGCATGCAGCCTTGGACATTTTTGGGCGGATTGTTTCGATCCTAGTAAAGAAAATTATGAAGCAATCATCATCTGAAACATACTCAGTATAGTGTAGCCATGCAAGGACTTCTAACAAAAGTGACTTCTAGTGGTCCTTGAATGTAGCTTTTTCCTTTTTGAGTTTTTCAACCGAGTCTTCCTGCTCAGAGACTTACCGCAAGTTGTAAACTTGCTTCCATGCCCTTCCACCGTTCATAATCTTGATGGCTGAGGATCATTACAATCCTCCTTATAATCGAGGCTTGTTAAACAGGCTTGTCTAGCAATATATCAGCGCTATCGCGTCGTAAAGGATTTATTTTCTGATGATATATTTTATTTTGCTACGTTTAAGGATTCTTAAGGATGTAGACAGTCTCACTAACAAGCCTATAAAATAAGCATATATCTTTCATGCTAATTTTGTGATTTTATTCGTTCATTCAGATAGGGCTATGAATATAAAAATCTATTACATACCGTCGAACATTGGTATAATTTATACATGTAGTTCTCTAATTCAAAACTTCCTGCAAGAGAACTTGATGTGGGAAAATTCTCCCTCAGTAGAAATCTCGTCCTCCGTCGCAGAGCCGTTGCACCAAGGACTACTAGAGTGACTCCTGTCCTAGTGGTCCTTGCGCTGCACACTTCGAACACACTAAATGTATAGCTCAGCATCCTGTTGAAGAAGATTTAGAAGCAAAGAGAAACTTAAAGCTTAATTTTCATAACGTACGCTTGTTAGGCTGCGAGAGCCCGTCTGAACTGTGCGTTTTTGGTGCTGATTTTGCACTGAAGGAGAGGTTTTATTGAACAAAAATCTGCTTCTTTTATGAAGCACATGGGAAAATACTTATGCTTTCTAACATAATTCTCGTAATATTCTTGAATTTCTTCAGGCTAGGTACATAATGAGCGTGTAATACACATCTTTGTTATTACCCTCTGCTTTTTAGCTTTGTTTTGCCGACAGATTGGTCACATTATTCTTGATCCAAAGGGCATGCAGATAATTGCCCCATTAAAAAGCTGGCGTTCACTTAAAGCTCAGTGACTCAAGACTCAAACAAAACGATTGCTTACTAACGAGTAGTAAAAGAGGGGTTAAT
The DNA here is from genome assembly GCA_950096795.1 of Macrostomum cliftonense. Classification (NCBI taxonomy): domain Eukaryota; kingdom Metazoa; phylum Platyhelminthes; family Macrostomidae; genus Macrostomum; species Macrostomum cliftonense. Next base: position 459,671 of record CATNEM010000343.1, on the reverse strand, counting down.
GCTTTGTAAAGCAATATTTGGTGAAGCTAAAGAAACAATTTTTAATGGAAATTACATGATTATCGAGTAATGACATTAATGATATAGCAATGTAATTCATAACTTTGCTTTAGAAGGTTAGACCTACTATATATTAGACGAATGCAGCATATATAGAGTCTAGACGTGCATATAGTGGTTAAAGTAACGTTTAAAACATGGTTTACATTTAAATATGTTAATAAATGGAAAAAATACTCTCCTGCCCTCTTTAATATACATGTTTTGCTCCTCGTGAAAACAAAAATTATAACATTTTCCCAAAATTAAGCTAATTTGCATTATTTAAGGGCAGTATTTTGTATTTGAAAATTTTCAACGGTGCTATCATTTTGTAAAATCTAACTTTTGACACTATTTTTAAATCAAACAGACATTATTTACTCTCTACACAAACGCCTACGCCTATAATAATAATAATAATAATAATAATTCTAGAATAGGCCAGCCTGTAAAAGTCAATACTACTCTAACCATAATATTGTCGATCTATATTTTATACTGCATGCTGACATTTACCCCGCTCCACAGTGCAAGTTTGTGTTAGTCCGGTTTATTCCAGCTAGTAAAAAAAGTAATTAATGCAGCAGCAACTGCATTAGCTGATAGTTACTGAGTCCCTGCGAGTTAAAATTTTAGGACAGCTGCTTCTGAATGCGACACTCCCTGTTTAGCTACTCTCTGACTAAATTGTTTCCCTGTCCAAGGGATCTGTTCCCTCAAAAAACTCAGAAAATTCCCCTGAGAAGATAGACCAGTACAGCCTATGCTACTGGGGGTGGGGGGCTGATTTTGTGGAGGTAGCTATAGGGTGCTCCTTAGCTCCTCCACCAATGGTATAACAATGCGTCGAGCTGGTCAGGGCAATAACTGAGGTACAATTTCTATGGCAGCTAACTGCAGCAGTGAAACAAAAACCTGCCGAGTCAGGAAGTGCAATTGTCCGATAGAAGTAAAAAACGAGCCAGATACTTCTGACTATATACTTACTATATAATCTTGCCGTCAACCGGATAAATTGACACTTAATGCCGCCTCCAAGGAAGTCGAAAGAGCGACCGGTTCCGCATGCTCCCGAGAAGAAAGGCAACTTTCGTTTCGTAGCCGCAATGGCGAAGAAAGGCCGGGTAAACAATTGCCAGTTCGAGTTTCATACGGAGCGGCAGCCGTATTTACAATGGGCACTTGAAAAAATATTAGTTTGTTTCAACACACACGATATTCCTCTTTAGCGTTCGTACTGTATAATTTTAGACACAGACCAGGTTTTCTTGAATCTGAACATGAAGTCTTGTCAACTAAAATGCTTTCACTGATTTTTGTTTTTCAGAAATCATACGATGGAGTGGACGGAGGCGGAATGGGGTGCGTCATTTTTTGTAACTTCGTTGGATTGGAAGCTAAGGGTACAAATGAGGTCAAGAAAATAAGAGAAAACAGGAAGAATGACAGATAAACAAGTAGCACTAATCACAGAACCATCTAAACGGTCTCACAGGCTTCAATTGGCCTCCTCATCGTCCAGCGGGCACAACAAGCCGAGGCGGCACATGGAGTACCTGATAGGCGATTATCGGCGAATGTCATTCGCAAGCGACAGCGCCAGCACTGTGGGAAGGTCGCGCGGAGATGAGTGAGTCGATCAATGAGCCTTCTAATTTTTTTGGGCTTTTACCAAGCTGACCTGATGTCTCTATGGGAATGGATTTTCTAGAATGCCCAGCACCACTCCAGTTGGCTCTTACATCAACGGAGTACTTGGCGGCAAGCTACATCCGGGATTAGCTGACGACAATAGCGACGAACAGGAGACTAACGACAGCGAGCCGGAGCCTGAGGTTGAAGTTCTTGATGAGGAGGCCTCGGCGGATACAGTGCCAGCCTCTGAAGACGCCAAGACGTTTGTACAAGCGACGGCGGACAAGATTGTCGAGCTGCGCGCAGAGAATATCCGACTAAAGGAACGGTTGCTGGCGGCGGAGCGGCAGCTGCTGGAGGCCGGCGACGCCAAGCAATCAAAAGCCGACGGAGTAGAAAATAAAACAGCAAAGGACGAGGAACAAAAGACGGGACAACTTGCCGCCAGTCTGGAGGTGCCATCGCACTATCGTAACGGGTGAGCGCCTGCATTCGTTTTCTCTTTCTAGAAAGCCGAAGTTTAACTTTTTAACAAGTACTAATTAAGTTGTTTCCGATTTCAGAAAAAATGGTGATGAAACTCGTCCCGTTGCGTCCAAATCCGGCAGACGTTCTCCGCCGCCCTCGCCCTTGGCGTCCCTTTCGCCGTCGCCCTCGCTTTCACCTTCGCCTTCGCCTACTCCTTTGCCAAGCTCCGTGCCGACGCTTGACGGCGAACTGGCCGTGGCAGAACGCCGGGTCCACGACCTGGAGGCCAGCGCTTTGCAGTTGAAACGGCAGCTGGCGAACGCCGAGGACCAACGCGGCATAAGAACGACGCCGAAATTGCCGCCACTGCCGCCACCGCCGCCGCAGCAGCAGTCGTCAACGCTCGCCAGAGAGGCCCTGGAATTGAAGCGAAGCGCTGCCACTCTGCGGCACCAGCTGGACAATGGCGAAGGCCTCGACGTCGTCCACCAACGGCTGCGTCAATTGGCTGATCGGACAGATGCCAGGCTGCGCAATCGGCTGCAGGACTCGACGACTCCAGCCGACCGGGAGGAGCTGCGTCAACTGGCCGCCGCTGGCGCCGACCTTCGCGAATGCCTGGCCCGCGTCGAGAGCGGCCTGCGCGCCGAATTAGCGTCGGCGCGGGCCGCTTCGGCCGAGGCGGCAACTCGGGCCGCTGATCGGGAGCGCCGACTCTCCGGCGAGCTGCAGCGCGCTCAACGCCGATTGGCTGAGGCGGCCTCCGAGGCGGCGGCCAGGGCGCGCGCCGACGAGGCCAAGCGCGAACAGGCCGGCTCGGAGGTCGCGCAGCTGCTAGCCGTTGTTGGCGCCGAGAATCGCAGCTTCCAGCGTCGCCTGATGCAACTGGCTGATTCGGTGCAGCGCGACTCCCTAGCTGGCCCTGATGCGGCTAGGCAGCTGCGCGAGCTGGCTAGCTACATCCGAACTGACTATCAGGTGCGAATTTTTACACAATCATCAAAACTATTGAAGGTCTGGCATGTTTTTTATACGAGCTTAATCCTTTCAGCCGCCAAACGACGCCACAGCCACCAAAGCCAGCAGCGATTCGATTGCTTTGAGTCGCGAAGTCAGCCGCCTGCAGGCCAGACTGCAGGACAGCGAGTCGCGTTGTAGTCGGGCTCTGCGCGATCTGCAACGCTCCAGAAGGGAGCAGCGTCTGGCAATCAAGAAACTGACCGAGTGCGAGGCTCAACTGTATTGCGTAAGACAGGTGGGAGATCGGCAATTCAACCATTTCGACATTGTTCAACCAGTACAATATTTGAAGCCTATTACTCTACTAAACCAGGAATTAGCCGACAAAGCGCCAAAAACCAACAATTCAAAGCCGGCTGCCGATGCGAGCGACGCCTCGTCCCAACAGCAGTCGGCTGCTGGCTACGTGCGCCGGCATTCCCAGGTTCACCTGGCGGCATTAATTCAACACATCGACTTATTCGAGAGCCGAGTTGACAATGGCGATGTTGATCGATTTAAACAGTCGGAAGGCGACGGGAAGGTATGAAGGGATCGCGTGTCCTACTTAGCTACTTTTAGTATTCTAATCACGGTTGCACTTGTAATTATAGTTTCAGCATAGTCGAACGGGCCAACGAAGTAGCAGCGGCGGTGGTTCGACGCCTCCTAGCGACAGAAGCGAATCGCCCAATCGGACGGCTACTCAGTACATGTATGATTGGCAGCCACAGTTGCAGCAGCAGCAGCACGATCAGGATGTGCACAGTCTAGTGCGAATGCTAATGAACAATGCCGATCAAACTCAACAAGCTGCTAAGTCGAAGAAACGAATTTGACTAGATTTGCAGCGTTTTACTTTGTAAGCCGTTCTGTGAAATTCAATTCTATATATGAAAATTATTATGAAGACGCGTGCTGTCCACTTCATAATAATTTTCATCATCACTTCTTCATTTTTTTGTTTGTTTTTGTCGATTTTTGAGAAAAAGCATGTGAAAAACAGTTGCTCGTTTAACTATATAATGCGCCAGAAATAAAAAAGTACAATTTATTCATTTCATTAACAAATTACTTTGAATCGAGTTATTTATTGATTACCAGAAAGTCATAATTATATATGTATATTTAGGATACTAAAAACGAAACTTTTATACAGGCATGACCGATGCAAACCAATTTTTTTTTAGATTAACGAAGAACAAGAACAGAAAATACAAAGCAAATGATAAATTAGCTACATGTTTATCATTAAAACGCAAAAGACAATGCACGCAAAATAATGTTGCAATTTAGCTGCGATTGTGTTGCAATTGATTGCAAAAGGGGTCATTTTTAATCATTATTAATTTCACTGGTACCATGTTTTGCTAATTAAAAATTAGAAATATGAGAGTTATGTGCATTTATGCTACTAGATAGTATTACTCATGACGACATATTTCAAACTCAAAATCAACTAAAAATGTTTTTAAGTTTTAAAGTATTTTAATGGATAAGAGACGATAAGAGATAGACAAATTTGGTGATAGCAATGAATGCGTCTAGCTACATCCAGTAGGTGCACTCAATTTCTCAGGGGGCGTAAGGTAAAGAGGCAATGAAATAATGGTATAAAACAGCAGATGCGACTGACTGCGCGTGCAATGCGTGAGAAACAGAAGAGAACAACCCACCCTCCCCCCCTAGCAGAGCTCTGAAACCAAATAGCATAGATAAAAATTCGACGTACTGAAAGATAGGAAAGAGAGTCTTACGGGGTGGGTAAGCTTCGCTCAGGCTGAGTGTAGATTTGATCTTACTCAATAAGGCCTGCGACAGCTGAGTCATCGACAGAAACAGACAAGATAAGCGTGGACTCAACAACAAGTTTTGGCAAGTTCTGTTGTAATGCGCTCAAACCCCACTAATTTGGTCGAACTGTTCGAGAGGACGAGGGGCGATGCAACTGACAATGACAACTACAAGAACAGTTGCTGGGGACAAGATTTCGTCCCAGCTAACTAAAAAATGGTGTAATGTTAAAAAAACAGACCGATATCAACGAGTAAAATGTGGAAAAATCATTACAGTTAGTGCCTACCTCGTATCTGTAAAAATAAAGGCACAATCATTTTATCGGAATGTAGCTGAAACAAAATAAGGAGTAGAATGGAATGGAACAGAAGTGCAATAGAGTATAACAAAGCAGTGCATGTAAAGAACTATCACAAATAACCTATTTATCAAAAACGTACCCAAAGTAAAAAAATGTTACAGCCATAAGTTTGACTCAAAAGTCAAAATAAGGAAAGGAAAACGGATATCACAGAGTGTGACAATTGGTTCAGCCGACACATACATGTATTCTTTGATGTGTTTTGGTTTGAATTCGATTGAACATTACACTCCGATAACAAGCAAATAGCATCGCATTTAGATTGCAGCTCAAATTCGCAGATAACTTCTCTGTAAGCCCAGTTTCAGGATTTGCCCACATTTGTCAGACGCTGCACAATATCATAGTCCAACAGTTTGTTAAATTTGCCTTCATCGTCCGCCTCAAACTGGCCATAGATGGACAGCTCGCCGAGCTCTTCGCCAACATTGAGCTTCTTAGACCAGACGCCGCTGCCTGAGCGACTCTGCTGCAAATCTATCCAGGTCTTGCCGTTCAGCACCACAGCTACAGCCCGGCAATGCTTAGCCTCCAACCGGAAGGTGTACTTCCGGCCAACGTCCAAGTGCTGCTGCATTGGTTCGTGCAGGAAGCAGCCGTTAAATAAGCTGGTCTGGCTGGGATAGGCCGGCACCTTGCCCAGACCGCGTCTGCAGTCAATCAATAGACGATAGACGCATTCGAGCTCTTCCCCAGCTGAATCTTCGACACTTTCAGACGAGTCAGCAGCCGCTGTCGCGGCGGCCACCTCTGCGGCGTACACGGTGAAGAAATAATAGCCGTCAGCTGGACAGGCGATCCAGTACTCGGCCTGCTGCTTGCCGCGGCACTGCAGCAGGGCGTAGGCGTCGCACTGCTCGGCAGCTTTGCCAGCCCGCTGGTAGCACTTCATCTGGTGCGTAAGTTTTAGTCCGGGCGCGAACACCAAGGGCAGTCGGATAATGTCTTTGGAATTTTGCACGTAGTAAGGATCCATAGGAGTTTTGGCGCCGTGCGAAGCTAGAAAACTTACGCCGTATTTTTGCGCCGCTGGAGTGGCGCCAAGGAAGCCAACTTCCGGGTAGCGACCAAGAGCTAAGCGGTCGAAATTGTTCTCGGCGCATTTCACCTAAGTGGAAGAAACGTGAGGATGTTATCAAATCCACGGCCATGAAAACTAGACCAAAACCTCCCAATCGAGCTACTCACCTGAAAACTAGCGGCCAACTCGTGCTCATTCGACGTCCAATCTGGCGTGACAAACACATTGAGAAAGTAGGTGCCCGGCTGGGCCGGCGAGGCCAACACGTGCAAAACTTCGCCGATGAGGCGCACCAAAGTTTTGCCGCGCATCGCCGACATATCGGACCGGTTCTGCAGCTGACAGCTGACGCCAACAAATTTAGTTAGTCCAATTTTTAGACTGACCCGACCGTTCTGCGTCACCAAAGTGTCGTCATATTTACCTTTCTTTAGACGCATGCCTGCGTTAAAGAATGGCGATTTGAGTAGCGGCAGTTTCATAAAGTGACTCAACGCTATTGGCGAGCGCAACAATTGCCAGCGCTTCTCATCCGGGAAGTGCTCGAATATGTGCTCGTCTGGTTCAGTTAAAAAGTAAAAATCATCGCAGCCAAGTCGAATAGTTGTCTCGCCGCCGCGTTGACGAAGCCGACGGCCGCCCCAGGCGACGTTGACGAAACGCCAGCAACCTTGGGTATTGTTGATAAAACAAACAAATAAAGCTATGCGATGAGTTCTGATTGGCTGTTGGCTTTAGTCTGCACTTGTCTAAGGCCAATGTAGACAGTTCCGTTTGTGTAAATTAGTATGCACAAACCTCTCAAGGTATCACCGTGTCTACGCCCATAACATGCATACGTTTATATATGTGACCTTCAATTGTCTCGCTATAATTAGTTTTACAGTGCGACTGTGCCTTTGTCTGTATATCTGGTCGAAAGGTCGGATGTCTAAACTATTTATTTCTTTGTCTACTATAATCATATAATACAATTTTACTACCATATGCAGTGGTTTGGTATCGATATGCAACAATAGCCCCATTAAAGACACACTAGAAAGCCTCACCCTCTACGTAAACAGCAGTCCAGGTGTTGCGAAACATCCGATTGTCCTTGACATTCATACCGGGCCTATAGCCGGCACCTTTAGAATAGCCGTGCAAAATCTCGCAGTGAATGCCGGCGTAGGCGCAAAACCGTTTGAACAGTTCGTGCGGCGACACTTCGCCCATTTGCACGGCTCGAAAGCAGCCAATTAGGGTGGTCACCGGCGCCTGGGGATCGTAGGACAATTGCTGATTGCTCCGGGCGGTTAGGAAGCGGAATATAGCTCGGCACTTCTCCACATCGGACTGGTAGCGACCGCACAGGCTGTTCACCTGTTCGGCAAACGTGTTGCAATCAACGTCCAATATTTCCATAACGTGATCGTCGATTGATTTCCAACCGTCTGGCGGCACAGTTTTTGACAGTCCCGGCGGCATCGGTTTTGGCGGCGGTCGCATCGCCGGTGGCGGCGTCTCCGGCACGCCGGGATTCCAGAACACGGAGCGGGCCGGCTCAAGCGGACGCTGTAGTGTTGCGTAACCAGCCGTACCGTCGCGCAGGGTGCCCTCGGGGCCCAGGTAGACGTTCGTGACGCCCGGATCGAGATTGTTCAATAGAGTTGAGGTGGAGCCGACAGCGCGGAGCTGGTTGGCGTACATTCGAGGAATTTGGCCAGCCTCGCTGCCTAGTAGGTCTTCCTGCGATGCGGCGCGCATTCGGCTAGCGGACGGATTCAGCATGCCGAGCTCGTCCTTGTATTGGGCAGTCAGCGCTGCGTACTTGGCTGGATCCTGGCTACGCAGCGCTAGCATCATGTTGTTAATCTTTTCGTCACGCTTCTGCGCCAGATAGCGTTCCAGCATCAGCGCCAGCTCTGCGGGATCTTTCGCGCCAACATTCAGTGTCATCATGCTGGACACCACGCTGCCTGGCCCACCGGCGCTGACGGCACCGCCTGGAAGCTCCGGACCAAGCAGGTCGAGGCTGCGTGTCCGCTGGTGCTGACTTTGCGCCGAGTTTTGCGGATAAACAACTGGCGCGTAGGCAGCGGTCTCTCCAGCGCCAATAAGAAAATCTTCGTTTGTGTCACCCGAGCCGAACTGGTCATGCTCGGGCTCGTCAGATCCGCTGCCTTCCAGCAAGTTTCCTGAACTGGCAAACTTTTTCCTGGGCTGTCGAGGCTGCAGCAACTGTTTTTGCTGCTGTTGTTGTTGGAAAAGCCGCTGCTGCTGTTGTTGTTGCTGCAGCTCCATCTGAGTGGACTTGGGCTGCTCCAGATCAACGCCCTTGTAGCGCTCGTCAGCCAGCTCAGCCGACTTGGTCTTTTGACGACGCCGCTCCTTGGGCCCAAGAGATCTCGAGGCGCGTTTGGCCCGGCTGAACTCGGCGTCGCGCTCCTGCTCTCGGGCTCGTCGGATGACCTGCATAGCCGCGCCGCCGCCGCCGCCGGCTCCGCCAGGCGCAGTTGACGATGCAAGCGAGGACGCCGAGGCGGCATAGGCATCCAGTGTGCCAGCCTTCTTGCTGTACTTGCCGCCGCCGTAGGGCTGCGGCCGGCCAGGCATTCCAAACTCGTCGCTATCGGCTTCGTCGTCGAAGTCAAGATTGCGCGGCTTCGACTGCGGCGGCAGCGGTGGCGGAGGCGGGCGCATGTCGCGTGGTGCAGGAGATGGAACCGGAGCGGCTGCTTCTTCCTCAGTTTCAGTTTCACTGTCCGATTCAGTAGCGGTGTCGCTGTCAGAAAATTCTTCATTATTATCAGTCCCCTTTCGCTTGTGTCTACGCGGTGGCGGCAGCGGTTGCGCCTGAGGTTGCGCTGGCTGCGGTGGTGGCTGCCGCTTCGGCACGTTCGCATAGATTGGCTCATCCTGCTGCTGTGGCTGATGCTGCTGCTGCCACCGCGTCTCACCAGTAGGTTGCTGAGGCTGTGACTGTGGAGCTCTAGCAACAGGCCTGGGAGTGACCTCTGGAGGCGTTGTACCAACGGCAACATCTGGTGCAATAGTTGGACCGCGAGGCTTCGGCTTCGGCGGGGGCGCCGCTGGTTCTGGCGCTGCAGGCGGATCTGGCGTAGCGTACTGGTGCTGCCGACCGGTTGTCTCAAACGACATAATCTTCTCTTTCAGCGACATCTTTGACGGAGTCGGCATTGGCGGCGCGTCCGCCGGGCTGCTGGCAGCGGAACTGGCCGCCAAGTTGTCTTGGCTGATTCGGCTGAGCTTGTCAGCCAGGCTGGGACGCGACGGAGCGGCTGCGGCCGCTGCCTGTGCCACCGGCTGCGGCTGAGCTGAAGTTGGAGCGGCACTGGGGGCAGGAGAGGCAGCCGATGGAGAGGATGATGGCTTTGATGGTGCAACAGGCTTCTGAACGACAGCTCTGCTTTTATCCTCGTCTTCATTGTCATCCTCCTCATCATCATCAGTTGATGATTCGAAGCTGGAAGAGCTGCTGCTGCTGCTGCTTGCTTCATCGGATTCTTCTTCGGAATCGATCGACGTCTCTTTGACAGCGATTTTTGGCGCCTTAATGGCGACGGGCGGCGCCGGTGCGTCTTCAGTTTGGACCTGCATGTCGCCGACGGCTACATCTACGTCCAGCTCTGCATCCTTGGTCAGGTCCGGGTTGGACAGCAGCAGTCTATTAGAGTTGGCCATGCGGCCCAGCGTCTTGTCAATGTGACCCAAATCCTCGTCCACATGGTCGATGGTGTTGTCCATGGAAATTAATTCGCGCACAACGTCGTCCGCGTGCTGCTTCTTGCCAGCGCCAACAAGTCGGGCGGCTTCAGCTAGATTTTCTTCGGACTTTGCCATTGGTGCCGCTGTTGCCGCAGCGGCGGAGGACGATGAAGGAGCTGCTGGCTGACGCAGCGGTTGCGGCTGAGAAGCAGTCCGACTGCTAAGAGGCGGATTCAGTCCTAGGCGCTGATTCATCTGGCTCGGCGCCTCTCTTGATTTTGGCGCCAGCTGCGGCTGAGCACTGGGCAGGGCGCTAAGCGTTGGCACCCGGAAGTAGCTCTCGGCACCCTCGTCCTCCGACGATTGCTCCGATACATTAGGCTGAGGCGACGGTTGACTTCGAGGCTGCGATGATGGCGGTTGACTTTGAGTCTGTTGCGGAGGCTGAGACTGCGGTTTCGGCTGAGCCACTTGCGCCGCCGGCCCTGTAGGTTTCTTTGCCGGTTTAGGCTTGGGAGGCGGCGGCGGCTTCTCTGGCCGGCCGCGATCTTCCATGCTAGCAATGAGAGCTCGAACGCCGGGATTGCGTTTCGACTCGATAGCGCCGCTGCCGGAGGCCTGCTGCGACGACGATGCTGGTGGCGCCGTTTGCGGTGGAGTTTTCCTCTGCATCGTTTCAATTGGCGGCTCTTCTTCCACTGAAGCGGGCGAAGAAGTTTTTGCTTGCTCAGGCTCCGACTTCTTTGCGGCTATCGGATAAGGCGCCTGAGCTGGCGGCGGAGGCGGGGGTGGACGGGGACGCGCTATTAACTGAGGCTGCTGCTGCTGCTGCTGCTGTCCGCCAACGAACGGTTTTGGGCCGAGTGGCAGCGGTGAGAATTTCGGGGCGGCGGCTTTTGAAGCGGCTAACTGACGCGCCAACAGTTGACGAAGATTATCCGGATCGTTCGGATCTGGCGGCACAGTGGAATCAACTGCGTCTGTTGCGATGGATTTCTCTGATTCCGCCGGCTCTTCAACAATGCTGTCAACTTTGTGCTGCTGCTTGGCAGCTGCTGCTGCCGCGGCCGCCGATACACGCGAGTCGGACTTGCCAAATGAAGAGCCGACGCTTGAGCTGCGGCTAAGAGAAGACTCGGACTCCGAGTAGTACTCCGAGTTGCGCTCCGCTATGGTAGGTAGGCCGGCTGGATTCTGGTGCTGCGGCGGCGGCCTGCGCAGCTGTGGCGGGTTCGGTATCGGCTGTTGTTGCTTCTTCTTTTTCTTCTCCTGCTGAGCTCTCGCTTGTGCCAACTGTTTAGCCTTGGCTTCGTGAAGTCGTTGGGCCGCCTGTCCTCTGGTCACGTGATCCTGAGAATACTTAACCAAATCTTCGATTGACGCTAGCTGCAACGTCTCTACCTCGGCGTCCAAGTCCTGGGTGTACAAGTCCCGGCCAACTTCTTCGTCCGAATCCGACTCCGAGTCTTCGTCAGTTGATATCGTTGAAGATCTCTGACTGTCGGGCTCTTGCGACTCGATCTCAGCTGGCTGATAATCGCTTTGCGGCTGCTGCTCAAGGTAGCACTCGCCCGAATCGTCCGAATCGTCCGAGGAAGAGGACGATGACGAAGACGAGTCAGCTAAGGGAGATCGGCGAGTTCGTCGATTGGACAGAGCCTTCTTGGGCGATGGCAGCTGGTCCACGGTTCTAGCTGACGCGTTAGACGCGCGAGTCTGCTCGTAGTTTGCGTAGAATTTGTCTCGCTGATCGCTTAACCGTCTTTGCCGATCGTCTATTGACTGTTGAATGCCGGCCGACGGTTGGTCATAACGACCTGGTTGAAGTGGCACAGACGGCTGCTGCTGCGGGCCTCTGCCAGCCACCAAAACGTGCGGGGACCGGCCGGCGCTCAGCTTGGACTCCAGATTTTGCTTTGGTGCGCCGCGTCAATAAGCCTCTTGTTGCTTTTTTTTAAATAACAAACTATTTTTGTCTAAGATGCAACAAAACAGAAATGAAGACTTATAAGACTTGCGAGGCCTAGAATCACACAGAGATGCAGATTTTTTTGCTGCACAATAGACTATTAGGGCTTCTACTAGAAGCCAATCTGTAAGTAATAGAATTAACCATTAAGTTATTACAGAGTAATGCAAACAGCATTAGGATTTTCTTTCTTATAAAATATTGGAACTTAGATTCATATAATTGTCTTTGTTCTGGCATAATAGAAAAATTACTATAGAAAATGACCTTAATTTTTTAATCAGATTAGCTTTTGTGCCAAAAAATTTAATTCTACAATATATACAAAATATTACAGTCTACTTATTAAAAAGCTTTTAAATAGGATTGAAAATATATTTTTTTATTTTAGAAAATTAAAAATGATAAAATTGGTTTTAAAAAGTGTTATTTTTAGTCATTAACTTCTACTGAAAAGCCTTATATATAATATTTTCTTTTTTAAAACTATCTTTCTAAGCTATAATGTGTGCATTTTAACTGTGGGTGTATGAATTTGGTTAATTTTTTTCATTATCAAGAAATATTTATACAGAACACAAGATAAATAAAAACAATATACATTTGAAGCTAATAAAAACATTTAATTTATAGCAAAATACTAAGCTAGCCTGTCAATTATATTTTTTCATGTCAGCAGAGGCTTTAAGCATAAATAAATGAACACCCAACAGTTCTTGGTCTTCGCTTATTTTCTTAGCAGCTTAGTTGCCTTTGCAGCTCTCAGCTGAGTTAGCAGCTTTGGCCTCAAATGATTTTAATGGGTCAACCCAAAATTTTGCCTACTAAAAATAGGAATCAAGAAAATAATTGAAGGCACCAAGCACAAGTTATGATGGCACCACATTAACCATAATTACATCGACATTAATATATTTTCTGCCCGAAAGGATCTCGAATCAAAAGTTAGGTCTACACATCAAAGTTAAGGCTAAGACGTATTTGATTTATCCAGTATGCAGTAAAAGACTGTGACGAAACAATCGCAAATATTTTGCTTTTAATTTCGCTTTTTTATTTGTGACGAATTTTTTTCTACATGGCAACTCAATGTAGTCGATCATACTTTTCCACCAAACACTCCAGTGGGCTGCCAGTCCGTTCTTAATAGAATTTCGAAAAAAGCGGAACAATTACCAAATTAAATACAATTGACAAACAAATGCCTAATATTTTTATGATAATCAGAGCCATTTTAGTTGAAAAATAACTTTAATTGATTTACTGTAACTAGCCACTAAATATTTTTATGGTATGATAACTAATTCTGTTGATACGTTTGTTTTAACATTTTTCAGTTAACAAATTTAAAACGTAACTGGCCGCATGCTTGCGGCTTTTACTAACAGTAACACACTTACGAAACGATTTTACAATCAATGGGCTTCATAATGGAAAAAGTGCTCAGGCAACTGATTATCAAGAGTTTAAGCTATCGATCGAACCCTTAAGATTATTTAAATACAATAAACTTTAACTCTTATTAGCTAACCTGGAGTGGCGCAGCTAGGATCGAGATGCGCAGGGGCGACAATCCAGCCCCGATTCGCCCCTCTCAAACCAAACTCACCAGAGTCCGCTTCCCTTCGAAAATTTCTAGCTGCGCCCCTGTTAGCTAAATTAACATGCTGTATTGCCATTTATTCTTTTTAAAAGCAACGTGCATGTAATTAAACATTACCAATCGATAAATAATTGAGATCAAGTCGGGGCCGCGCATGTAATTTTGGTTTCATTGTATTCAGAAAGCTTTGCTATGCTCTATAGTACAACATCGCTTTCCAGACTAATACGTGCAGAAATTTATGTCTCAATGGATTAAAATGCATTCTTATGTTTACACTGAACACGACATATTCTTCAGATGAATTGAGTTTTTGGTCTCATTTATCTGGTCAATCTGTCATTACAAGAAAACACAAAGTTCGCCATAAAATATTTCATCTATTTAAATAAGGCTGGAGCAAGCTGTTTAAATCCAACAGAATGCAATCAAAGTCTTAAGTACATGTACTTTTGTTAAAATTTATCGCCTTGAGTAATTTATTTTACGGCAAAGTAAGCTAATTTTTGTGAAATATGCGGGAAAAAAGCAGCAATAATTACACAGGGTATAAAAGCAGGGCTGTGTTGATCAGAGATGGTGATGGTGATGCAACCATATTGGCAGAGAATTAGCGTTAAGCTTTCAATAGTTTGCAACAGATCCCTACATATCGATACAAGTACGATTAAGAATTGAAAACAATTTTAAACTGAATCAGAGTTGGCTAGCAGCGGCCGCTGGGGCAGAGACAGATGCAGATAATAACCGATTGAGTCTGGCGCTTTAAATCCGGGGTCCAGCATCCTTGGCTCCATCACGGCCAGGCCGCCAGTAACTGAGTGCCCTGCATTCGGTTGATAGATCACTCGCTGGCGCCCGTTTAGATCGGCGCCGAGTTGCAATCTTTGCCGCGGATAGCTCTTGTCCAGGCGGTATTTGCGAAAGCAGACAAACAGCAGGATTAGCAAAGCTAGGAGGCCGACGCCGCCTCCCAGCAGGGCGATTAGCAGTCGCTCTTCGTACGGATCCATGCCCCCCATGTCTCCAGCTAGATTGCCTGCGTGTCAAGAGGGGAGGCTCAAGCGCTGCGCAGCGTAACATGAATGCACTTACTTACTAGACGATTTTCAATTCGGACGTGTGTGAGTTATTGCTATAATTAGAAATAAATGGCCGAGTACTTGGCAAATGAATTCCTAGACAGTAGCTCTCTCTCTCTCTCTCTCTCTCTCTCTCTGCAGCTGTTGCACCCCGGAAGTCGTTTTTTTTGCAAATTTGCTTCAACCTTAATTTACGGAGCTCATTTTTTCTAGCCTTAAAGCGCAGCTGTTTCAACACGGGGGTATAGCTCAGTGGTAGAGCATTCGACTGCAGATCGAGAGGTCCTTGGTTCAAATCCGAGTACCCCCTCGTAAACTTTTTGATTGTGCCTCATATGATTCGCTTTTAAAATTCACAAACCAACAGCCTGGGGACTAAGCAAGCATTTCAAAGGACTCTCAAGCTGCTGCGTTGAATTTTTGGTGAGATTGGTCGCCTGATCTTAATAAATGAACTGTTTGTGAAATTTTCAGACACAAAATTGAAGAGTTCGATGTTTACACCCTGTACAAGCTAGGTTTAGCCTATAGGGGAAGAGAGAAGACTATGACCACCGTGAGATGACCAAGAGCCGCTTAAGAACCTCGGCTTCAGTTCCGTACGAACCCGCCCTGAGGATTCAGACGAAATCCCGGTAGCTTTGGCCTGAGGGCGAGGTCCTACGCCTGTTCTGCAGTAGCTATATAAGGTGCCTTTAACGCGAGGTCATAGCATGAGCACCAAGGCTGCCACCACTCTGTATGACCTGACGCACCTGATGACATTCCAGGTCTAACGAAGACAGAGCCCCGCCCAGATAGTAAATCCGGGATTCTACCTAATCAGCTAGACATAGATATGCCCTAAATCGGGTATCAGGTATCAAGCACTGAAGGGCTTCTGTGCAGGCGATCCTTGATGGCCGTGTGGAAAAGAGAGAGACTCCGGGGACAGGTTACTAAGAGTAGCGAGGGGAGAACATGAACTCTTACTCGCCGTCACGTGCTCATAGCTCCCACACCGCTCATTCACACTTCACACAGACGCGCGCCGTCAGTTGCGGCGTGCAGGCCACACGAACCGCCCATTGGTCGCTCAATAAGAACTGAGTTACTAATATCTTCTGGCTCAATTCTCCAAGCGCAAAGCCCAGAACAAAAATAGACAAAGATCCCAAAATAAGCAATAGGTGGATTAACAATAAAATAAGCGCGGGAACTTACCGGCGGCTGGTACGGAAGAGAGAGAGCGAGGCGGCCGGAGCTGAGATGAAGGCACGATGGCAGTCTAAGACCTGAGCTGAGGTAGCTTCATTCAACTCCTGGTGATTGGAAAGGAAGAACTAACTCCCCGAAGGGAAAGGGACGAAAAAAGCCTTAGCTTCAATCGCATGAAGATTCTCAGTTTAAAACTGGTTGTTTTTAGATGCCTCAGAATACAAAATGGCCGCCATCTCATCTCACGTTGCCATGGCTCCCTCTCTCCGATTGGCCGCCGGCTGATGACGCTGAAATGAGTATACCATGAGATGACGCTATCTGAAGAGAGTGGTGGGAATGAGGTCATAATGGGGAACTGGAGAAGAGATGGAGAACAATAGGAACGGGCCAAGAACAATGGAAAAGCAAACACAAGAAAGACAAACAAAAGTGGAGAGCAATATAAAAGGTAAACATGACATAACAGGAAGAAACAGAACAATACGAGCGTAGAAGTGGTTGTGAGGTGGAAGGCATGAGAAATGGGATTGGGGGCTGACAGGGATGTGAATAGAGTTTTCACTAACCAGGGGTAGAAAAGGGGGAAGAATTGTTAGGAAAGATAGTAAAACGCGCAGAGAATACTGTAAGTAGCATAATTTTTGGGGCGCCAAAAGAGGATAAAGAGGGTGATGAGGAGGATGAAAAGAGGCTTAAAACAGGCTCCAGAACGCGCATCCCAAGTCTAGGAAGAGCTGGAGGCAAGGCGGATGGGTAGTTGACGTGGCTAGAGGGGAGGCTGGGAAGAGGATAAATCCCAATCCCATCTTCACATCTTATAGCAGCTGTGGCTAGGAAAAGAATTCCGAGTCAAGAGGCAGAATAATGGCTATGGAGCATGAAAAAAGCTAGTAATAACTACGAAATGCTTACCTGTATACAGCCGATAAAATAATTTTTGATACAAACGGTCCCTCCTTAGCCTCTATGCGTATTCATGAATCTATATATATGATTGCAACGAGAGAGCTGTGTTTACTGTGTAGGACTAAATTTCTCTTTGCTTTCTTCATGTATATACAAGATAGCGAATAAAAATATACATACAAAAAATCTACGTGTATTGCTAGGGCCGAGGGCTATTCGTACTCAGCTATCAGACTGTATTTACCACGCAGCTATAGCTAAGCACACACGTCTCGATTAATTGCGCAAATTGTGTCACACTATACTTAAGTTTCAGATAATGTGCTCCGTTCTATTGGAACTTCGTTGACATATTTCGTATATTTTTTTTGAGCGGTTCAAACGGTCAGTGCTCAGAAACGAAATGTTTTTTTTAATTTTAAATATCCTACAAAAATTATTTAAGTTAGAAAGTTTCACAAAAAGTTAGCGGTTCCTCAGTTCACTCGCAGGGCTTGGTCGGGTCGGACTTGCTGACTGGGTGTCGGCGGCAGTCGGGGCCCAGCACCAGGGCGCACCGCATGCTCCGGGCCAGCGAAGCGCCGACGCACCAGCGCCTCGGACCGTCGGACTTGCAGTGCGCGCAGCTGCCAGCCATCGTGTAGCTGGCGGGGCTGCCGCCCTTCAGCACGCGGATGCAACGACCGTTGACTGAGATGTTCTCTGTCTCCTGGGAGATCTCCTTGCCGCCTAGCAGCTTCGTCTCCGTCTTCGGGTCCGACGGGCAGTCGCCAGCAGCTTCGACATCAGCGCCGTGCTCGTTGGCCTCATCAAAGAACTCTTCCTCATCCGCCTCAGAGTCCTCGTTGGCGAAATCGAAATCCTCTTCGGCGCGCACCGTCGCCGTCAGGAAGGCGAAGGCGAGGGCGAGGCGAGGGCTGGCGCGGATTTGAGCTGAGTGAAATTTCGGTTGAGACAGCGGCTCGGCAGTCGGGGTGGCTCCAGCGCCGCATATTTATAAAGCGGCTGCTGTGAGCCTGGGAGATGCTGCACGTGGCGCACGCAGTAGCCGAGGCAGAGTTTCACGTGTCTAAGGACTCTCAAATAGAGTCAGTGGCCCCCAGGTACACGGCATCACGTTTTATGTTGGGGTGGGCTATTTATGAAAAACAATTTTTCATACAATGTTTAGTGCCCCCTCTTAATCTAAAAGCCTTAGAGATATTGACCTATTGTGTTGCTCTGTTTAGCCTATTGAGCCATGTGCATCTTTCAGTGACTAGTTGGACAAACTCATTACACTCTTTGACTCCGTTTGTCTCTCCTTTCCAAGAAAAAAGACAGTTTCTACTTTTCAACACTTGCTGCACCAATCTGCCGAGATTTTCTCGTCGGAAGTTTTCCCGCTGTAAGTTTACCCGCCGAGTTTTTACCGCAGCGAGGTTTTCTCGTAGCGAGTCCTCTTGCACGACGTTTTACTCCGTAGCTTTTTAGCTCTTTAATTACTATTCCCTTTCTATTAATATTCCTTTTAGCTCGTATTACTAGACAAATCATCCTAGATTTTCGAGTAAACATTACGCAAACGCAAAGTTTTAATGCAGCGAATGTAGGACAGAATTTGTTGTCAAGTAGCTCTTCTGCTTGTACCTTATTGTGGTGCTATATACAAGGACCACTAAGTGAAAGAAGTTCTTAATTAACTAGTGAGAAGTCCTTGGTGCTATGATTTTGGCTATATTTCAAAATTAGATCAACAGACGCGGTTATAAAAACATTTTTAAAAAGTTTGCAAAAAGGCGCAAATATTTGCTGCAAGATGACTGTTACAATATCACATTTATTTAATCCAAATCTTTTCCATATGTGCCAAATAGACGATAAATTTATATTATTTACTCGGGTAACTACTTACTAAGCAGTAAATAAAGTAAATCTTCAAAGTAGATCTTCAAATCGTATTAAACCTTCAAATCAAATCCAATATCGGTATGTGAAATACTGAAAGTTTTAGAAAACTAGATAAGAATAACTATTATAATGATCATTTTATTGATGTGTTCTAAACTTTTTTGCCATAATATATGAAGTGAAATAAAAAATGAAAGCTAAAAAAGTAAACAGTAAAATTGGTGCAACGATCAGAAAGTCCCAGTTATCGAGTCGGAGCTCATTCGCAGGACTTGGTCGAGTCGGACTTGTCTACGGAGTGCAGCCGGCAGTCGGGGCCCAGCACCAGGTCGCACCGCATGCTCATGGCCATCGGCGAGCCAACGCAGCTGACCCCGGGGCCCGAGGCCTTGCAGTGCGCGCAGCTGCCAGCCACCGTGTAGCTGTCGGGGCTGCCGCCCTTCAGCACGCGGATGCAACGACCATGGACCGAAATGTTCTCCGTCTCCTGGGAGATCTCCTTGCCGCCTAGCAGCTTCGTCTCCGTCTTCGGGTCCGACGGGCAGTCGGTCTTCTCTACCTCGTCGGCTTCGTCGTCGTTATCGAAGGCATCGTCGGCCTCGTCGGCCTGTTCAGCATCGTCCACGTCGTCGAAGAACTCAACCTGGTCCTCGGCAGAGTCGTCGACATTATCGAACGCATCCTCGGCGCGCACCGTCGTCACGGCCAGTAGGGCGAAGGCGAGGGCTAGGGAAAGAAGGGCGAAGCGCATGGCTGGCGGCTTTGTGCTTTGGTTAGAGACTGCGGCTTGCAAACACTGGGAGGCTGGTCTAGTTGTTGGCTTCAGGCCCAGGCGAGCGCCTCATTTTTATAGAGAGCGATAACAATGAGCGGCGGGTCTCGCAGTGGTCGCTCGTGTCAGCCGGTTCGACTCAGGTCTCGTGCTCGCGTGGCACTGGTGGCACCGGGTAACACGTGCCGTGCCTGCTTGCTGTATTATGTAGCGAGTTGTCTATTGTGTTGCAAAAACGGTAAGGCAGACAGACGCATTTGAATGGAGGCAGATTTTTTTATTGTGGCCCTACCAACCAACCCTTTAGACACTCATTTTCCAGGCTGCAACCAACCCTTTAGACACGCATTTTCCAGGCTTGCAAGGTTGCTAGTATTCGAGTATGCAAAATGCTGGCTGTTTACGCGAAGAATTCAGTTTATAATAATCGAGGCACAAAATGCTCTCTGCCTTGGAACCTAATTGCCGTGCAGAGGAGTGGATGAGAGCTGCTATGGGTGCCAAGCTTTGCATTGTCTGTATTTGCGTAAACAATTCCATGAAATCTAGTTTAACCAAAAAAACATCGCTTATCGACTCTACCAGAAGGAAAATAAAAAAGCAGAAAGGTCAACCTTTGCAATGCAAATAAAGTCCCTAAAACCGTTTGGGGTGGGATTACTTTCCGACGCGAGTATATTTCTCCCTTCTACAATTTGCAGTATTCTGGTATTGGGGAAGACAGATACAGTCTATAGAGAGAGCAGTTTAGCTATGCGCATTCAATGGCACGGCTTGTCCCTGTCGTTGGGATCCACCGAATAAATGCCGCAGTCCGGTCCGCGGACCAGGGCGCACCGCGTGCTGTGCATCATGCCGGGACCGGTGCAGCCGATGCCCGCGCCGAGTGTGCGGCACCTGGAGCAGTTCTCCGCGTTGACAAAGTCAGCCGCAGTGCCGCCCTGCAGCACCCAGATGCAGCCCATTTTCGTTTGGATTCGTTCAACAACCTGGGAGATGATCTTGCCGCCGATGCTCTTGGTGCGAGTCTTTGTCCCGCTGGGGCAAGAGTCCGCCTCGCCGCCAGCGACGCTGCTACTTGAGCTGGTAGTCGTCGTCGATTCCTCGGACGTCTCCGGCGGAGCTTCCTCCTCCGAGGTGGTGGTCATTGTGTGCACCTCGTGTCCGTCGTCCATGGCTGCGGAGCCGTTAGCCATGGTGACAAACCATGATAGATAGATAGATAGGGCCAAAAGGCAGCACAGAGGCAGTAGTGCAAGTTTCATATCGGCTGGTCGAATTATGTGCGTTGGATAAAAATAAGTTTACCTGACTGACAGACTGACTTCGCGCTCGACCCTGCCCAGATCCTAATATTTATAATCGAGTTTTTTTGGGGACGTGGTGCTTAGACCACCAGTGTCGGCAGCTGAATTTTGTGGTTCTGCTGACTGCTCCATTTTGTCGCTTTCGTCGGCTCGTCTGAGCCTTTCTGTGAATAGCTATAGCGATACAGACGAGAGTAGTTGCTTTGGGGAGTTTCAGTCTAGACTTCTTCGAAGAGCCATTCGTTGTTAATCGTTAATCATTTTTTCTTATTTTTGTTTTGACGGGAAATATTGGAGCAGGGGAGAAAAAGGCAACAGCACGCAGTTGGGGGTGAAGGGGTGAAGGGGGGGGGGGGTAATGCTTCTAGGACTCAAAAGGAGTCGAGAAAAATTCCAGGGTCGAGTAAGCTCAACTGATGACTCATATGGCATAGTGTCTTACCAGACAATAAAACAATGATAAGCTCTTTTCAGAGACGCAAATCAATTGGCTTCTGCGTTAGTTTAATGGGCTATTCAATACGGTAGACCAATATTTCAACAATAGCAAAACTATAGTTGATATCAATATTTGCTATTGTGGACTAGAAAACCATATATAGTTGTAAAATTTGCAATCATTACTCATGTAAAATTTAGGTAATTTCATTCCGATCAGTGATCAGTGATGGTAAAACGAGTTGTAAATTTGTGAAAAATGCAGAGCAAAAATTAAAAATAACGACATAACAGAGGCTAAAATCGCATAGCAGTTTTTTTCTAGCTTTCAATCCAGATTAGCTTACGAGCTATTTAGAGCTCCATGGAAACTGTTCTAAAATAACTTGATCAGCTTCTCCAAGGAAAAGAAATTATATAGTTTTCTCTGTTGAAAGCAGGACCGAGAAGACAATTTTGCTTTATACAGTATGCGACCTGATCTCTCTAATCAAAGGTGTGATGGAATTAAAAAATGTTCGAGGCGCTAAATAAGTTACGGGCGCTCATAAGATACTGCTAAAAGTAGCGACTAATGTAAATAGGTTATATTTTTTGTCACTTCTCGTGACACTTTTTAAGAGAAAAATTATTTTAGAAATTAAACGATGGACTCTCAGTATGGTGCCTAGACGTCTAATCAATAGATATTTTTTCTTTTTTTCTATTTTCTTCAAGCATATTTTTTTCTCAACTAACAATAATGCTTGTTTAGGCACTTTTTTGCCATTAAAATTTGAAATTGCCCTGATTGCATGCCTTTATTTTTTTAATCAATCTCTATGCATGCGTGATTGTTTGAATTGAAAATAAAAAAATGAATTATTTATCCGAAAAGCTAAACGCGAAGATTCGAAAAATTTTTTTTTGTATATTTGAACTAGTGCAGAGTCACAAAATTGTTACTCCGATAACTGCTATAGTAAAAATTAACCATACGAGCATTGAAACTGCTTCCCGTTTCATTTGGACAGAAATCAAACAAATATTGACTGATAGCTAGAGGAACTCGGCAGGATGAATAAACATCCATCCGGATGTAGCTAAATGTCTCATATAACTTCTGTTGAGCGCTTTCTGGTGAACCAAAAAATGGTACAGAACGTACATTTATGTAGTTTGGTTGTAGCTAAATTTATCGAAGCTATAAATCATAAACGACGAAAGTCGCCAGAAAATAAAACACTATTTTTTTTAAAAAAGCTTGGCTTCTTACTCAGACATTTGTAAGTAATTAGGTGGTCAGCTACTGGCTAGGGCATCTGTTTTATAACCGAAGGGTCGGGTGCTCGAGGTCCAGCTCTAGAGAACAATTTGTGCATTGCTTCAGTCAACCCAGCTGAGATCGGGTACCAGTTTGAGCTAGGAAAATGTAGGATTGGCTGATGCGGCCCCTCCAGCCCGTTTAGAAAAAATCATTTGATTTGAAAAATCGCATTCCCAGCCAACTAACGAGTTCCGATCTTCTCAGCGAACCAGACATCGAGATTGGAACTCCAGCTGCCAAAGACCGAGGATTGGCTAGCTGTCCCACGTGATAATTAGCTATAAAATAAAAAAATCGCCCAAAAAGAGACTTTTCGGGCAACATGCAGACATCAACCCACGCGAAGAAAACAACTAGTGATTGAAAAACACGATAGCAACAAGTACAAGCTAAGGTAAGAAGTGTTTTGTCGCCTGTTTGAGCTAGTCGTGTATCGGGATGGGAGGCAGTCAAGTGTGAATTTGTCTTCGAACTGCAAGCTCCCCGAGTTTATTGCCAATCAGGGCATTCGAGCGTGCGCATTCACTGGGGATTATTTTCCTCGGATTCTGCTAATCCTCGCATGCAAATTGTAGTCGGGCGTTTTGGGAGGAGACACGACAATAACAGAGAGAGCTGAGTAGTTACTATGCACCTGGGGAATCGCGATTGCGTCCATCTTTTTCATCTGTCTTGTTGATGAGGCAAAAAGATTATTTAGCTAGAAAATTGCCCACTTTTTATGATAATTGTTGTACTGCTTACAATCTGAGTCTTATTGATTTAGAATCGATAAATTGATTGCCAATCTTTCCAAGCTTTTCTCCTCGTTTCTTTTTCGTCTGTCTTTTATTTTCCAACGCATAGAAACTATTCGATTCGATAATCAGGTTCGAAGTTCGGAGACCACCTGTGCGACTCCACGTGTCAGAAATTCACACGCCGTCCATATCCTTGGGAATTATCGACCCAAAAGGTACCCAGCTATCTGTTCCCCCGAAGCGAGCTTGCCGATAACTCAATATAAAGTTTCGCCGTAAAACATCCCGATCTAGGAAATTCTCCCACAGCAATACCAAATGGACGCCACAGACACGCCCGAGTGCGAGCTGTTGGCCTCCGAGCTGGCCAATTCATCAACAGCCGTAGTCGGCGTCCGAGCCAGCTTCAACTCGTCCAATGCGCTGCTAATTATGTTCATCATTGGCTGCATCTCGGTGCTGGTTGCCAAGCTGTTTCAAGTTCTCACTGATCAGGTCTATCAACAGATGGTGAGTTCTGTATAGGGGTCGATGTTCTCCAGATCTGGCATGGAAACTAATTGAAGTTCGCGTTTGGCTGCTATAGTCAATTAGACACAGAATAGGAACAGAAGAATATCAGACTTTCAGATATTTAATTAAGACATTTAATTTGTAGGAAAAGGACAGAAATCATGCAATTTTAATTACATAATAAAATCTGATGCCGTGATCCGTTCTCCCTGAGATAAATTAATTAAGGCTAGATTAAGCAAAAGGAAAAATTTACGCAAAACAAATCAAACTATCAATAAAACGAATCCCAGGATACGGGTGACAACACCTTCGATGCGGGAGGCAACGTCAGCGTGGGTCTCACCGCCACCACGTTGGTTTCGCAATGGACCTGGGCAGCCACTTTGCTTCAGTCGTCCTCGGTGGCCAGCAAATACGGAATCTCCGGCCCATTCTGGTACGCATCGGGCGCCACCATCCAGCTGTTGCTGTTCGCCATGATCTCCGTGCAGTTGAAGATCCGGGCACCCGGCGCCAAGACGTTCCTGCAGGTGATCTGGGCCAGATTCGACAAGAAGACTCACATCACATTCTGCGTGTTTGCCCTGGCTACTAACATCATAGTGACGTCAATGCTGATGCTCGGTGAGCTGGGGGGGGGGTGCTGGATGAAGTTTTCCCTTACTTAATGCGCAGGGGTCGGCAACCTTTTTTTACCTCGAGAGCCAGATATAGACCAGGAACATGGTTGCGGGCCATTGTAGAAAAAAATTAAGTAATTTCAGATTTAGAGCTGAGAAGATAAGAGGAGAGAAAAGCGAAAGAGATGCTAGAAGAAAATGAGAGGAGAGAGAAAGAGCGGAGAGGGAGAGAAGAGAAAGAGGAAGAGGGGAGGAGAATAAGAGGAGAGTGACAGAAGAGGGAAAGGAGAGGGAGAGGAGAGGGAGAGGAGAGGGAAAGGAGAGGGGGAGGAGAGGGGTGGAGTGAGAGGAGAGGGAAAGGAGAGGGGGAGGAGAGGGGAGGAGAGGGGGAGGAGAGGGAGAGGAGAGGGAGAGGAGAGGGAGAGGAGAGGGAGAGTAGAGGGAGAGGAGAGGGAGAGGAGAGGGGGAGGAGAGGGAGTGGAGAGGGGAGGAGAGGGGAGAGAGGGGGGAGAGGGGAGGAGAGGGGGAGGAGAGGGAGAGGAGAGGGAAAGAAGAGGGAAAGGAGAGGGGGAGGAGAGGGGGAGGAGAGGGAGAGGAGAGGGAAAGGAGAGGGAAAGGAGAGGGTAGGAGAGGGAGAGGAGAGGGAGAGGAGAGGGGGAGGAGAGGGAAATGAGAGGGAAAGGAGAGGGAGAGGAGAGGGAGAGGAGAGGGGGAGGAGAGGGGGGAGAGGGGGGAGAGGGGAGGAGAGGGGGAGGAGAGGGAGAGGAGAGGGAAAGAAGAGGGAAAGGAGAGGGGGAGGAGAGGGGGAGGAGAGGGAGAGGAGAGGGAAAGGAGAGGGAGAGGAGAGGGAAAGGAGAGGGGGAGGAGAGGGAAAGGAGAGGGAGAGGAGAGGGAAAGGAGAGGGAAAGGAGAGGGAAAGGAGAGGGAGAGGAGAGGGAAAGGAGAGTGAGAGGAGAGAGAGGAGACAGGAGAGAAGTGAGAAGAGAGGGAATAGTGTGAATTTTTTCTTCAATTAGCATTTCCGACCATTGTCTTTGCATGAGCGGGCCGGATTGCAATAGTAAACTTTTTAAGGGTCAGAGGGCCAGATGGAGAGCCCTCGCCATCAGGTTGCCGACCCCTGCTTGATGGGATCAAGTCGCTAATTAATGTCAAAACTGTCAACGATTCTCACAGGTGGCACAGCTGTGCTGACCAACCTGATCAAGGATTTCTCCGTGGAGTACGCCACCTGTTTAGTCTGTGCCGTTATTGGCTCCTACACCTTCATTGGCGGACTGGGAGCCACGTTCTACATGAGCTACTGCGCTACTACCATCATGTTCGTGATTCTGCTCATCTGCATTCTGCAAGTCTACCACGTTGAGACCTCTGGCAATCCGTTGGGTAAGCGATGGGGGATAAATCGCTAAAAAGCAAAACGCTTGGCGAAAACATTTTAAAACTGACGGAAGACTCGCGTTTAATGGAAACTTCATTGGAGGCCGTGACCCCCTCTTGTATCCCCTCATAGACTAGGGGCGCCCACCCCATAGACAAGGGGCGCCCACCCCATAGACAAGGGGCGCCCACCCCATAGACAGGGGGCGCCCACCCCATAGACAGGGGCGCCCACCCCATAGACTAGGGGCGCCCCTTAGAAACCCCAATATGGCGCCCTTTTGGTGGAAATCAAATTTTCACTAACTATAAGTATTGCGTCATTCTAATCTCGAGGGTATTTTTTGAAGTCCTTCCTGACTTCTTGAAGTACGCGCCAAAAGAGAAATAAAAAACGCATAAAATACGTCCTCCCCGACCCCAAAATTGAAGGCTCCGTGTCGAAAGTCTACCAATACGTCGACTGCTCCAAAGGTCCGGTTGGGAACGAGGGGCGAAGCTATCTCACCCTGATCAGCATAGACGGACTCATGTTCGGGATTATTAACATCATTGGTAAGTGCAATCCTATTCACTCACTTCTATTGTTTCGCTATTTTTCCCCGGCGGAAAATAAGCGACGGATTTTCTCGCCGCAGGCAACTTTGGCACCGTGTTCGTGGACCAGTCCTTCTGGCAGTCCAGCGTTGCCGCCAAGCCGAAATCTGGCGCGCTCGGATTTCTCTCCGGCGGCATGGTCTGGTTCGCCATACCGTTCTGCTTTGCCACGGCCATGGGACTCGGCTGCATCAGCCTGGGCTTCCTGCAGGGCCAGCCCATTCTGTCAGATGCTGACGTTGACAAGGGTGCGCGCTGAACTGGGTTTCCGGACTGACGGACAGACAGACAGACAGACTGACAGACAGACACACAGAAGGACAGACAGACAGACAGACAGACAGACAGACAGACAGACAGACAGACAGACAGACAGACAGACAGACAGACAGACAAACAGACCGATAGACAGACAGACAGACAGACAGACAGACAGACAAACAGAAAACCAGACAGACAGACAGACAGACAGACAGACAGACAGACAGACAGACAGAAAACCAGACAGACAGACAGACAGACAGACAGACAGACAGACAGACAGACAGACAGACAGACAGACAGACAGACAGACAAACAGAAAACCAGACAGACAGACAGACAAACAGACAGAAAACCAGACAGACAGACAGACAGACAGACAGACAGACAGACAGACAGACAGGCACACAGACAGACAGACAGACAAACAGACCGATAGACAGACAGACAAACAGACAGACAGAAAGACACACAGACAGACAGACAGACAGACAGACAGACAGACAGACAGACAGACATGCAGACAGACAGACAGACAGGCAGACAGACAGACAGACAGACAGACAGACAGACATACAAACAGACAGACACACAGACAGACAGACACACTGACAGACAGACAGACAGACAGACAGACAGACAGACAGACAGACAGATAAAATGCCACTCTTTCCACTGCAGGCCTGGTGCCGCCAGCCGTGGCTCAGAGGCTACTAGGCCTGCCTGGCGAGCTAATGATCGTGGTCATGCTGATCATGGCGGTCATATCGACAGGCTCCGCCGAGATAATCGCAGTGGTGTCCATCCTTATCTATGACGTTTACGCCGTGCACCTGAAGGTTCGTTGATTCAGACAGTTAAATCTTAAAATCGTGCTTGAAATTCAAAATTTATCCCCTATTCGCAGCCGTACCGCGCGGCCCTGGACTCGAACTCGTGCATCCTGTGCGGCAAAGCCAAAGGTCGGATGGCTAATCCCAGGGATAAATGCGCCTGCGAGAGTATGACATTCTGCGCCGACTGCAAGCAGGACAACGAGTGAGTTCAATGACTGGCCTTTCATTCACATTGCTATGACAACCAACAATATCATGGCACTTTGCAGAGCCATAGCCAGCAACAAGAGAGCCTTGAAACCGGCCTACAAGTGCAAAACCCACGGCGCCTATCGAAGCTACAAAGACTATCTGAGCGGCATGAAGGACTGGTGCATCGTTTGGACAACGCTGGCCATCATACCGATGACTTTCATATTGAATTTTATGCAGATCTCGTTAGGATGGCTCTACCTGTTCATGGGAGTGCTGATTGGCTCGGCTGTGGCCCCAATTTGCCTGTGCATGTTCTGGGCGAGGCTCACCGGCAAGGCGATGATCGCCGGGGCGGTGTCGGGCACCGTGTGCGGCCTCATCGCCTGGCTGGTGACGGCTGCGTTCATGGAAGGCGGACTGGCCCAGTTCATGAAGAGCACCGGTTCAAACGAAGCAATGCTAGCTGGCAATCTGGTATCTATGGGACTCGGCCTGATTGTTACGGTGATTGTTACCATGGTAACTAATCGAGATTTTCAGGCGGAGAATGCGGCCGAAGTTTGGGAGACAACTCGAGATATTGATAATCCGCTGCACCCGTGGTCCGAGTTGTACGCCAAGTGAGTTCTGATTGCTGCCGGCTCTTGGAGTTCACGGCACAACGGGAAGGACCGAGAAGAGGGCAGAACCAAATGGGGTAGAGAGACGGAACAAGGAAAGAATCAAAGGGGGTAGAACTGGGGGGACGCCACACCCACCTTCAATTACCCCAGCTGATGCTGGTACCCATTTAACAGCTGGGTGAACTAAAGCAATGCAGAGTTAAGTGTCTTGCTAAAGAACACAAATTGTACCAGTGGAGTCGGGAATCGAACCCCCGACCTTCAAGTCGTGAGTCCGACGCTCTAACCACTAGGCTACAAAGGGGGTAGACTGGTAGAGAGACAGCACAGGACATGACAAACTTGGATATATAAAAAAATTCTCACCATAAATTGGAAAAAGGGCGGTGAAAAGATTTCTCGCTGCCTTGACCATCTATCGAACACAAGGCTAATATTTTCCCCGGCTAATTATCCTCTGTCATTCCAAATTAGCCATCCAATGTAGCTATTTGACAATTCTTCATGCAAAAAAACAGAAAAATTCGATCTCGAAAATACGGGGCAATTGCTACTTTTTTAAATGAAATTCTAGACTAGCATTTTTCTCGTTAGTTGAAAAATATTATGTTATTGTGGAGTTTGCTCGTTATTTCCTAGTTTCTAGGCACCAAATTTTACGTATTCGTGACAAAAAACTATAGAAGGTATCGAAATGCAGCTTGTAGCAGAATCATAAAAACTTATTAAAGGTAGCTTCAGGGCAGCTAACTGAACTAATTACCTTAATTAAAGCAGATTAATTAAGATTATTGCAGCCATTTGATCATCACTCGATACCCTTCGATGTCACCATAAATTCGTCCAGGATCTGGTAGCTCTATAGACGAGTTGGTTCACATTTTAAATGAAGCTACATGTAGCTCGTTCTTGTCACTTGAAGCCCGAAGGTAAAAATACGCGTCACCTGTACGCCTTCTCAGGAGGGCGGCTTTAGATGCTTTTAGCGCGAGATTGGCGAGTTGAAAAAGATTTTTTTGTTGGCCTTGGCGTTGGCCTGTACAGAAACTGTATATCTACGCACTATAAGCAAAAGTGCGAATTTGTCCGTTGTACTATAAAAACTATTCAGACTTGTTAGGTCTGTTGGTCTGTCTGTCTTTCTGCCTGTCTGTCTGTCTGTCTGTCTGTCTGCGTATTTGTGCGTCTTACTGGTGGTAAATGACAGTTAAAAATTTTGTCATTCAATCAGTCAGTCAGTCAATTGATTTTTACTATTTTTACACTCGGGGAAAGAAAGGGAAGTCGTTGAATGTTCATTCGAAGTAAGAGTGTACATTGGATTGCTGAGCGGACTGCCAATTAGCTATTAGATTAATTCGTTTTATAGACTCAAATACTCTTTAGCAATTATTTAGAAAATTTGATAACTCTGAAGCAATTATTTAGAAAATTTGATAACTCTGATGGATATAGTCCGATTAACAGAACATACCTCGAAGCTTTTAACGGATATCAAATTTTAAAATCCAAATTTTTACTAACGATATTAAAATGCAAGGAAAATTTTTCCTTTACTAATCCCTAGATTTAAAAAAAGCTTTTAATCGTAATTGTCGCAGTTAGGATCAACGTGAAATGTCATCTGGGTGACTAGATACAGGATCAATAATTGTTGTTAACCTTAAATCACTGAATACTGTTTTAAAACACGATCTAGGTAATCATTACAGTAGCCCTAAATTTATTACGATTATGATTATGATTAATTTATTGTACATGCAATTTTATTGTTTTTCTTTATCTTTCTCATGAAGATTTTTTTCGGTAGCGAATTTTTAGGCCCCGCCTGAAAAATTTAATTTAAAAAATTAGAAGAGATGAGCTAAAAATTTGTCTTTATAAGGAAAGAAAATTGATTTAAACTCTGCGTAAATAACTTTTTAATTTTTGAATATTTATTTCCTTATTTATTTACAACAAAAAGGCCAATTTTTAAACTAACACGAATCGGAAAATTTGTACGTAAATTTTAGTCAAATTCCAAGAAACCGGACCTTGAATAAGCAGATTTAAGCCCTATTTTTTAGCCAATAAATTCTCAATAAAATGCTGAAAGAACATTTGATTTTTTAAATTTTAATTCGCGGATTTGATGCTTAACTTTTTGGAACGAAAAAGAAACGTAACGCAAAACGTTTAACCGATAATTAAACTATTAGAAATTACGTCAAGACGACTTGCCGGAAGTAATACTATTTGCTTATAATATTAAATTAATTATTAAGTTTTGATAATATTTTGCGTGCATTTAAAACACCGCAATAAGCAGCATTACGCAAAATAAATGATAAAAAATTTTGGTCTGGTCTGGAAAATATTTCTTTGATTGTTTTTGTTTAAACGTAACAGGAAAAGAAAAAAAGGAATGCAAGTAAAACAAAAGATAAACCGAATAAAACGCATAGTATATATTTCTGAAAAGGGAAAAAATCAACATCGTAGAATCTATTTATATTTTTTACTATTTCAACGTAGTTGCAGTTCCCTCGGCCGAAGTTAGATCGGCGATGTATTTTGCTCATATCTGCAATAACTTTGCATCCTCATTTTTCCTTTTGTGGTAGGCTTTGTTAACGGTACTCGTATAGTCGGAAAGCAAAAAATAATTTCCTTGTATGCAATTTCCCTTTGACGAATCACTCAGTTAAAAGATAAAAAAAACAGCCCAACCCCCAACTCCACCGCCAGAGAGATGAACCTGAGCGGTGCGCACTGCTTGGACAATCGACCCAGTCTGGAGGCCACCGAGAAAGCGTTTCGCTGGGCCAAGTACATTGCCAGCATTGGTGCGGTCAGCCTTACCGCCGTCCTGATCCTCATCTGGCCCCTGGGCATGCTATCAGTGAACAAGCTGAGCTTAGCCGGTTTCGGCGGCTGGATCACCCTAGTTGACGTCTGGGCATTCGTGGCGGCCGCCTTCATCATAGCCGTGCCCGTGATTAACGAGGTGATGGCCATACGCGACGCACTGCGTCAAAGGAAACAAGTCGGATCGAACGGATGAACTACTCGTACAAAGGTTGATTGACAAGCCGTATACAATCTTCTTTGTGGCTTGAAGAAGCTGTTTTATCTAAAAAATGACATTAAAACTTAGCCCTAACTCTTAAGGCACAAACCTTTTAATTAAATTTCTATTCCTCAAAATGCTGGCAATTCAGACACCCCTACTTTTGCGTCTTTGTAGTGTCGGTGGTATCACAATCTTTAGCTACTATTCGTGTGGTATCACAATCTGTAGCTATTATTGGTGTAGTATCACAATCTGTAGCTATTATTGGTGTAGTATCACAATCTGTAGCTATTATTGGTGTAGTATCACAATCTGTAGCTACTATTGGCGTGGTATCACAATCTGTAGCTATTATTGGTGTAGTATCACAATCTGTAGCTACTATTGGTGTGGTATCACAATCTGTAGCTACTATTGGTGTGGTATCACAATCTGTAGCTATTATTGGTGTAGTATCGCAATCTGTAGCTACTATTGGCGTGGTATCACAATCTGTAGCTACTATTGGCGTGGTATCACAATCTGTAGCTACTATTGGCGTGGTATCACAATTTTTAGCTACTATTGGCGTGGTATCACAATCTGTAGCTACTATTGGTGTGGTATCACAATCTGTAGCTATTATTGGTGTAGTATCACAATCTGTAGCTATTATTGGTGTGGTATCACAATCTGTAGCTATTATTGGTGTGGTATCATAATCTGTAGCTACTATTGGCGTGGTATCACAATTTGTAGCTACTATTGGCGTGGTATCACAATCTGTAGCTACTATTGGCGTGGTATCACAATCTGTAGCTACTATTGGTGTGGTATCACAATCTGTAGCTATTATTGGTGTAGTATCACAATCTGTAGCTATTATTGGTGTGGTATCACAATCTGTAGCTACTATTGGCGTGGTATCACAATTTTTAGCTACTATTGGCGTGGTATCACAATCTGTAGCTACTATTGGTGTGGTATCACAATCTGTAGCTATTATTGGTGTGGTATCACAATCTCTATATAGGTACCACATATTGTCTTTGCATCAAAACGCAAATTTCTGGCAATTAAGTCTTGACATTAAGTACGCTCGTAGCATCTGCTTAGTACCAAAAGGCACTACTAATACTTGTTTATCACGATTTATTATCTTGCGCTTTTACCTTTCTCGTCAACAAGTTTATAACTTAATCCTTAAGTTGTTAAATTGCGGTGAAAATGTACCGCATTGTAACTGTTTCCTACAGGAAGCTTAAGCAATTATGACTAGAATAGTTTCGAATTGCCTCTTTATCGTATTTATAATCTATGAATGAAGTTTTACATTAGCCGAGCTGTTTACAAATCATATTAGTATGGAGAACTCTTTTTTAAGCTGTATTTTTTACTCTAGAAAATAACGCCTATTTTAGAAAGAAAATTTCACAGAAACTATTTTTTCGTTTTTTTACATAAAGCGACACCAGTCTGCACTTTGTCACCACACTTGGTCAAAATTTTATGTTTTTAGCACATTGATTTTCTTGTCATCAAAATCACTATAATTAAAACAAAATAAAAAAATAAAAGAGGCACAATATACACTAAACAATTGAGTGTTAAGATCATATTTTTTCGATCTTATAGGCATAATATTCGGCGATAACAGCACACAACAATGGAATTGGAGCTTATATTATAGCTCAAATGTACTTTTCTATTCTTCAATATCATACATAGGCCAATCCACAGGAACAAAGAACGGATTAAGCAAATAACCATAAAAATTATAAACTAATACCGTAGATGTTACGAATTACACGATGCCCACAATTAATGAATAATTAGAAGTTCATAGTATAAATGCCAGAAAGCCAAACACACAGAAAGAAACAAGAGAGGAGAATTTAGAAAATTCTAACTAACATCTGATAAAACAAATAAACCACATGTGAAGACAGAATTACCGAAGCAGCTAAGCAGAAAACTATATTGAAAATCTTATATTGCTACTTAAAGTAGAAGACACGGAACTTTTTGTTCGTATTTGATATTTTGTCTAGCCAGTTATCGGCTTAGCTAGCTAGCTAATCTCCTTTGGCATCGACAAACTTGAATCCCCGCTTGGCTAAGTCGGCCTTCGCCTCGGCGATCTCGCGCACCAGCTCCGAGTGCGCCGCCGGACAATCGTTGAACATCAACACCCGGTAGACGATGGTCAAGGCCGAGGCGGCGCCGAACACGGCGCCAGCGTACAGCGGCAGCCAGTTGATCACGTGACGGCCCATCGGGGTGAGCTCAACTGGCACCAAGTCGTGCATTAGGGCCAGCCAGATGGCGACGAAGCAGCAGCCGCCGAGCAGCCACTGAGTCAGTTTTGTTAGCGCCATCAAATTTTGACTGCTTTTTTGTGTCGGTTTAGTGCTTAAATAAATCAATCAATATAAATATATAATCTTGAAGAGGTTGCTCTTGTAAAAAAATTACGCAACTAACCCAGTATTATAATGTACAAAAAACTCTGTCCCCCCCAAACGTACTCAAATCTCATCCTTCTAAAGTACACAAACCCTACCCTTCTTGTAACACACCCTTTCCTTCTAAAGTACAAAAAACATATCCCTACAAAGTACACAAACCCTATCCTTCTAAAGTACACAAGCTTAATTCTTCTGAAGTACACAACCTCTATCCTTCTAAAGTACACAAGCTCAATTCTTCTGAAGTACACAACCTCTATCCTTCTAAAGTACACAAGCTCAATTCTTCTGAAGTACACAACCTCTATCCTTCTAAAGTACACAAGCTCAATTCTTCTGAAGTACACAAACTCTATCCTTCTAAAGTACACAAGCTCAATCCTTCTGAAGTACACAAGCTCAATCCTTCTGAAGTACACAAGCTCAATCCTTCTGAAGTACACAAACCTTATCCTTCTAAAGTACACAAGCTCAATTCTTCTGAAGTACACAAACTCTATCCTTCTAAAGTACACAAGCTCAATTCTTCTGAAATACACAAACTCTATCCTTCTAAAGTACACAAGCTCTATCCTTCTAAAGTACACAAGCTCAATCCTTCTGAAGTACACAAGCTCAATCCTTCTGAAGTACACAAGCTCAATCCTTCTGAAGTACACAAACCTTATCCTTCTAAAGTACACAAGCTCAATTCTTCTGAAGTACACAAACTCTATCCTTCTAAAGTACACAAGCTCAATTCTTCTGAAATACACAAACTCTATCCTTCTAAAGTACACAAGCTCAATTCTTCTGAAGTACACCGACTCCGTTTCTAAAGTACACAAAATATATCCTTCTAACATAAACAAACTATATCCTTTTAAAGTACACAAACCGTATCGGTAAAAAAATTTGAAATCGCAAAATCTACAAAAAATTATATTGTAAAAAATAAGAATCCAATGGTTAGTTATCATAAAAATAAAAAAGTTCAAAATTCGCTATTATTTTTAGCGCATACAAACTAGTAGCAAAGTTACACCGTTTATTTATGTGGTTGCCACAGAAACCAACTGGCTTACGTAGGCCAGGCAAAATGAAATGCAGGACACGGATAATTTATTACGTCATTCACTTAAAGCTAGTTTTATAGTTTAGTAAACACGCAACGCTAGAATTAAAATCATGTTACGCACATTATTTATGGTAAAATTCCCGATAGTTAGAACCTATAGTAGAATGACAGTTGCTCCTATAAATCATGATTCAGTTAATTATTTGAAAACGATTTTCAAAACCAATGCCCCAAATAAAGATCTCCTAGGCAAGAACCTTAATATGAACTATCCTAGGATAAAGGTATTGTAGGGCCCAAAATTTAAAAATTCAAAATCCGTTGATTAATAATTGGCTCTCGAATTCCAAAATAAAAAAATGCGACGGAGAATCTCAGGCTCCAAAAGCCCAAAATAAAAAATCCCATAGAGAATCTCATGCTCCCTAAATTCTACATGAAAAATCCCATAGAGAATCTCATGCTCCCAAAATCTTACATAAAAAAATCCCATAGAGAATCTCAGGCTCCTAAATCCCAACATAAAAAAATCCCATAGAGAATCTCAGGCTCCTAAATCCCAACATAAAAAAATCCCATAGAGAATCTCAGGCTCCTAAATCCCAACATAAAAAATCCGATAGAGAATCTTAACTTAGACACTTTAATCCCATAATTAAAAAAATCCCACAGAGAATCTCAGGCTCCTTAATCCCAACATAAAAAAATCCCATAGAGAATCTTAACTTAGACACTTTAATCCCATAATTAAAAAATCCCACAGAGAATCTCAGGCTCCTTAATCCCAACATAAAAAATCCCATAGAGAATCTTAACTTAGACACCTTAATCCTAACATTAAAAAATCCCACAGAGAATCCCAGGCTCCCAAATCCCAATTAGCTAAATCACAAGCAAACCAACTGAAAAAAAACGGCCCGCAAACAATGCAACAGCCAAGCCAAAGCACTCTCACTGAGCAGAAGAATCAGTCCATTTATAAGCGCAGCCCTCATTCCGGCACACATAGTAGAGCTTCATGCCCTCCTCGGCGCGTTTACTCTGCGATTGAAAGAACACGGCGTCCCTGTGCTGGCACATCGGGCAGGGATGCTCGTTGGTTCTGGGCAGAGTGGGATCGTGTATAACGTCGGCAACAATCTGGGTGAGCTCGTCGACGTCGTGCTCGACTTTGTTGACGTAGACGCAGGGATCTTGGGCCGGCTGGGAGTAGCCGCAGTTTCGGCACTGCAGATGCGCAGTAGAAT
Source organism: Macrostomum cliftonense (assembly GCA_950096795.1). Lineage (NCBI taxonomy): Eukaryota > Metazoa > Platyhelminthes > Macrostomidae > Macrostomum > Macrostomum cliftonense. Next base: position 423,593 of record CATNEM010000343.1, on the reverse strand, counting down.
TTTGGTCCGTTACTTCAACTATCGCTATATTTTAGTCCATTACTTTGAATTTTAACTTCCGTTACTTTCATAAATAACGTCGCTTGTATGTTAGTCGTTAATTTTAATAATTTTTTGTATTTAACTTGAATTGTCTGTTACGTTAATTTATTACTACCAATTAGTTTCTTGTAAGTTAATTATAACTATTGCTAATTTGGATATGCGAAAATGTAAGAACTAAATAGAGAAGTACGTAATATAACAGGTGTCACGTGACTAACCGAATAGACTAACTGCCTGTTAGCCTTGTCCTCCCTCGGGTACAACATGTTGTTGCACTCTTGGCAGAACAGAATGCCAACAAATTTCAAACCGCCAGTCGATCCGTCAACGCCGTCTTTGTCCTTGTTGCTAGACAACGAGGCTGCATCATCGAAACCGGAGTAGTCCATTGCTGTAAGTGGACAGTGTCACAATTAAATTTACTAGGGACCGCTCTAGCATCAGCGTGGGCTATTCTCAATGGAAGTTGGAGGCGATTCTCAATGGGAGTTGGAGGTGATTCTCAATGAGAGTTGGAGGTGATTCTCAATGGGAGTTGGTGTGAATTCTCAATGAGAGTTGGAGGTGATTCTCAATGAGAGTTGGAGGTGATTCTCAATGAGAGTTGGAGGTGATTCTTAATGAGAGCTGGAGGTGATTCTTAATAGGAGTTAGTGTGAATTCTCAATGGGAGTTGGAGGTGATTCTCAAAAGGGGTTGGAGGTGATTCTCAATGAGAGTTGGAGGTGATTCTCAATGAGAGTTGGTGGTGATTCTCAATGAGAGTTGGAGGTGATTCTCAATGAGAGTTGGAGGTGATTCTCAATGAGAGCTGGAGGTGATTCTCAATGCGAGTTGGAGGTGATTCTCAATGAGAGCTGGAGGTGATTCTCAATGAGAGTTAGAGGTGATTCTCAATGAGAGCTGAAGGTAATTCTTAAAGGGAGTTGGTGTGAATTCTCAATGGGAGTTGGAGGTGATTCTAAATGAGAGTTGGAGGTGATTCTCAATGAGAGTTGGAGGTGATTCTCAATGAGAGTTAGAGGTGATTCTCAATGAGAGTTGGAGGTGATTCTCAAAGGGGTTGGGGGTGATTTTTAATGAGAGTTGGAGGTGATTCTCAATGAGAGTTGGTGGTGATTCTCAATGAGAGTTGGAGGTGATTCTCAATGCGAGTTGGTGGTGATTCTGAATGAGAGTTGGTGGTGATTCTCAATGAGAGTTGGTGGTGATTCTCAATGCGAGTTGGAGGTGATTCTCAATGAGAGTTGGTGTGAATTCTTAATGGGGGTTGGAGGTGATTCTTAAAGGGAGTTGGAGGTGATTCTTAAAGGGAGTTGGAGATGATTCTCAATAGAAGTTGGAGGTGATTCTCAATGGGGTTGGATGTGACTCTCAATAGAAGTTGGAGGTGATTTTCAATGGGGGTTGGAGGTGATTCTGAATGGGGGTTGGAGGTGATTCTGAATGGGGGTTGGAGGTGATTCTCAATGGGGGTTGGAGGTGATTCTCAATGGGGGTTGGAGGTGATTCTCAATGGGGGTTGGAGGTGATTTTTAACTTTCAATAAATACAATAAAAACCGCAGCAATTTGTTAATAAATAGACTGATGCCAAATTTCAGTTCAAGCATAATCACGTTTTTACTATGATTTTTTATAGAAAAATAAGAATAATAGAGCAATAATTAAAACTTAGCTGTGTAGCAGAAAATGTGAATAAATCCCGCGTCCAAGAGGAAAATAAGTTAATTGAATCGCGTGTTAACTCAGTCAAACTAAAATGAAAAACTAATAATTAGAAAATGTGATCATTTAAAAAAAATAAATTTACTTAATAATCAATCAAAGGCCTTATTATTAACAGTAGAAACCTAACACAAACGCTAAATCATGCGTATTGCATTCCAAACATGACTGTTTGTTTCATAAATACATATAAGTCCATTGCCGCTACTATTACTAGTAGTAGTAGTAGAAGCAGTAGTAAAATAGGGACACGCGCGGTGATAAATAAAGTTCGAATAAAAAATTACTACACTATAAGTGAAATTTTTTTAGACATAAAAAATGCAGGCCTTTGTGAGCAAAATGGTGACGAGTTGACAGTTGAAAACGTAATTGTAATGAAGGGGAGGACCAGTTTGATTGATTGTTTTTACAATGCAATGCATTAAACGTCCGTACGCTTGTACACACACAGAGACCGAGGCCGCTAGCAACAAAGCAGCCACCAACTATTTGTCTCGACTCCGCAAGCCTGCGCGTCGCCCAGTTGTTGACGTCTTGGCCGACTCCCCGACGCCGCGGCGTCGTTGTCGACGCGACGATTGTTCAACTGACGACTGACTGCCAGCGGCGGCCTCGCTGGCAACGCTGTCGTCTGGCGAGACGCCGACGCCGACGCTTAAATCCGACGCGGCCGATGAACGACTGGCAACCCGGCCGACACGACGACGCCGACGACTCGATCCGGTTACGTCGATGTTGGTGGTCGACTGCGGCGACAAGGAGGTGGCCGCCTCCTCGGGCAGAGCCGGCAGATCGTCGACTCCAACGACAACAGAGGAAGCGGCTACAGAGAATCTCTGATGCTGCTGCTGCTGCTGATGTTGTCGACGGCCTGCGCAAGCGACTGGAACGGCGAACAGGGCCGGCCGGCGCGCTGGCAATCGACAGCTCCGAGTCCAAGGAGCTCGCGCTTGTGTTCAACGGATCGTCGTCACCAGCCGGCCCAGTCACTGTCGCCGCCGTGGAAGCCGGCGTGGACTGCTGCGATGACGCCGGAGCTGACGGCGGCGGCGGCGGCATCGACATCGACATCGACAAATCGGCTTTGTCTATAGACTGGACCGAAGCTCGCCGAGAGCTGCGCCTAAGCGGCGGCGGCTGGGTCGGTGTAGGCGGCGCCGACATTGACGCCCGACGCCTTAGCTCATAACTCTTCATCTCCGGGGACGCGGCCTCCATCGTCTCCTCCTCCTCTCCTTGACCTTGTCGCCATTGGCGGACTCCTCCGCCGTCTCCTCCATCTTGGACGCCCGCCTTGTTCGACTGAGCCGACTAACAGCCGCCGGCGGCTCCGACGACTCCGACAATTTTCTGTCGGCGCCGAGTCGTCGTCCAACAGCGCGACGGGTTTTTGGTCGCGTCGACGGCTCTTCCTCTTTCTCTTTCTCTTCCTCCTCATCCTCGGACGATTCGGCGTCCTTCTGCCTCGGACTTGACGGAGTCAGCTCCGCCGGTTGCGCCTCCTTTGTATGGCTCGATGCAACTGCTGAATTGTTGGATTCTTCTTCGACAACAGCTGGTTGCTCCGGCACTGGCTGCGGCTGACGGGTAAAAAAACTGTCTGGCTCAAAGTTGTTATCATCTTCGGCTTCTGCTTCGACAATTTCTTTTTGAGTTTCTTTCACTAGCGGCTCTTTTTGCTGCTGTTCCTGCTGGTCTACGGTTTTCTGTTCTTTATTTTCTTCTTTTTCTGCTTGTTGTTGATTGTCTGTTGTAGCCAAATAGGTCGAATCGTTCTTACTAAGCTCCATGCTCACTTCCTCCTGCTCCTCCTCCTCATGCTGAGCCGGTCTTATTAAACGAACCTGCACCTGACCTGGGGTTGACGGCGGACTAAAGACGAAGCCGCCAGCCGCCGCGGTGTCAAGTGTCGCCGAATGCACAGCGGCTAATCGAATATTTGTTAGCGGCTTAGCGAAACTGAACGAACTCTCCAGTTCAGGCGCCGAATTGGGTGCGGATTCAGCGGCTGGCGAATGGGAGCGGCGAAGCAGATCGCTGCGAGCCATGGAGGCTACGGGACTGGCTGGAGAGGCCGGCGCAGCGTTAGGAGCCGGAGAGAATGTCGGGACAGCGACTGGCGCCGGCGGCGACTGCTCGACTACAGGAGCTGCAATGATAGGTGTATGACCATCGATTCTATGAGCACCTATTGCATGACCATCGATTCTATGAGCACCTATTGCATGACCACCGATTCTATGAGCACCTATTGCATGACCATCGATTCTATGAGCACCTATTGCATGACCACCGATTCTATGAGCACCTATTGCATGACCATCGATTTTATGAGCACCTATTGCATGACCATCGATTCTTTGAGCACCTATTGCATGACCATCGATTTTATGAGCACATATTGCATTACCATGGATTCTATGAGCACCTATTGCATGACCATCGATTCTATGAGCAACTATTGCATGACCATCGATTCTATGAGCACCTATTGCATGACCATCGATTCTATGAGCACCTATTGCATGACCACCGATTCTATGAGCACCTATTGCATGACCATCGATTCTATGAGCACCTATTGCATGACCATCGATTCTATGAGCACATATTGCATGACCATGGATTCTATGAGCACCTATTGCATGACCATCGATTCTTTGAGCATATATTTGTATGACCATCGATTCTATGAGCATATATTTGTATGACCATCGATTCTATGAGCACATATTGCATGACCACCGATTCTATGAGCATATTATTGTATAACCACCGATTTTATGAGCAGATAATGTATGACCATGGATTCTATGAGCATCCATTGTATGACCATCGATCCCCTTCAATTATTCCACCGACTTACAAGTATCCTCCGGCGTAACAAAGACATCAGACGACGAAGTTGGCGACGTAGCGGCTTCTGACGACGACGCCTCATCAATACAGCTGCTAAACTTGAGCACCTTCTGCTGTTGCTGACGGTGCTGTGGTGGCGGCAGCTGTGGTTCAGAAAATTCCAACGGCGGATTGAGCTCCGTCGTAGCTTCAACCATTTCTACATCTAAAGCGTCGCGGGTAACGTCTTTGTTTTGTTGTTGTTGTTGTTGTTGTTTGTCGGACGGCGAATCGAAACTACTGGTCTCGTCCAGGTCTGCGTCGCAGAGAGAGAGAGAGAGAGATTAAAAATAAAATTAATTAAAAAACGAAGGCGAATATAGGGAATGCAGATGGGCAAAGGATGGGCAAAGGAAAGGCCCAACACTCACCAAGGGGTATGGGAGCCGGCGCTTCCTCGGCCGCCGCCGCCGAAGAAGAAGTCGCTTTCAATCCCGGCGTAGGCTGCCTGCGAGGCATCATCAACCGACTAGGCCGCAAACCCGACAGTTGTTGAGCTCGCGACTCCTCGGCGACAGGTACGTCGGGCGACGAGCATTCAACGGAGTCGGCGAACCTGAGCCGACCGGGCGCCGGACTGTGCGTCGATCTCAGCTGACGCTCGGCGCCATCGACAGTTTTACGCAGTATCGACACGACTGGCCGACTAGTCGAGCTGAAATGAAAACGACTAGCGCGGCTGCACTGCTCCTGTTGTTGTTGCTGCTGCTGTTGCTGCTTTCGCTGAGATTGCTGCGGTTTTCGATGACTGTTACCAAGGCGACAAGGCGTCCTTAGCAACTGGTCGCACTGGCCGCGTACGCCAGGTGAAGCAGCGGCTAATAACTGCCCGTCGGCTGCCGGTTCCCGCCTGGGAAGCTTGGCCGATCGGGGGTTAGTCAGCACGGGGGAACTGCGGCAGGCGGAGTTTTTTATTGGTTGAGCAAATGGCATGCTGTAACGCAAGTTTACAATGGGATCAAACTTGAATAATTTTATAACTGCATGCTGCTAAGAAGCCTAGGTCATTATAAATTATGCTTGGGATTCCTTATCATAATTAGGTAAATCCCTACAACACTGAAACTCATTATCATAATTAGGGAAATCCCTAAAACACTTAAACTCATTATCATAATTAGGGAAATCCCTAAAACACTTAAACTCATTATCATAATTAGGGAAATCCCTACAACACTGAATCTCATTATCATAATTAGGGAAATCCCTACGAAACTAAAACTCATTATCATAATTAGGGAAATCCATACGAAACTAAAACTCATTGTCATAATTAGGGAAATCCCTCAGAAACTGAATCTCATTATCATAATTAAGGAAATCCCTTAAAACACTGAAACTCATTATCATAATTAGAAAAATATCCTAAATCAGTGAGTATCATAATTTAGGAAATCTCGAAAACACTGAACCTCATTACCACAATTAGGAAGACCATGCAGCACTGAAACCCATTATCATAATTAGGGACATTCCTAAAACATCTAAACCAACTATCACATTAATAGAAATTCCACATCAGTCTTCTGAAAACTATTTATCGTCATATAATATCTGAATCCGCTTAGAATAACTAAATGCAACTAAAAACCACACGCAACCATACGGAAGGAAACATAATCTAGATGCAAAAGTTAACAAGCAATATAGCAACAATTACCAGACTCGCTTTTTCACGGTGGAAAGCGAGAAGGCGGGCCGGTAATTGTTAGTGCCAGCCGCTGATGCATTCGGCGTCATGAACACGTTGGACAGCAAGCCTCTGAAAAATGACGGTCTAAAAGGAAAGAACAAACGGGGGTAAAGGAAGCAAAAAAATTAGCAAAAAAAACAAACGCAAAACAAAATGCTTTAAAACAAAGACATGCTTTGTCAAAAAAATATTATTTACTAGACAAGGTAAAAAAACACTTCACGCCACGCGTCACAATCCCATATTGTGTTAGTGACATGGTGGTGGGCGCTAAGTATAATACGGTTCAATTACTTTAAGTAGTATTGACCGAATTCAATATAATTTTTGTCAAAAATCGTCGTAAGAATATTTAGTAAGTAATAAATCAATACGAAACTGACCTGTCTGACTGGACAGCTTTCAACCAGGCCTGCCGCTCCCGCTCTCTGGTGGCCACAACGCTAGCCAGCAGTTTCTCAGTAGTCACCGACGTGCCGAATGGATTAACGCAGGCTACACCGGGGCCGATTGGCTGAGCGGCTAACTGTCTGGGATCCACTGAAATTGTGTTTGAAAGGGCCGCAACGTCCAGTCAGAATAGTTTTTAGCTCAAACTTGTGCTTTAGACAAAAGTTGTATCCTAGACTTGGGACTCGAACCCGGGACCTTCCGAACACCTTGATCTTTAACTTACCAGTCCGCCTGGTGGGAAACAACAGGCTACTAGACTGCTGCTGCTGCTGTTGTTGCTGGGCAATTTCCAATCGGAGCAGGTCGCGTTGCACCCGGGGCAGAGAGTTCAGCACGATGTCGACCAGGCGTTTGCGCGCCGCCGACGCTTCGTCGCACACTGGCAGTCGGTCGCTAAGCTGGGCAGCTTCGGCGTATCGACCGGTTAGTAACAGATGGGCAACCAGTTGCTCTTTGATCTGGATGGGAATTGGGTTAGAAAAATGAAACCTTGTGACTTTAGAAATCGATCGATGCATCGCGTAAATTGCCACTAGATGCGTCACTCAAAGTGCTACTAGATTCCCCACTCAAAGTGCCACTAGACGATCCACTCAAAGTGCCACTAGATGCCTCACTCAAAGTGCCACTAGATGCCGCACTCAAAGTGCCACTAGACGATCCACTCAAAGTGCCACTAGACGATCCACTCAAAGTGCCACTAGATGCCTCACTCAAAGTGCCACTAGATGCCGCACTCAAAGTGCTACTAGACGATCCACTCAAAGTGCCACTAGACGATCCACTCAAAGTGCCACTAGATGCCTCACTCAAAGTGCCACTAGATGCCGCACTCAAAGTGCCACTAGACGATCCACTCAAAGTGCCACTAGATGCCTCACTCAAAGTGCCACTAGATGCCCCACTCAAAGTGCCACTAGACGATCCACTCAAAGTGCCACTAGATGCTGCACTCAAAGTGCCACTAGATGCCGCACTCAATGGGCCACTAGATGCCCCACTCGAAGTGCCACTAGATGCCTCACTCAAAGTGCCACTAGATGCCGCACTCAAAGTGCCACTAGACGATCCACTCAAAGTGCCACTAGATGCCTCACTCAAAGTGCCACTAGATGCCCCACTCAAAGTGCCACTAGATGACCCACTCAAAGTGCCACTAGATGCTCCACTCAAAGTGCCACTAGATGCCGCACTCAATGGGCCACTAGATGCCCCACTCGAAGTGCCACTAGATGCCGCACTCAAAGTGCCACTAGATGCTCCACTCAAAGTGCCACTAGATGCCCCACTTTAAGTGCCACTAGATGCCTCACTCAAAGTGCCACTAGATGCCCCACTCAAAGTGCTACTAGACACTTTACTCAAAGTTCTACTAGATTCCCCACTCTAAGTGCCACTAGATACCCAACTCAGCGCTAAAAATGTGTCACCTATAGCATCGCCTAAAGCGCCGGAAACAAAGCTAAACACCAAAGAAAAAAAACGAACCTGCTGAGAGCCGGACTTAGCCGCAAAGTCAGTCAATCCAGGCAGCTCCTCCTGACGCCAGTTAATACCCGAGAACAATTTGGCGCGCCATCTCTCGCTAGCGGCGCATTCGTCCAACAGTCTATTGAGTAGATCGGCGCGTTCAGCGGCGTCGCCGGCGGGACGAATGACTAAATCCAGCGCGAGGTCGGGCCGGCCGGAGGCCAGCAACACTCGGATGGCCAGGCTAGGCGACACAGCGGCGTGCTGACGGAATCGGATCAGGCAGCGGGCGGCGACGCTAGGCGCCGAATCGGCCAGAGCCGACACTAAGCCGTCGGCTAATCCGGGGAACAGCGGCCGAGATAAATCCGGATCGTCTAGAAGGGACATGGCTTCCGGCCACAACGAATGATCCAAACTCCATAATAAATTTGCCCAGCGAGCCAGGGAGGCCGGCTGGCCGCTGACTGACAGGTAGCCGTCCCATTGTTCGGTTAGTTCCTCGGCATCGTCGGCGTCTTCTAATAGGGCCTGTTTGTTGCGTGTTGAAGAAGTACGAATGCTTAGGGTTAGCTGGCAAAACTTCTGGGCTGCTAGACAATAACAAGGTAACTAATGGACTAATAAACTGACGAGTCGAGGGTCTGACGCAGATAGAATCACCCTGACAGACAAACATATAAAAAAGACGGGCGAACAAAAATACAAGAAAGGAGACAGATCAATACAATTGAAAAAGAAAGACAGAAAATCGATAGAAAGACAGGAAAGACAAACACAAAAGCACACAGACAGATAGATAGACAGAGAGACAGACAGACACACAGACAGGCAGACAGGCAGACAGACAGACAGGCAGACAGACAGGCAGACAGACAGGCAGACAAGCACACACAGATAGACAAACAGACAGACAGACAGACAGACAGACAGATAGACAGACAGACAGACACCCATAGCGCCAACCTGCAGGTCCATGAGCAGGTAGGCAAACAGGCAGTGCTGCAGCCGGGGATCGCAGCCAGCCGGCGCCCTGAGGAACACGGACTCCAGCAGGTGCCTGGCGTCAGCAGGCGGATAGGCAACACTCAAAGAATCTGAATCGTCAAGGCCGCGATACTCGCCGTCATTGTTAGCGTCAATGTCAACGCAGTCGCCATCGGAGGACGCCGGATTGAACAGTCGCTCAACCAGGCAGTCGACGGCCAGCGATCGGCAGCGCCTGGCGTCGGCAACGCGGCCGGCCAGTTCGGCAAAGATTGGCGCCAGACGGGCTGGCGGCAGCAGGCGCGCCCTAGCGCACCATTGCAATCGCTTGGCGTAGGCGCACAGTCGGGCAACGGCGTCGGCTCGATAGCGAAGATCGGCGACAGCGGCCGTTGTCGTTGTCGTCGTCGTCGTCGTCGCCGTCGTCGTTGATGGCCGACAATCCAGCAGGCGACGAAGCAGATTGTCCAGCCGATCCAGCAGCGACACCAGTTGAACAATTCGACTGTCGCTGGCCACTGACTCGGCGTCGACATCTTCAATAACGGCATCGTCAACGTTAGATTGTTCGCCATCGTCGTCCGCCTCGTCATCGGCGGGATCAACGCGGAACAGGCTGGCCGTGGCGGAGTCCAGCAGGCGTTTGTAACGCCGAACGCTGGCCCAGAGCCAGTCAACAACCAGGCCGGCGTATTGGCCGCAGCCAAGCGCCGGCAAAGCGTCGTCGCGGCCGTGCTCCAGGCAGACGGTCAGCAGGCGGCGCCTGGAATCGGCGTCGATATCGTCGCTGTTGTCCGTTGGAGTCGAAGGCGAAGTCGACGGCGGCGGCAGCAGCAGGCCGAGTTGGACGCATCTGTCGGCCAGTTCGTCGGCGCGGGCCATCAGACTGTCAGGGGACAGGCGGCCAATCAGGTCCAGATGGGCGCGCTGGGCGCTGTCGCAACGAAGCAGCAGAGCGTGCGGCGGGCAGTGCAGCCTGACGCGATAGCCGATCGAGGCCGGGTAGAACAGCTGCTCCGGCGGGGTGGCGCCGGGCCGCCAATTTAGGCCAGGTTGGAATTGGGCCGCCTGTGCTCGGGGAGGGGGTGGCGGGATTAGAAATAAGCGTGTCGATCTGATACTACATAAAAACAGACAGGCAGGCATTCAGAAAGACAGAAAACAAATCGACACAGTTTGTACTAAATAGAGAGTCAAGACGGCACTGGGCTAGACAGACATTGACAGACACAAGAAATAAGATGGATAGAAAGAAATAGAAGCAGAGAAATGCAGACAGACAGACAGACAGACAGACTCAAAGGAAGAGATAGACAGGTACAAGAAACGTATAGACAGACACGTAATTAAAAGACAGGCACAGAGGACACACAGAAAGACAGACAGACAGACAGACAGACAGACAGACAGACAGACAGACAGACAGACAGACAGAAAGACACATACAAGAGACAGACATACAGACAGACAGACAGACAGACAGACAGACAGACAGACAGACAGACAGACAGAAAGACACATACAAGAGACAGACATACAGACAGACAGACAGACAGACAGACAGACAGACAGACAGACAGACAGACAGAAAGACACATACAAGAGACAGACATACAGACAGACAGACAGACAGACAGACAGAAAGACACATACAAGAGACAGACAGACAGACAGACAGACAGACACAAATAAACAGACAAACTGGCGCAGAGGGAAACACAGACACAGAATCAGACAGGCACGAAGGCATACAGAGACACCAAGAGACAGACAGACACGGAGGCACTCACAGAGTCGGGCACAACAGTGGCAGCCAGCACAGTAGGCGCCAGGCCGCCAAGCAATCTCAGTCCGCTGCTGAGGAGATGCCGTTGAAGCTCAAGCCGATGGACGGCAAAGTAGGGATGCAGCTGGCGCAGGCTGTACTTGGCTGTCCGGGGCAGCTGGCACTGGTACCAACGGTTGAGATCGAACACGCCAACATGCAGGACAGAGCTGGAACATTCGGTCCAAATAAAATAGGCCCGACTGAGGTTGTCATCGCTGCTATTAACCGGCCGAGCAATCAGATTATCGCAGTGGATTAGCCGGCTTAGAGTGGAGTCCCCGCCGCTCAGAGCCAGGCAATGGGAGAATGAGACGCCGGCGCACAACAAATTGACAAATTGATTGACAGTTGAGGCCGAGTTGCCGGACGAACAGTCGGATTGGGAGCCGCTGAGAGATTTTCGATCTTTGTACTTTAGCTGGTACAGCACTATGGTGCTGGGGGTGGATAGTTCTCTGTAAAATAACGTGGGAGACATCGGTTTGTAGAGATGGATAATAAAGGGCGATTCTCAACATGAGAAAGGAGGGCACTTAGCAACGTGAGATTAGATGGCGATTCTTAACGTGAGATAAGGGGGCAATTCTCAGCGCGAGATTAGATGGCGATTCTTTGAGGGCGATTCTCAGCGCGAGATTAGATGGCGATTCTTTGAGGGCGATTCTCAGCGCGAGATTAGATGGCGATTCTTTGAGGGCGATTCTTAGCGCGAGATTAGATGGCGATTCTTTGAGGGCGATTCTTAGCGCGAGATTAGATGGCGATTCTTTGAGGGCGATTCTCAGCGTGAGATTAGATGGCAATTCTTAACGTGAGATAAGGGGGCGATTCTCAGCGCGAGATTAGATGGCGATTCTTTAAGGGCGATTCTCAGCGCGAGATTAGATGGCGATTCTTAGCGCGAGATTAGATGGCGATTCTTTGAGGGCGATTCTCAGCGCGAGATTAGATGGCGATTCTTTGAGGGCGATTCTCAGCGCGAGATTAGATGGCGATTCTTTGAGGGCGATTCTCAGCGTGAGATTAGATGGCGATTCTTTGAGGGCGATTTTTAGCGTGAGATTTGAGAGCGATTCTCAGCGTGAGTTTAGAGGGCGATTTTCAGTGTCAGATTAGGGGGCGATTCTCAGCGTGAGATTAGAGGGGGCAATTCTTAACGTGAGATTTGAGGGGGCAATTCTTAATGTGAGATTAGAGGGGGCAATTCTCAACGTGAGATTAGAGGGGGCAATTCTTAACGTGAGATTAGGGGGTGATTCTCAGCGTGAGATTAGGGGGTGATTCTCAGCGCGAGATTAGATGGCGATTCTGAATCAGAAATACAGAATCAGAATTTTTTATTTTGATTTAGACAGTTTCTAAACACAAGATTAGAGGTAAAAAGAAAGAATTTTGATCAATTTGGGAACTTTTGCTGAGAGAATCGCAACAAATTCCCACAGATACTAAAGAGCGAATTACCTGCTACCCCGACAGATCCACAAGTAGAGCAGGTTCATAGGATCGTCATCCGCTTTAAGTAGAACAAAATGAGACACTGGCGGTGAGGACATGTCTATTTTGCATGTAAATCTGAAACGGAAACGAGGTTAGCTTATTGTCATCGCTAGCTAGTTTAATTGATTAAAAACTTACACTTGAGGATCGGGGAAGATCAGGAACTCTTAGGGATCAGGGAGATGAGGAACTCTTAGGGATCAGGGAGATGAGGAACTCTTAGGGATCAGGGAGATGAGGAACTCTTAGGGATCAGGGAGATAAGGAACTCTTAGGGATCAGGAAGATGAGGAACTCTTAGGGATCAGGGAGATGAGGAACTCCTAGGGATCAGGGAGATGAGGAACTCTTAGGGATCAGGGAGATGAGGAACTCTTAGGGATCAGGGAGATGAGGAACTCTAGGGATGAGTCAGATGAGAAACTCTTAGGGATCAGTCAGATGAGGAACTCTTAGGGATCGGGGAGATGAGGAACTCTTAGGGATCGGGGAGATGAGGAACTCTTAGGGATCGGGGAGATGAGGAACTCTTAGGGATCAGGGAGATGAGGAACGCTTAGGGATCAGGGAGATGAGGAACTCTTAGGGATCAGGGAGATGAGGAACTCTTAGGGATCAGGGCGATGAGGAACTCTTAGGGATCGGGGAGATGAGGAACTCTTAGGGATCGGGGAGATGAGGAACTCTTAGGGATCGGGGAGATGAGGAACTCTTAGGGATCAGGGAGATGAGGAACTCTTAGGGATCGGGGAGATGAGGAACTCTTAGGGATCAGGGAGATACAAATAATCAGAAAGATGAGCGACGCATAATTTTGCACAGGATGCAAGCTAACCCCAGCCCAGTTATTTGACAAACACTCACTCGTGAAAGCCATCAACAAGCCGCCAGATCTGAGCACCGCCAAAGCTGAATCCCACAAGCAGGGAAGCAATGAGCTTGGCGCTGTGCAGCGCAGTCACTGACACGCTATCGGCGGAGAATGCTTGCCAAACGTCGCCGTTAGTTTTTTTGTATTTGAAACAGGAGCCGCTGGTCAGCAGATTGTCTGTTAGGGTCGTTTAGGCTCAATGTATAGATTTTGTAGATTTTTAACGCATATTAGTACTTTTGGTCAACTAGCTTTTAAGCCCCATAATAACTCATAATATAGCAGCTAACTAAAGCTCGTCAGTCTCCGCTACTCCAAATCCCAAATTTGTCAGTCTCTGCTACTCCAAATCCCAAATTTGTCAGTCTCTGCTACTCCAAATCCCAAATTTGTCAGTCTCCGCTACTCCAAATCCCAAATTTGTCAGTCTCCGCTACTCCGAATCCCAACTTTGTCAGTCGCCCTACTCCGAATCCCAACTTTGTCAGTCCCGCTACTCCGAATCCCAACTTTGTCAGTCTCCGCTACCCCAGATCCCAAAATTTTCATTCCACATTCCCTTAAATCCCAAGCATGTCAATCTAAAATCCTAAGCCTCAACAAAAAAAGCTTCCCATTTCCTTATTTGTTCCAGTCCCAAGCCTCACCATCCAGCAGGCAGTACAGATGTCCGCCATTGTCGCAGGCGGCGTCCCGAAGCCGCGCCACAGCGTCTGCAGGCGATTGAGTTGCGGCCACGGCGGCTAAAGTCCGCATCGGCATCAATTGAGCCGGCGCCGCTGCCGCAGCCGCGGCCGACGCACCAGCCGACGTTGACGTCGAAGCCGACTCCGCCCCCGTCGCCAAAGCTGCGCCGACGCTTTCATCAATATCGGCTCCGGCTCCGCCGATGCTGAAATCTTCGTCGTCCAGGCGTAGGTCGACTAGCATCACGTGACCAGAGTGACAACCGACGGCGGCGCAGCCGGCGAACGCCCCTAGCAACGGGCCGCAGATCGCAGCCGGCTGTGGACAGTCGGGCACCGACAGCACGGCTAGACAGGCAGCCCGATGGGGCAATCGGATTCGTTTGAGCGGCGCGGTACGGCCGCACTGCAGCACCAGCAGGTGACTGTCGGATGTCTCCGCGGCCTCCGCAGCCACTAGCAGATGCTGGCTGGCGTCTAGGCTGAAAAATCGGACGGCTCGAATCGACCAGCTGCAGGGCGACGATCTGCTGAGATGCCAGGCGCCTACTGGACGATAGCTGGGCACGCTCAGGCAGTGCAGTCGGGGACCGCTCCAGTAGCAGACGGTCTTGCCATCTGGCGGCATTTTTATTTAATTTAAATATTCATAAATCAATGGCTAACTACCAATACTAAAAACAGTGTCTGATGGCTTACCTGCAGACACTTCCGCACCACTACCGGGCTCAGTTAGTGGAAGAATTTTAAACTCAGTTTCAACTCTCACATCAGATGGAATTAGTAGAGACCCCATTGCACAATTAACTGAAAATTTGAATGCAAAATTGTTTTAAAAAATCATTCAGGTAGTAATTTTTTCTGCTGAAAATTTTTTTCTTTTGTATTAAAATTTCACATATTTTATACATTGCAAAAGCCCAGGATTGCCTTTGCCTTAGTTTCTGATATAACAAATATATTTTAATCTAACCAATATTTTATTAGTTTCCAACATAAACTGAACAATTTTACCAGATAGTCTAGTGAAAAGCTACAACTTATTCATTCCATATATTAAAGCTAGTGTTTTATAAAATATATAGAATCCTTAGACATACAAAGGTAGATAGCAATAGGCAGAAGCATTTCTAAGGTTAAGGTAATAGTGCACATGAAAGCACATGGTTTTCAAGCTTTAAGTTGTTTTTTAGATGGTATGAACATTTTTTATTGTATTATTAGGATTTGAAGTGTTACTAGCATTGTCTTTGAAAAAAATAATTATAAAAAGGCTATTGTATTATAAACTACCATGTTGGTCAGCATAATCTAACTTTATATAGTTTTAATCAAAGTTCACAAGTCAGAGCTTTGCTAATTGAAAAAAGAATTAAAAAACTTGGTATCATCAAAAGTAAACATCTAATGATTTGACACTTAATAATTGGATTACTTGGATAAGTCCACAATACTAATTGTCTTATTTATGTTGATATGGAATAATGTAGAGCTCAAATGAATTGATTGATTTTGCTAAATATCATCTATTATATTATTTTTTTTGCTAAAAATTTCTAAATTTTTTAAGATATGAAAAGTAAGCATATATTATTGTTTTTGACTAATTAGTCAAAGACTAGGCATAACCTATATTAGAAATATTAAAATGCCAAAGAATTACCAAGTTCTATGCATGCTCATTGCTTGCTTACTTCTGGCTATAGACTACTATGATATGGTCAAAATTAAATCCTAATTTGCTATATCAACCTAAGCTATATATTATTATATACATGTATAGGAACAAAAATTCATTTCCACCTTTTTTCTTGAATAAATTTACAAGTTTTATGGGTTAAAATTTAGGATCAAAATAATAAAATAACTGAAAATACACATAAGTTTTTGTCTAGAGTAATACAAAGTTGCTTCTCAAAAAACTGCTTTTATTTTATCCTATCATTTTAACAATATCCATCATTATGGATCACATTGCATTGGTGACAAGACATTTCTTAGTGACTATCATTTCAATAAAAACTGGCTTTGATTTTTTGGGCTTTTCAACCTTTTAAATTATTTTTAAGATGCAAAATAGCAGAATAGCCTAGTTATGCAGTTAAAGGAATTTTTCTATGCTTATATTACTTGTAGTATTTTACTTGTGCATTTCTAACATATTAATAACTTTTAAGTTCTAGGCCTATGTAATGCTTTTTTAGAGTCAAATTTTTTTCAAACAATTATAGATAAATAGAAAATTCATAGCATAAACTAGGTTTTAGATAGGCCAACTAGAAGCTAGATACTATAGAGCATCCTAAAACTTCAAATTGCATCCTGAAATTTGACTGACAATGATATTTCACATTTAGATTTTTTCACAATAATTCAGCAAATTTTAAAACATACACAAAAAGTATACCAAAATTGTATTATCTTGAAATTGAAGGCAGGATATAAAATTAACTTATTTAAAATTTATTTACTTTTTTAAATTAGCATACTCAAATAAATAAAATTTGGAACAAAGCATAAAGAAATAATTAGATACTAATTTTTCTTTCAAATTCAAATATAGCTATCAAATTCTTACAATAGATAGTAATCTTTCTAATTAAAATATCCAGATTTTTACTGATAATACCATTCCCTTTGGCCTGGGTTTATTTTTTGTGCTATAGGGATGCTATAGCATCTTGATTTTGAAAATTGCATCCTGGAATTTGATATAGGATGCAATTTTGCATCCAGATTTTTTTAATTCTTCACAATAAAAGACCTTTTAAAAAAGACTTTTTAAAAATTGCATCCCAAACCCTGAAATCACATCCTAAAATTAAGAACATGATGCGATTTCACATTCTGTGTCCAGCAAAAAAATAAACCCAGCTTTTGACCCTTTAAACTTTAACTATTATATTTGATATAGACTAAAATTCAGAATGGATATGGAAACAGATTGTATCTCAATAGTTAATTTCCTAGAACTCATTCTGCAGACTCATTTAACACAAGAAAAATTTGTAAGTGCTCTAATGCCTGTTTATTCAAACACTTTCGGATCAAATGAATGAATTAAATAAACCATGTTACTAATAATCACAACCACAAGGTGAAATTTGAGATTTTCAAATGAAGCATTTAAAATACCATTCTTAATCGGCATCATTCCGCACCATTCCACATTTTAGTTACTACCATTATATTGCAGTTTAGTTTAATCATAGTCCAATCAAGTAGCAATCAGAAAAAATCCTGGACTTCAAAAAAATTTATGATGCTTATTTTTTCAGCTAAATAACTGACATACATCTAAAATCATCCAAGGAAGTGATCCTAGCAATGATTACAATCTAAATTAGCTAGAACGCTGATTCGTCATTTTAAATACTTTCTTGGAAAAAGTAATATTAAACAAAGTATAATTACTATCTAACTTAAACTTTGCATTGAGAGCTTTTTAGCGTTAGCGATTCAGCGAATAAGATCTAATAAAACATAAATCTTACTTTTGTTAAAATCATAAAATAAAATAAACCCAGGTCTTGTTTTATTAAACTGAAATTTGACCCCTAATGCCGTTTTGGCATCCAGATTTTTTAGCCCTGGATTCGAGGCATTTGTCAATTGTCGAGCCTTAGTTAGACAAAGGAGTAAAAGAAGCGTGAAAATTGGCAAACATGAAGAAAAGGTCATTTATTGTCGTTGCTAAAAAATCCTGGTGAAACATTTAAGCGTAAGTTTTTAGCACCTGGCTCTCTGCAGTCTGCAAGCTTCAGACTGCAGGTCTGCTGGCATCTGGGCTCCCTACATGGCATCCGGTTTTTAAACAGGGATGTCAAATTTGCATCCAGATTTTTGACGAAATAAAAAACCCAGTCCCACGTACTAGCCCCTAAATCCGCGTAAGCGAGTCTGAACACATTGGTATCAATTTTATAAAAACTGCGTACTTTGTACTAAAACAAAATGTACATAAGTAGTGCAAATTACTTGCATTTAGTTTCACCTACTTAAAGGTACATCCATTCATTTACATGTATTAAATCATTTTCCTTTAAAACTACGATTTGCTTTAAAAGGCTTTGCCTCGATGTATTTAATAAGTAAATTGAAGTAGAAAAAATCATATTAAGCCTTGTGCCTCGGTCATGGTTGCCGAAAATAGACTGTGTAATGGCGTCCCAGAGACTATGCGACTTTTACAGTATTTATTCACGCCGAATTATTTTCCTCTGCATCATTCATTTGTTATAGCGAAAATTTCGGTGTAAATCAAAACGTTTATTAAAAATATCAAATCAAATCTTTGCATAAAGATGAAAAAGCAGGTACATGTAAAAAAAGTTCAGAATCGATATGGTATATTCTTGACACTGTTCAGTCCGGTAGATTACTGAATCGCACACCTTGACCAGAAAGTCGAGTCCCGTGTTTCGGTGAAAGATTTTGATAGCAAATCCGGGGCAGGTTTGAACGCTTCTTCAACCTGAGTACCGTTAGCAGGTGCCGACGGAAAGTACCTAGAAAACATGACGTCAGCTCGCAGTGTGAACTTTTCGCCGCTCTTCAACAAGCTGCCCTCGTGCAGAATTTTGTGCTCGAATACCACAGCCGAACCGGCACGCGGCGTCACAGCAACTCGTCGACGATCTTCAGCTTTGTCACCGGCGCGCATCAGCCCATCCGGAAAGAAAGTTGTCTCGCCTCCTTCAAAGCCGTCGTTTAGATAAAGTTGAACTGTGATGAAGCTGATAGCTGAGTTGTCTGGCGTAATGCAGGTTCCGTCTGTGTGCTCGCCAAAAAATCCGCCCGGTCTGTACCGCAGGACAGTCAGGCGCTCGTTGAGCCCCATCAGCTGACCGAATCGAAACTCGGTCGGCAAATGCGCCCGGATGCGTTCGAAAAGCATCTGGCGGATGTCCGCATTCCACAGATAGCAATTGTCTCCAACACGAAAGTCGGACTGGTATTCTATCGTCTTGAAGCCGGTCTTGATGGTGGCCGGCTTGAAGCCGACTGTTTGGGCGGCTTCAATAATGGCGGCGCATTCGTCACGGCTCAGCACATTGTGAAGTACGAAGGCCACACGATTGGCAAATAGTTCGGGGCTCTGCAGTTCTTCGCGTTCGGTCATGATCGGCGATTTATGAAAACTGGTGTCTTAGTTCACCTTGTTAACTGACTGAATGGGTTTTCTAATAATATGTATGTATTTATAGATTTTTTCAGTGACTGTACTGACACGTTGGACAGATTATTAACGGCGTCACAAGTTCCAGCGCTCCAGCCAATTGACGTTGCAACTTGTGCATACATAGTTTTTTTTATTCTATTTTTAGATTCCTAATGAATTGCAGGCTTCCAGCGTGGATATACTGTAGGTGTGCGTAATCAAGAGAAGAAAAATGAGAGGTTAAGTAAGGTAAGAAGAGTACAGCTGCATTTAGATTACTAATGAAATACGGGTACTGCTTTAATTCAAGCCGTTGCACTAAGTTGTAGATAATGTCTATAAAAGCTTTGAGTGATTGTCAAGAATGCAACAAAATCCCAAGAAGTTTATTCATAATGAACGAAACCAATTGAACCAAACCATTAGAACGAAAGCAACTTAAGAGCGATGTAAATCAAAGCTGTTTTTGCTTGTTTTTTCGCTCTTATTTTTAGTGCAACGACTTCAATCATTCACTCATGAATGACTACTTCAAGTAATATTTATAACTCTTCATATTTTTCCCGTCCAAAAGCATCAGAAATGTTTGAAGAACTACAAAAGTGGATGCAAGGACCACTTGTAGTAATAGGGCATAGGGTTTTTTAAGTTGTCCTTGAGCCGGCACCTATTGATATATACACAGAACAACCTAATCAATAATCAAGGGACAACTGCAGTAATTACCGTAGCTAAATTCAATCAGTGTGCAGTAACGAACTGCAGCTCTTCGTAGCAGTAGTTGGTGTCAGTTCGAGTTCTCTTGAACCTAGTCGGCTTTCAGATGCCGACTTCACTTGCAGTTGGTTTGCCAATGAACTCGCACAGAAATCTCAACTTTTCGAGCGCAGTCCAGTTAGGAGTGATTGCCTATACCCGAAATCCGAAGGCAGTTCTTTTTTTCCGAAAGTGACTTATTGCTCGCTCGAAGCGGCCTGATAGGCAGTCAGCCGAAGGACTACTGTTAACTGCAACAATTGCAGAAGCCACCACCCTATTCACTTCAGTTGGTATTGATTCTTGCAAGGATTGCTCAATTCAATAATGTTCATTATAGTTGAATAGCCTTAAGACTTTAAGCTAATTTGGGAAAAGAATGAAACAACAAGGGTTCTTCGCCACGAAAGCAACAGTAAACAAAAGTTAAATTTGGTTGGTAACTTGGGTTAATGCATGCAGGTACGTGCTATAGCTCTCGGCATAAACACAAAAAGATTTAAAGAGATGTCTGAAGCAGTTTCTTAAGCAAAGAAGCTCCAAAAACCTCTTGCCTTTCTCTAGTCAAGAATTAAGAAAGAGGAATTTTTGTCTGAAAGCGTCTTCCAGCTCGGGTTTCTTTGAAATCTTATGCAGATCCTTTCAAAAAGAGGAATTCCTTGAGCCATGCTATCAACAAAAGCAAATACGAAGTTTTATATTTCAGGCAGAGTAGACACAGCAAGCTTTCCCGATGTGTTTTTGCTTGAGGTGGAATTAAAAATTCACCCGATGCAGAGCAGAAAAATTTAATAGACTGCAAATAGAAATGTTTGACTGCGCAAAATATTCCAGCCATGGTATAAGCCAAGGAAAAGAATCGAATGGTGTGAAATTTCTTGCTATAAATGCATGACTCTCCACGATCCAACTTGTCATGTGCCAAACCCGAAGAACAGTTAGCGCCCTGAATCTATAATTAGGCAGGAAATGGCGCCGACAGCTTTCGTTGCATTTCTGCTGCTAATGCTTGCTGCACGGTCAACTGCTCAATGTCCGCTGCCCTTCCAGCTGCAGAATGCAAGCCATCACTGCCTCTTCATCGAGTCCAACCAGACCTACACCTGGTGCTCCGCCAATCGAAAGTGCGCTGAACTGGGCGGCGAGCTGGTGAACTCTCCCGAGGCTATCGGGAAGCTGGTTGCCTCTAATCTATCGCAGTGCGGATATCCGGAAGAACTGTGGCTGGGAATAACTGACCTGGAGTTCGAGGTCAATACCAGCCGAGCCGGATGGCGAAGGATCAATAATAGAGGCGTATTTCCTAAGAACGAGTCGTTCTGGTACCGGTCTGAGCCTAATGGTAGCCCGGGAGCGCACTGCCTGCGGTTTATCCGGGGCATTTCTCTACTTGGCGACAGAATTTGCAACGACAGTCTGGGATTTGCCTGCCATTTTGTAAATCGCTCGGCAACTAACACGATTGACATCTGGAAACCGATTGGATTCAAGAGGACCCGGAACGACGCCTACTACTGCTACGATGAGCTGCAGTCCGCGGCCTCGCTGCAGGCCTGCCTGATCAGAGCCTCCCTGTGTGGCAGCAGGTGCCGCAGCGCTCTGTACAACAGGCGGCTGGGCGCCTGCCGGCTGCTGCAGTTCGCCGACGCTCCGGTGGATGAGGAGATTGAGAGCAGCGGCGACAGGGAGAAGCTGGCGAGGGAGTGAGCGGGTCAGGCAGGAGAGGGAGTGAGCGGGTCAGACCGAAAATTGGGTGGGCTTGGAGAGTGATAAGGGGAGTCTGGAGAGGTGTTGAGGGAGTGATCGGTTGAGCAGATGTAGCACAGGGAGTCAGATTTCTCATGTGCAAATCTCCCTGATGCTTTTGCTATCTCAGTGCCCAGTGTGCAGTGTGCATCCTGCTTGGATTGGAATTGTGAAAAAAATCTCTCTTACTGCCCGGCATATTATGTACGTAAATCAGGGGCTCTAGCCCAACCCACCACAAATATGACCCAATCCAGCAGGCTCCCCAAGACAGCGTCATTCTCTAACAGCTAACACGGCCTATCTAACAAAAAACGCCTCCCCCTCAATAGCACCCCCCATAGCCAGCGCACCCTCTTCAGCACCTCTCTACAGCCATGCAGCACCCCTCTACACCCATGCAGCACCCCTCTACACCCATGCAGCACCCCTCTACAGCCATGCAGCACCCCTCTACAGCCATGTAGCACCCCTCTACACCCATGCAGCACCCCTCTACACCCATGCAGCACCCCTCTACAGCCATGCAGCACCCCTCTACACCCATGCAGCACCCCTCTACAGCCATGTAGCACCCCTCTGCAGCCATGCAGCACCCCTCTACACCCATGCAGCACCCCTCTACACCCATGCAGCACCCCTCTACACCCATGCAGCACCCCTCTACACCCATGCAGCACCCCTCTACACCCATGCAGCACCCCTCTACACCCATGCAGCACCCCTCTACACCCATGCAGCACCCCTCTACACCCATGCAGCACCCCTCTGCAGCCATGCAGCACCCCTCTACACCCATGCAGCACCCCTCTACACCCATGCAGCACCCCTCTACACCCATGCAGCACCCCTCTACAGCCATGTAGCACCCCTCTGCAGCCATGCAGCACCCCTCTACACCCATGCAGCACCCCTCTACACCCATGCAGCACCCCTCTACACCCATGCAGCACCCCTCTGCAGCCATGCAGCACCCCTCTACACCCATGCAGCACCCCTCTGCAGCCATGCAGCACCCCTCTACACCCATGCAGCACCCCTCTACAGCCCCTTCCACCCGTCATCGTCCGGCAGCTCTGCAAACATCCGCTCCAGAAGGTCTTTGTTTGAATGCTTAGCCCCCCCTCGAAACGGAAAAGCTGAATCCGACACTGGATAACCTAATTGTCTGATAAAAAACTCAGTAATTATCTTAATATATCTAAGATATTATAGCTTATTTATAATTCCTTACTAAGCAATCCTTTTGCGTAATAATTTAGCTATTTCTACAAATAATACGCAGCCAATATGTCTGAAGTAGAACCAAAATAAATTTTGTGCCTTTCTAGAACGCTTTCCTTACCAAAAAGTTCATATAATGTTGTTATTGTTGGCAATTTAGTTTATTTTTAATACAAAGCCAGCTTCAGTAGTTCATTAGTAGTGGAATGTAATTGCAATTATAGCAACACTCCCGTGAGATGCACACAGGCGAGATGGGCAAGGGCGGGGGCATAAAAAGCTACAAAAAAACACGCGCCAAGGGTCTCAGCCTCGCCTCCAACGAATTGCCTTTTCTTGCTGTCAGTGTATATCAAGTGTATTCGCGGTACACACAAGAGCTAAAATAGGTTATGATGTTTACGAGTAGTATGCTGTTGGCCGAAACGAATACGACTTTAACAATTGAAGTGCCAATGGTAAAACGTACTTAATAATTCAGAAAACAAACTTTTAGGATCAAAGAGACGTTATTCATGGTAAATGCGTAGTTATAAATATTTTGTGTAAATACTTTGCCATTGAGTATTCCAGCCAGATTATCAGCCCAAAATGACAACAAATACGCACGATTTGGCTGAAGTATAGATTTTTTGCCTAAAGGATAGGTTCAGTAGCCTGAAGGATAGGTTCAGTAGCCTGAAGGACAGGTTTAGTAGCCTGAAGGATAGGTTTAGTAGCCTGAAGGATAGGTTTAGTAGCCTGAAGGACAGGTTCAGTAGCCTGAAGGACAGGTTCAGTAGCCTGAAGGATAGGTTCAGTAGCCTGAAGGACAGGTTCAGTAGCCTGAAGGACAGGTTCAGTAGCCTGAAGGACAGGTTCAGTAGCCTGAAGGACAGGTTCAGTAGCCTGAAGGACAGGTTCAGTAGCCTGAAGGACAGGTTCAGTAGCCTGAAGGATAGGTTCAGTAGCCTGAAGGATAGGTTCAGTAGCCTGAAGGACAGGTTCAGTAGCCTGAAGGACAGGTTCAGTAGCCTGAAGGACAGGTTCAGTAGCCTGAAGGACAGGTTTAGTAGCCTGAAGGACAGGTTCAGTAGCCTGAAGGACAGGTTCAGTAGCCTGAAGGACAGGTTCAGTAGCCTGAAGGATGGGTTCAGTAGCCTGAAGGACAGGTTCAGTAGCCTGAAGGACAGGTTCAGTAGCCTGAAGGACAGGTTTAGTAGCCTGAAGGATAGGTTTAGTAGCCTGAAGGATAGGTTTAGTAGCCTGAAGGACAGGTTCAGTAGCCTGAAGGACAGGTTCAGTAGCCTGAAGGATAGGTTCAGTAGCCTGAAGGACAGGTTCAGTAGCCTGAAGGACAGGTTCAGTAGCCTGAAGGACAGGTTCAGTAGCCTGAAGGATAGGTTCAGTAGCCTGAAGGACAGGTTCAGTAGCCTGAAGGACAGGTTCAGTAGCCTGAAGGACAGGTTCAGTAGCCTGAAGGACAGGTTCAGTAGCCTGAAGGACAGGTTCAGTAGCCTGAAGGATAGGTTCAGTAGCCTGAAGGATAGGTTCAGTAGCCTGAAGGACAGGTTCAGTAGCCTGAAGGATAGGTTCAGTAGCCTGAAGGACAGGTTCAGTAGCCTGAAGGACAGGTTCAGTAGCCTGAAGGATAGGTTCAGTAGCCTGAAGGACAGGTTCAGTAGCCTGAAGGACAGGTTTAGTAGCCTGAAGGACAGGTTTAGTAGCCTGAAGGTCATCTAAATGATGCATAATTCAGCGCAATATGTATAATAAAGATACGAGTGGGCAATCCAATAATAAGAATTCAGTAATTGCAATTAAAAACTAAAATAAACTAAACAACCTATTGGTAAGCACAATTCTACAACTAGCAAGAAGCCACAACCGAGTGCCTTACACAAACAAGCTTCTTTGAAACGAAATTCAATGCGTACCAATCTATAATGCTTCGTCTAACTCACAGTAAGGGCATAGCCAGTCCATTCAGACCCGTCTATTGTGCTACAGACGAGTAGCAGCTAAGCCAGTTCGAGGGCTCCCCGGGGCAAGATGAAGCCCCGCTCACAATACCTGCGTTGTTGTTATTTAGCTGGGTAAGCCAATAGTGCGAGTTTAAGCGCTGGGAGACAGAGGGGGGGGGCTCAATTGTCCAGCCGTTAAGCAGAAACTGCCCAATGACAGTGGGACCGCCTGGGTGATGAGTAAAAGGAGACCGGCCTGCCTCGTGCCCGACTCAAGACCCCGGCCACGTGCCCAACTAGGCAAGTGAGAAGGAGAAGCTGGGCCTTCTCTCTCTCTCTCTCTCTGTGGAGCAAAGCTATTTAGCCAGTAACTAACAGGCATAAGATACTCGACACACAATAGACCGGTCAACGACAAAGTAGTGAACGAACGATAGCGCAGAAATGAATGACAAAGACAACAACAGCAGCAGCAGCAGCAGCAGCAGCGACATGATCAACCGGGTCTTCAGCCAGCTTGGCGTGCGGTTTGTCAAGGATCGAAGCAGCTGCAGCCTCGCTGCCTGCCGTACAAGTGTCTGCCATCAGGCGCTTCCTAGTCGTCGACTTGTCAATCAGCGCAGCAAACCGATGGAGACCAGTCAGGGGAAACTAACCGATAGAAAGAGACGATTCTGCTCTGATGGAGCGGCAAGCACTGGACAGAGTGAAACTTGCCGAGTTTGTCACGATGAAGCGTCTGGCTTTCATTACGGTGCCGTCACTTGCGATAGGTAAAGTGTCTGCTGCTAGTAGCTAAACATTGAATCAGCCAATAATAAAAGTCGCAATCATTTATTTAATTCAACACAGTTGCAAGATGTTCTTCGAGCGCTCAGTGAGAGATCGGCACATCTACGACTGTCATTTTCGTCGTTCGTGCGACCTGCGTCTACAGAGAAGGAACCACTGCCAGGGCTGTCGTTGGGACAGGTGCCTAGAGGTCGGCATGATTGTCAATGGTAAGCTAAAAGAATTACGAAGTTAGGGTCTATATTTAGCAGCACTGCTATATTCGTTACTTGGACCAATTATTTCAGCTGTCTGCAAGACACGCACCATTGAACACGAAACTGTGCCAGATATTCAGCACCATCATGTGAGTTGATTTTATTATCCAAAGTCAGTCTCATAAAGACAGATATAGATACTAAGATAAACAGAAGACTCCCCCATAATCGTTGTGATTGATTCCAAGGTCGTGATATAGCAAAGATTTCAGCCAACACTCTGGATAAGGGGCGCTAATGCTGCTGTAGGCCTATAGCGGGCGCTGGCTCCGAGCTGATGGCCAGGGGGCCCGGCCGCCTTTTACCACTCGCCTGGCTACGGCCCCCGGAACCCCGAACGACTTGTGATCGTCCATTCCTTCTGTATTAGTAAGATAAAACGTCTATTGTTGTAGAGACACGGTCAGTGGACTCGACTGGACGCCGAGGACATGCTCCGCCTGGCTGACCAGTCGTCGAACCTGGCCGCAACGCCGCGTCCCTCGCTTCCCAGCCCCACTGACACGGATAACAGCCAGTACGACGTCTACTGGGACGATGAAACTGGCGGTCGTGTTGTACCAGCCGATAGTCAATCGCGCCAGGAGCCGCTGCCGTTTGGATTTCAACTTCTGCGGGATGCTTTGATTCCGTTGGATTCGCCAGAGAGTCTGGCAGCGAGACTCACTGATCTGGAACGGTCCTGTCTAGCTAGCTTGTTCCGTTGGAACAAGCGCCGTCTGGAGCATCGAGCGGACGGCAGTTTTGTTGACGGAAATTTCGGCGCCGCGGCGGCCAATTTGACACCGATTCTGCTGGCCACGGCAGCGCGTCAAGTCCTGTGCGGCTGTCATGCTGCGCCAAGCGAGTCCGCGATTCCAACTGTTGATGTCCTGAACGATCGATTGAATCGTCTGCTCCAGGGTCGCAAATTCGAATTTGAACCACTTTTGGATGATAGTTTTGGTGAGCCTGTGGAAGCTGAGAATCTTAAAATTTATAGAGAGGACCCTACATCTAGAATGTAGAATCTGCAAAAAAATTACCATAGTATGCGATTCACTTTATGCTTAAAAGAGTTTAGCTCAGCTAGGCTTGTTCATGAACGGGTTAACACTGAAGGGTTGCCTAAATAGTAAGATTTATTGGTGGTGGACACTCAACACTTGGAGAGATTGTAGCTCCGAAAGGCCTGGTCATGGACACTCAACACTTGGAGAGATTGTACGAGCGTAGCTCCGAAAGGCCTGGTCATGGACACTCAACACGGAGAGATTGTACGAGCGTAGCTCCGAAAGGCCTGGTCATGGACACTCAACACTTGGAGAGATTGTACGAGCGTAGCTCCGAAAGGCCTGGTCATGGACACTCAACACGGAGAGATTGTACGAGCGTAGCTCCGAAAGGCCTGGTCATGGACACTCAACACTTGGAGAGATTGTACGAGCGTAGCTCCGAAAGGCCTGGTCATGGACACTCAACACTTGGAGAGATTTTAGCTCCGAAAGGCCTGGTCATGGACACTCAACACTTGGAGAGATTTTAGCTCCGAAAGGCTTGGTCATCAATACTCAACACTTGGAGAGATTGTAGCTCTGAAAGGCTTGGTCATCAATACTCAACACTTGGAGAGATTTTAGCTCCGAAAGGCCTGGTCATGGACACTCAACACTTGGAGAGATTGTAGCTCTGAAAGGCTTGGTCATCAATACTCAACACTTGGAGAGATTTTAGCTCCGAAAGGCTTGGTCATCAATACTGAACACTTGGAGAGATTTTAGCTCCGAAAGGCCTGGTCATGGACACTCAACACTTGGAGAGATTGTAGCTCTGAAAGGCTTGGTCATCAATACTGAACACTTGGAGAGATTTTAGCTCCGAAAGGCTTGGTCATCAATACTCAACACTTGGAGAGATTGTAGCTCTGAAAGGCTTGGTCATCAATACTGAACACTTGGAGAGATTTTAGCTCCGAAAGGCTTGGTCATCAATACTGAACACTTGGAGAGATTGTAGCTCTGAAAGGCTTGGTCATCAATACTCAACACTTGGAGAGATTGTAGCTCTGAAAGGCTTGGTCATCAATACTGAACACTTGGAGAGATTTTAGCTCCGAAAGGCCTGGTCATGGACACTCAAAACTTGGAGAGATTGTAGCTCCGAAAGGCTTGGTCATCAATACTGAACACTTGGAGAGATTTTAGCTCCGAAAGGCTTGGTCATCAATACTGAACACTTGGAGAGATTGTAGCTCCGAAAGGCTTGGTCATCAATACTGAACACTTGGAGAGATTGTAGCTCCGAAAGGCTTGGTCATCAATACTGAACACTTGGAGAGATTGTAGCTCCGAAAGGCTTGGTCATCAATACTCAACACTTGGAGAGATTGTAGCTCCGAAAGGCTTGGTCATCAATACTGAACACTTGGAGAGATTGTAGCTCCGAAAGGCTTGGTCATCAATACTGAACACTTGGAGAGATTGTAGCTCCGAAAGGCTTGGTCATCAATACTGAACACTTGGAGAGATTGTAGCTCCGAAAGGCTTGGTCATCAATACTGAACACTTGGAGAGATTGTAGCTCCGAAAGGCTTGGTCATCAATACTCAACACTTGGAGAGATTGTAGCTCCGAAAGGCTTGGTCATCAATACTCAACACTTGGAGAGATTGTAGCTCCGAAAGGCTTGGTCATCAATACTCAACACTTGGAGAGATTGTAGCTCCGAAAGGCTTGGTCATCAATACTCAACACTTGGAGAGATTGTAGCTCAGTCATAGACATGCGAAGCTTTAGGGGTTTGTAGCTCAGTACTGTAATTATTAGTCATGAACAAGTTAAAAACCGAAGCTATCATTAATAATGTTTAATCATTTTTTAAATCAAGACGATCTTACTACGCTCGTATTGCAGACACTCTGGCAACACACATTAGCAGCATGTGCAGCCAACTCGTGAGCATTGTCCCCGAGACTAAACGAGATTTGCTTCGCGATATCATTCTACTACTTGGTGATCAAACAGAGGATGGTGAGTTGAAAAATTGTTTAAAACTGTTTTTTCGTGACCTTAATTTTCGAACTAGCTAAAGAAAATGAAATAATGGAGTTAAAGTAGACAGAGGGCAGAGGGCAAAGGGGTGCGCATCTTCTGATTATAAGGTAGGATCTATCAATGTAGATGCAGGGCAGAGTTGAGATGCAATGCCTCTTATACGCTGTCTCTCTCCTGCCATTGTCAACTCAACACCAACCCGGAGCAAAAGGCAGAGCAATTTTGCTATTTAACAAGACGAGTCTTCATTCACGTGGCGGGCACGTTTTCATTGTCTCTGTGTCATTTAGTGTCGCTATGTGCCCCTCTACCTGCTTAGCTCTGGCCTAATTAAGCCTAGTACGAGCGTATGCATTGAGTTGAACCTGCAGAAGCTGCATAACTGTTGACGCATTCAAGTAAGCAAGTTGCTCTAGTACTGTAAGTATTCCACCTAGAATAAGAGCACTCAGCCGTGAGGCCAGCGCAATTCAAAGTAAAAGCTAATGCATTGACCATTAAAAATGTGTGTCCAGCAAGCGAAGAACACGCCAAGAGTGAGTGAACTGTAGCTAGCCAGTTCAAATTGAAAGTTTTCTACCCGATAAAAAAATAGCCTTGCCTGACCAACGAGTACCTTACTTGATGTTTCAATAGGATTTTTTAACATTCGCAATTTCAGAACTTCGCGTCAGCCTCAGACAAACCGACAGCTCGTCGCGCCGATCGCCGCATCAATCAGCCCTGCTCAAGGTGTTGACGTGTCTCGCTGTTGGAGCCGAGAAATTCACGTCGGCTCAACCGGAACAGCGGGCTCTACTCCTGGTCGCTCTGGTTGCCAATGGCGACGACGAATCTTTGTCCACTATTAGCAAAGCGACAGCTGACCAAAGCGAAAGCAAGCAGGCTTATGCTTCAACTTTAGTTGTTGACAAACTCTCAGCGACCTCAGCGGACGCAACCAGCCGCGGGGTTCCTGTATTGTTTGGACTTTAAGAATTATACTTGTTTTTTTATTCAAACATAGTTATAATTAGAAATGATTAGAACGAAATCAATAACCATTTTGCGTAAGCATAGTCACATATGCTCTGCCATGCAAATAGTTGATCTGCCCGTCTGTCTGTCCTCCAATGCCAGGTGCTTGGCCATCGGTTTTAAACTGTTATAATGTACACATTGCTGTCTTCCTGCTTTTATCTGCCGAATCTGTGACGATTTTTTAAAGCAAAAACCGAATTCCAAATCTACTCGACGTACCCATACAAATTTCTTCTCCAATTGCTTTGCTTTTCAATATTTAAGGATTTCAATTTTAATGCTAGCCATTTCTCTAATATTTTAATTATGCTTTAATTATTGCGATGCATGACGCGGTGCAAATAAAAAACTGACTGAGGGCAGGGATAATTATGGCCAAAAAATTCCCGTTCAGTTCGCACTATTGGCTACTTAAAATCACAATAAGAATGAAGTTAAATAAAAATATTGTCTCTCTATTCGTTTGTTTTATTACTTTAGCTTCAGCCAATCGTCATCTAACTAAAAGTATTTAGTTACAATAAATTTCTTAGCAGAATTATTTAAATACTGGGGTGGTCGTAAATTAATAACGGAGTTGTCAAGTTACTTAGGGGTGTTTAAAATGCTGAGGGAGAGGTGAGATTCATCGATATGGGTGTAACTAATTTTGGGTGGTGAAAATGTCTGGGGGATCAAGATTTCTAAAAATAACATCAGTTCTATGGGTGAGCTTCATAAACTCGACACTTCAGAACGTCGACAAGCAATAGCTTTCACGTCGACAAACGCGTTTAGCAGACACTTTCACAAACATGATGACACTTCACAAGCACTGCATCTACGTTGTGAAGTGTCGTGTTTGTGACAGTGTCGACGTTGTGAAGTGTCGTGCTTATGATTGCGCCACAGTTCTATGCTTTCATAAAATGCTATTTTTAGAACTCCTTGAGGGGGATGGTGAAACTCTATAGTTGCTATAATGTTGGTTATTATTCTAAATTGCTTAGCAGAATTGTTAAAATACTCATTCGGATTTTTGCATTGCTGATGGCGCTTTAAAATTCCAGATGGGTTTTTATACATTCAAATTAGTGGTTCTCAGTGTGGTGGTGGCTTATTTACTGAAAGTGGAGTAGCGTAAAATTGATATTATGTACTTTTTAAGACTATTGAATAGTTGGCCATAGACGGGCGGCGCAACCGTGGACGCTCTGTCGGGGAGAGGTATGGGGTACAAAAAAAACCGCATCGATTAGTTTATCTAGATCGTACACAATTGAAAGGACTTGACGGGCTATACAGAATGGTGTACTTTGGGGACGAAAGAGCGAGACTGTACATTGAGCCACAAACCGGCCTTCATAAACAACCCTTTCCCCGTACGAGTTACAACGCTGTTACAACAGCTTGATGAACGCACGCTCGCACAGCCAATCAGGAAAGACTTCAATAAACTGCAGCGTATATTAAATAGGCAACTTGAAACTTCACTTTACATTTACAACCTAAAAATTGAATTCAATTTTCAATAGAATCATTCGACTAGTCATAGAACAATGCGATCTCTGGTCCTGCTAATGGGCGCAATGCTGCTCTGCTTGTGGCCATGGCCAGCTACAGCCTCGAACAGAGTTGTTCAGCTGGAAGCGTCGACCGCCACGGAGATCGCCTCAATTATTTCCGAGCTGCGTAAGCAGACCAGTGCGGCAATCGATGCAGCAACATCTTCGTCTAACCTGCTTAGTCGGGCATTGCTCCAACTAAAACAGATGGTGCTAAACGGAGGCTGGAACGGCGAGTTAGCTAAACTGACGTTCGACTTGATGAAGTCAATCCGCTCGGCGGCCATCGTCGACACCATCGGACTGCCCGGCGAGTCGGCCCAATTCCGACTGTCCAATCAACCGGAGGGCAGCTCCACCGTATGTTTGAATGGCAGCCAAAGCGGCGGCGGCGGCGGCGGCGGCCTTGCCACAACCGACGTCCAACCGCTGCAATCAGGAGGCCGTTCGCAGATCCGTCTGGTGCCCTACAGCAGTCGGCTGACTGGCCGGCCGCTGCAGCAGCTCGAGCTAACCGTGGCACCGTTGGCCTGCTGGGACGGCGACCGGCGCTACGCCTGCTGCTCCGTACAGCCGGCCACTGCCGCCGGTGACATTGTCGAATGCGGACTGTTCAGAATTCAGATGGCTTTCTGTTAAACTTATCACAGCTGGCAGAGCCGTTGTTCAACTATATATCCACTTAGCAACTATTACTAAATTCTGTTTTTGCCAATTTGCCAAACATTTTTGATTAATTACAGAAACTATGTTTATAAAAACAGTATATTCTGTGCGTTTGAACACTTTCAATTAAGCTGAGTTATTCAGTTTGGAAGCTAAAGTGACAGTTCGAAAAAGTACAAAAACTTAAAATATTCTACGAAAGGATAATTTTGAATTGATTTTAATTAATTAATTTTATTTATATATCCCAATTATAAGAATAAAATCCTATAGGTCTGTAAAATTAAGGTTAAAGTACCTTTTATTCTACTAAGAGTAGAAAAAATAGATAAAATAAAGTAGCAAATTTCTTGTAATTTTTTCAAATTAAAAATGTGAAAGAAATTAATTTTTGGCCCAGCAAAGTTGACGTATTCGTAATTTGAAAAAATCCATTTTTTCTGCGTTCATGTGTTGTCCATTCGCTTTTCTGAAATCGTGTTTCCAGTCTTCGAGAACGCACCGATTCAAACCTTTGTAGCTACAAAACAAAGTAGCTAAATAAGAGAAAAAATGAAGATCAAGTTTCAAACAAAACTGGAAATTTTTTTTAAAACAAAACTAATATTGCAAAACTCATTTGATACTTCTATAGTCATCGCGATTGTATTTTATGGTAACTTCTTTTTTCCAGGAAAAAAATTATTATTTATGAAATGCTTCAAATACAAAATTTTTCAACGGTGAAAAAATACATATGCTTGATAAAACCCAGATTCAATAAGCAAGGTACGGACTGAGGGGAGGTGGCAAAAGAATGGGCCGTTTGAGAATTAAGACAGACTCGAATTGAGCCCAAAAAGTCTAGCAAATGCAAAATAAGCATGTCAGCCATGTACTACTTATAAAACGCAATTTAATACAGAAACTAAGAAATTTGAAGAAAATTGCTATTATTGATTGTGGAAAAGTGCAGAAAAAGATACCATTAGAGCGCAAAACTTTTACGCAGCCAAACAATTAGTTCTTTTAAAAAAGTCAGTGTTTTTTAGTCTAAAATCAGACTCAAAAATACATTCTGTGCTTGACAAATCGACCCGAAACCAGACCGCTTATCCCTTCCCTCCCACCTGAACTTCATCCAAGCCAAAACAGCAACCAGGGGCCAATTCAAACAGTCTCCGTCTTGCTCAACTTAGCCTTGGAAATCTTGGCGCTCGGGCAGATATCCTTGTTAAGACATTCCGAACACTTGGGATTAACCGGGGTGCACAGCTGCTGGCCGAAACCAACTAATAATTGGTTGACCTCCGACCAGTGCTCCCTAAAGATATAGAAATTTTAATAAAAATTAAGCCTTCTGGAGATTACGAAGCAATCTACGTTCTGCCTACCCTCCTTGTGATCTAATCTCCCCTAATGCCTACTGCTCCTTGTGATCTACTCTCCCCTACTGCCTACTGCTCCTTGTGATCTACTCTCCCCTAATGCCTACTGCTCCTTGTGATCTACTCTCCCCTAATGCCTACTGCTCCTTGTGATCTACTCAGTAAAAAAAGCTCACCTGGGCAGCCAGGCCTCCAACTGTTTCCTCGTATCCTCCGGCTCCTTGGCCTTGTTAGTCCAGCCAAGCCTGGCCGAGATCCGGTGCACGTGCGTGTCCACCCCGATGCCAGTGAGCTGGTCCCAGGCGCAGCGCATCGCAATGTGCGCCATCTTCGGCCCGACGCCCGGCAGGCTGCACAGGCCTTCAACACTGGCCGGAATGTCGCCGGCATGCTGATCTTTCAGGGCCTGACTGGCGCGTTTGATGTAATCCACCTTTTTCTGTTTGAGGAGATTTTGCGGCCACGCGCAGACGGTCACTTTCGATTGGAAAAAATTTAGTATACTTATCCCACATGAGCCCAGTTCACTAATCCCACATAAACCCACTTAACTAATCCCACATGAGCCCAGTTCACTAATCCTACATAAGCAAAGTTCACTTATCCCACATGAGCCCAGTTCACTAATCCTACATAAGCCCAGTTCACTAATCCTACATAAGCAAAGTTCACTAATCCTACATAAGCAAAGTTCACTAATCCCACATGAGCCCAGTTCACTTATCCCACGTGAGCCCGGTTCACTAATCCCACATGAACCCAGTTCACTAATCCCACATGAGCCCAGTTCACTAATCCCACATGAGCCCAGTTCACTAATCCCACATGAGCCCAGTTCACTAATCCCACATGAGCCCAGTTCACTAATCCCACATGAGCCCAGTTCACTAATCCCACATGAACCCAGTTCACTAATCCTACATAAGCCCAGTTCACTAACCCACATGAGCCCAGTTCACTAATCCCACATGAACCCAGTTAATTAATTTCACACGAGCCCAGTTCACTATTCCACATGAGCCCAGTTCACTAATCCCACATGAGCCCAGTTCACTAATCCCACATGAGCCCAGTTTACTTATCCCACATGAGCCCAGTTTACTTATTCCACATGAGCCCAGTTCACTAATCCCACATGAGCCCAGCTCACTAATCCCACATGAACCCAGTTCACTAATCCCACATGAACCCAGTTCACTAATCCCACATGAACCCAGTTAATTAATTTCACACGAGCCCAGTTCACTATTCCACATGAGCCCAGTTCACTATTCCACATGAGCCCAGTTCACTAATCC
The DNA here is from genome assembly GCA_950096795.1 of Macrostomum cliftonense. Classification (NCBI taxonomy): domain Eukaryota; kingdom Metazoa; phylum Platyhelminthes; family Macrostomidae; genus Macrostomum; species Macrostomum cliftonense. The sequence continues at coordinate 388,629 of CATNEM010000343.1, read as the reverse complement.
CACATGAGCCCAGCTCACTAATCCCACATGAACCCAGTTCACTAATCCCACATGAGCTCAGTTCACTAATCCCACATGAGCCCAGTTCACTAATCCTACATAAGCCCAGCTCACTAATCCTACATAAGCCCAGTTTACTCATCCCACATGAGCCCAGTTTACTTATCCCACATGAGCCCAGTTTATTTATCCCACATGAGCCCAGCTCACTAATCCCACATGAGCCCAGCTCACTAATCCCACATGAACCCAGTTCACTAATCCTACATAAGCCCAGTTCACTAATCCTACATAAGCCCAGTTCACTATTCCACATGAGCCCAGTTCACTAATCCCACATGAACCCAGTTCACTAATCCCACATGAACCCAGTTAATTAATCCCACATGAACCCAGTTAATTAATTTCACACGAGCCCAGTTCACTAATTCCACATGAGCCCAGTTCACTAATCCTACATAAGCCCAGCTCACTAATCCAACATAAGCCCAGTTTACTCATCCCACATGAACCCAGTTCACTTATCCCACATGAGCCCAGTTCACTAATCCTACATAAGCCCAGTTCACTAATCCTACATAAGCCCAGTTTACTTATCCCACATGAGCCCAGTTTACTTATCCCACATGAGCCCAGTTCACTAATCCCACATTAGCCCAGCTCACTAATCCCACATGAACCCAGTTCACTGATCCCACATGAGCCCAGTTCACTAATCCTACATAAGCCCAGTTCACTAATCCCACATGAACCCAGTTAATTAATTTCACACGAGCCCAGTTCACTAATTCCACATGAGCCCAGTTCACTAATCCTACATAAGCCCAGTTCACTATTCCACATGAGCCCAGCTCACTAATCCCACATGAGCCCAGTTCACTAATCCTACATAAGCCCAGCTCACTAATCCTACATAAGCCCAGTTTACTCATCCCACATGAACCCAGTTCACTTATCCCACATGAGCCCAGTTCACTAATCCTACATAAGCCCAGTTCACTAATCCTACATAAGCCCAGTTTACTTATCTTACATGAGCCCAGTTTACTTATCCCACATGAGCCCAGTTCACTAATCCCACATGAGCCCAGTTCACTAATCCCACATGAACCCAGTTCACTAATCCCACATGAGCCAAGCTCACTAATCCCACATGAGCCCAGTTCACTAATCCCACATGAACCCAGTTCACTAATCCCACATGAGCCCAGTTCACTAATCCCACATGAGCCCAGCTCACTAATCCCACATGAGCCCCGTTCACTAATCCTACATAAGCCCAGTTCACTAACCCACATGAGCCCAGTTCACTAATCCTACATGAACCCAGTTAATTAATTTCACACGAGCCCAGTTCACTATTCCACATGAGCCCAGTTCACTAATCCCACATGAGCCCAGTTCACTAATCCCACATGAGCCCAGTTTACTTATCCCACATGAGCCCAGTTTACTTATCCCACATGAGCCCAGTTTACTTATCCCACATGAGCCCAGTTCACTAATCCCACATGAGCCCAGTTCACTAATCCCACATGAGCCCAGTTCACTAATCCTACATAAGCCCAGTTCACTAATCCTACATAAGCCCAGTTCACTATTCCACATGAGCCCAGTTCACTAATCCCACATGAACCCAGTTCACTAATCCCACATGAACCCAGTTAATTAATCCCACATGAACCCAGTTAATTAATTTCACACGAGCCCAGTTCACTATTCCACATGAGCCCAGTTTACTTATCCCACATGAGCCCAGCTCACTAATCCCACATGAGCCCAGCTCACTAATCCCACATGAACCCAGTTCACTAATCCCACATGAGCCCAGTTCACTAATCCCACATGAGCCCAGTTCACTAATCCTACATAAGCCCAGTTCACTAATCCTACATAAGCCCAGTTCACTATTCCACATGAGCCCAGTTCACTATTCCACATGAGCCCAGTTCACTATTCCACATGAGCCCAGCTCACTAATCCAACATAAGCCCAGTTTACTCATCCCACATGAGCCCAGTTTACTTATCCCACATGAGCCCAGTTTACTTATCCCACATGAGCCCAGTTCACTAATCCCACATGAACCCAGTTCACTGATCCCACATGAGCCCAGTTCACTAATCCTACATAAGCCCAGTTCACTAATCCCACATGAACCCAGTTAATTAATTTCACACGAGCCCAGTTCACTAATTCCACATGAGCCCAGTTCACTAATCCTACATAAGCCCAGTTCACTATTCCACATGAGCCCAGCTCACTAATCCCACATGAGCCCAGTTCACTAATCCTACATAAGCCCAGCTCACTAATCCTACATAAGCCCAGTTTACTCATCCCACATGAACCCAGTTCACTTATCCCACATGAGCCCAGTTCACTAATCCTACATAAGCCCAGTTCACTAATCCTACATAAGCCCAGTTTACTTATCTTACATGAGCCCAGTTTACTTATCCCACATGAGCCCAGTTCACTAATCCCACATGAGCCCAGTTCACTAATCCCACATGAACCCAGTTCACTAATCCCACATGAGCCAAGCTCACTAATCCCACATGAGCCCAGTTCACTAATCCCACATGAACCCAGTTCACTAATCCCACATGAGCCCAGTTCACTAATCCCACATGAGCCCAGCTCACTAATCCCACATGAGCCCCGTTCACTAATCCTACATAAGCCCAGTTCACTAACCCACATGAGCCCAGTTCACTAATCCTACATGAACCCAGTTAATTAATTTCACACGAGCCCAGTTCACTATTCCACATGAGCCCAGTTCACTAATCCCACATGAGCCCAGTTCACTAATCCCACATGAGCCCAGTTTACTTATCCCACATGAGCCCAGTTTACTTATCCCACATGAGCCCAGTTTACTTATCCCACATGAGCCCAGTTCACTAATCCCACATGAGCCCAGTTCACTAATCCCACATGAGCCCAGTTCACTAATCCTACATAAGCCCAGTTCACTAATCCTACATAAGCCCAGTTCACTATTCCACATGAGCCCAGTTCACTATTCACATGAGCCCAGTTCACTAATCCCACATGAACCCAGTTAATTAATCCCACATGAACCCAGTTAATTAATTTCACACGAGCCCAGTTCACTATTCCACATGAGCCCAGTTTACTTATCCCACATGAGCCCAGCTCACTAATCCCACATGAGCCCAGCTCACTAATCCCACATGAACCCAGTTCACTAATCCCACATGAGCCCAGTTCACTAATCCCACATGAGCCCAGTTCACTAATCCTACATAAGCCCAGTTCACTAATCCTACATAAGCCCAGTTCACTATTCCACATGAGCCCAGTTCACTATTCCACATGAGCCCAGTTCACTATTCCACATGAGCCCAGCTCACTAATCCAACATAAGCCCAGTTTACTCATCCCACATGAGCCCAGTTTACTTATCCCACATGAGCCCAGTTTACTTATCCCACATGAGCCCAGTTCACTAATCCTACATGAGCCCAGCTCACTAATCCCACATGAGCCCAGTTCACTAACCCACATGAGCCCAGTTCACTAATCCTACATGAACCCAGTTAATTAATTTCACACGAGCCCAGTTCACTATTCCACATGAGCCCAGTTTACTTATCCCACATGAGCCCAGCTCACTAATCCCACATGAGCCCAGCTCACTAATCCCACATGAACCCAGTTCACTAATCCCACATGAGCCCAGTTCACTAATCCCACATGAGCCCAGTTCACTAATCCTACATAAGCCCAGTTCACTAATCCTACATAAGCCCAGTTCACTATTCCACATGAGCCCAGTTCACTAATCCCACATGAACCCAGTTCACTAATCCCACATGAACCCAGTTAATTAATCCCACATGAACCCAGTTAATTAATTTCACACGAGCCCAGTTCACTAATTCCACATGAACCCAGTTCACTTATCCCACATGAGCCCAGTTCACTAATCCTACATAAGCCCAGTTCACTAATCCTACATAAGCCCAGTTTACTTATCCCACATGAGCCCAGCTCACTAATCCCACATGAGCCCAGTTTACTTATCCCACATGAGCCCAGTTCACTAATCCCACATTAGCCCAGCTCACTAATCCCACATGAACCCAGTTCACTGATCCCACATGAGCCCAGTTCACTAATCCTACATGAACCCAGTTCACTAATCCCACATGAACCCAGTTAATTAATTTCACACGAGCCCAGTTCACTAATTCCACATGAGCCCAGTTCACTAATCCTATATAAGCCCAGTTCACTATTCCACAGGAGCCCAGCTCACTAATCCCACATGAGCCCAGTTCACTAATCCTACATAAGCCCAGCTCACTAATCCAACATAAGCCCAGTTTACTCATCCCACATGAACCCAGTTCACTTATCCCACATGAGCCCAGTTCACTAATCCTACATAAGCCCAGTTCACTAATCCTACATAAGCCCAGTTTACTTATCTTACATGAGCCCAGCTTACTAATCCCACATGAGCCCAGTTTACTTATCCCACATGAGCCCAGTTTACTAATCCCACATTAGCCCAGCTCACTAATCCCACATGAACCCAGTTCACTGATCCCACATGAACCCAGTTCACTAATCCTACATAAGCCCAGTTCACTAATCCTACATGAGCCAAGTTCACTAATCCTACACAAGCCCAGTTCACTAATCCTACATGAACCCAGTTCACTAATCCTACACAAGCCCAGTTCACTATTCCACATGAACCCAGTTCACTAATCCTACATAAGCCCAGTTCACTAATCCTACATGAGCCAAGTTCACTAATCCTACACAAGCCCAGTTCACTAATCCTACATGAACCCAGTTCACTAATCCTACACAAGCCCAGTTCACTATTCCACATGAGCCCAGTTCACTAATCCCACATGAGCCCAGTTCACTAATCCTACATAAGCCCAGTTCACTAATCCTACATGAGCCAAGTTCACTAATCCTACACAAGCCCAGTTCACTAATCCTACATGAACCCAGTTCACTAATCCTACACAAGCCCAGTTCACTAATCCTACATGAACCCAGTTCACTAATCCCACATGAACCCAGTTAATTAATTTCACACGAGCCCAGTTCCCTAATTCCACATGAGCCCAGTTCACTAATCCCACATGAGCCCAGTTCACTATTCCACATGAGCCCAGTTTACTTATCCCACATTAACCCACTTCAGTAATCCCACATTAACCCACTTCACTAATCCCACATGAGCCCACTTCACTAATCCTATACGAACCCAGTTCACTAATCCCACATGAACCCAGTTCACTAATCCTACATGAGCCCAGTTCACTAATCCCACATTAACCCACTTCAGTAATCCCACATTAACCCAGTTCACTAATCCCACATGAGCCCAGCTCACTAATCCCACATGAACCCAGTTCACTAATCCTACATGAGCCCAGTTCACTAATCCCACATTAACCCACTTCACTAATCCCACATGAGCCCACTTCACTAATCCTATACGAACCCAGTTCGCAACATGCTTGTGCCTTATTTGCTAAAAGCTAGCTAAGCGAGTTTTCCCAGGGGAAGAGTTTCGCAGGGAATTTTAAAAGCCATCCTAGGAGGGCAACTTGTCATAAATTGATTGAATTAAGCAAGAAATGGATAAAGTACGAAATATAATGTGGAAAAGCGAATCAAGGAAAAGCAGTGTCTCAATTTTTGCCTGCTTTAGTCTTGGGAAGATTATAAATCACCAAACATAACTAAAGTATATGAATAAATTATTGAACCAGCAGGGATCCGCCTTAGGAATAATAAAACTCATAACAGTTGATCCGGCCAAAGACTGGATCAGCGCACTAAAAGGGATTTGATGCGGCTTACGAGTCTGCATCAAATTAATTCCCACTCTTAGCTGTAAAAGGAAAGAAAGCAGGGAATTTAGAAATAAAATCTTGGGAAGTGGTCACGCAATGCGGAAAATTAATCCCACTGCAAAATTAAGAAAAAAGAAGCATTGAAGTAAACCTTAGACATGTATAAGTCGTCATAGAAAAAGAAAAACGGCAATAGCATTTAGGCGTGTTAGATGTGACAACAACTGATTAAAAATGGAATGATATGTGACAAACAATATGGCAGATTTTAGATTTAAGAGCCAGGGGATAGATAGGGAGATGGGATTTGAAAGCCAGGGGATAGATAGGGAGATGGGATTTGAAAGCCAGGGGATAGATAGGGAGATGAGATTTGAAAGCCAGGGGATAGATAGGGAGATGGGATTTGAAAGCCAGGGGATAGATAGGGAGATGGGATTTGAAAGCCAGGGGATACATAGGGAGATGAGATTTGAAAGCCAGGGGATAGATAGGGAGATGGGATTTGAAAGCCAGGGGATAGATAGGGAGATGAGATTTGAAAGCCAGGGGATAGATAGGGAGATGGGATTTGAAAGCCAGGGGATAGATAGGGAGATTGGATTTGAAAGGCAGAGGATAGATAGGGAGATGGGATTTGAAAGCCAGGGGATAGATAGGGAGATGGGATTTGAAAGCCAGGGGATAGATAGGGAGATTGGATTTGAAAGGCAGAGGATAGATAGGGAGATTGGATTTGAAAGGCAGAGGATAGATAGGGAGATGGGATTTGAAAGCCAGGGGATAGATAGGGAGATGGGATTTGAAAGCCAGGGGATAGATAGGGAGATTGGATTTGAAAGGCAGAGGATAGATAGGGAGATTGGATTTGAAAGGCAGAGGATAGATAGGGAGATGGGATTTGAAAGCCAGGGGATAGATAGGGAGATGGGATTTAAAAGCCAGGGGATAGATAGGGAGATGGGATTTGAAAGCCAGGGGATAGATAGGGATATGGGATTTGAAAGGCAGAGGATAGATAGGGAGATGGGATTTGAAAGCCAGGGGATAGATAGGGAGATGGGATTTGAAAGCCAGGGGATAGATAGGGAGATGGGATTTGAAAGCCAGGGGATAGATAGGGAGATTGGATTTGAAAGGCAGAGGATAGATAGGGAGATGGGATTTGAAAGCCAGGGGATAGATAGGGAGATGGGATTTGAAAGCCAGGGGATAGATAGGGAGATTGGATTTGAAAGGCAGAGGATAGATAGGGAGATTGGATTTGAAAGGCAGAGGATAGATAGGGAGATGGGATTTGAAAGCCAGGGGATAGATAGGGAGATGGGATAGATAGGGCATAGATAGTAAAATATCACGTTCACTAGATCAGGTTCCATAGCAACTCACCTTCCAAAATCCCACTGGATAGATAAGGCGGCCCAGCTCGTCGTTGCCAGTGGCCAGAATGTTATCCAGAGTGCAGCCGTGCTGCCTTAGGCGGGTCATGGCGGCGGCGGTGACTTCGTCTTTAGTCTGGCTTGACAGCATGAGCGACAGCAACACTTGGTAGCGAAATGTCTGCGAATGGTGAGGCCCAGATTGGCGGCTGCTCATGCGTGGCTTATAACAAAATGACGCTAAAATGATACAAAGCGGAAAAGAACGATACTCCTGGATCCGCATAGGAATCGATATAGACAAGATTTTACACTTTGATACGAGGGATGTGAAGATCACATCTGTTATCGTGAAAATTTTGTGACTAGCATTACAATATTTAACAAAAATATTTTTTACGGCTCCAAAATCTATTCAACGATCATGCACCTGTACGGTTATAAGATTCGCCCACAATATTAGATTAGCATTTCCCAAAATTTAGTTAGAATTACCCCTAAGTGTCATTAAGAATCGCCCCTAAACTGTCATTAAGAATCGCCCCTAAACTGTCATTAAGAATCGCCCCTAGACTGTCATTAAGAATCGCCCCTAAACTGTCATTAAGAATCGCCCCTAAACTGTCATTAAGAATCGCCCCTAAACTGTCATTGAGAATCGCCCCTAAACTGTCATTGAGAGTCGCCCCTAGACTGTCATTGAGAGTCGCCCCTAGACTGTCATTGAGAATCGCCCCTAAACTGTCATTAAGAATCGCCCCTAAACTGTCATTGAGAGTCGCCCCTAGACTGTCATTGAGAGTCGCCCCTAGACTGTCATTAAGAATCGCCCCTAAACTGTCATTAAGAATCGCCCCTAACCTGTCATTGAGAATCGCCCCTAGACTGTCATTGAGAGCCGCCCCTAGACTGTCATTGAGAATCGCCCCTAAACTGGCATTGAGAGCCGCCCCTAAACTGTCATTGAGAATCGCCCCATAATGTCATTGAGAGTCGCCCCATAATGTCATTGAGAGTCGCCCCATAATGTCATTGAGAGTCGCCCCATAATGTCATTGAGAGTCGCCCCATAATGTCATTGAGAGTCGCCCCATAATGTCATTGAGAATCGCCCCTAAACTGTCATTGAGAATCGCCCCATAATGTCATTGAGAGTCGCCCCATAATGTCATTGAGAATCGCCCCTAAACCGTCATTGAGAATCGCCCCTAAACTGTCATTGAGAATCGCCCCAAACCAGTCATTGAGAATCGCCCCTAAACTGTCATTGAGAGCCGCCCCTAAACTGTCATTGAGAATCGCCCCATAATGTCATTGAGAATCGCCCCTAGACTGTCATTGAGAATCGCCCCTAAACTGTTATTGAGAATCGCCCCATAATGTCATTGAGAATCGCCCCTAAACTGTCATTGAGAATCGCCCTAAACTGTCATTGAGAATCGCCCCATAATGTCATTGAGAGCCGCCCCTAAACTGTCATTAAGAATCGCCCCTAAACTGTCATTAAGAATCGCCTCTAAACTGTCATTAAGAATCGCCCCTAAACTGTCATTGAGAGCCGCCCCTAAACTGTCATTGAGAATCGCCCCATAATGTCATTGAGAGTCGCCCCATAATGTCATTGAGAGTCGCCCCATAATGTCATTGAGAATCGCCCTTATAATGTCATTGAGAGTCGCCCCATAATGTCATTGAGAGTCGCCCCAGAATGTCATTGAGAATCGCCCCTAAACCGTCATTGAGAATCGCCCCAAACCAGTCATTAAGAATCGCCCCTAAACTGTCATTGAGAGTCGCCCCTAAACTTTCATTGAAAATCGCCCCTAAACTGGTCATTGAGAATCGCCCCTAAACTGGTCATTGAGAATCGCCCCTAAACTGGTCATTGAGAATATCCCCGCTAAACTGGTCTTTGAGAATCGCCCCAAACCAGTCATTGAGAATCGCCCCTAAACTGTCATTGAGAGTCGCCCCTAAACTGTCATTGAGAATCGCCCCTAAACTGTCATTGAGAATCGCCCCTAAACTGTCATTGAGAATCGCCCCTAAACTGGTCATTGAGAATATCCCCGCTAAACTGGTCTTTGAGAATCGCCCCAAACCAGTCATTGAGAATCGCCCCTAAACTGTCATTGAGAATCGCCCCTAAACTGTCATTGAGAATCGCCCCTAAACTGTCATTGAGAGCCGTCCCTTAACTGACATTGAGAATAACCCTTAACTGTCGTTGAGAATCGCCTCTAAACCGTCCTTGAGAATCGCTGTAAGATTGGTGACTAATTCAGGAGTCGTGCAGGCACGTTTAGTATATAAGCATCTTGGATATTTGCAATAAAAATCCCAGTGTACTTTACACTCTAAAACTTCCACCCGAGACACTATAAACGCAGCCAGTGTAATCAAAAAGTCCTGTGCAGTTAATTGCAATACTTTATTCGCGTTGCACAGTCGCTATGCGAAAGAAAAAAATCTAATTATCAGGTACCGAATCTAGACACTAGCAAATGAAAAGAAGTTGCTACCTTCACGCTACCTTCATGCGGGGCCTCTCTCACTTTATGCGCACGTCAGTTTATTGAATGCGTAAATAAATTGATTATGAGGGAGGGCCAGTAAGTTGCCATCCTAGTCAATCGTATCTGTCGATCTGCATACTGGCTATATACGCATTTGGCTTTTCAGCTGCCTTTTTAGCTATTTCTTAGGCATTTTCTCTTTGTTTCTTTTAAGCTTCGAGTGCTCTGGGGCCATTTTGAGAATCACCTCTCTCCCTCACTAGAGGTATGTCCCTGTCTATCTCAGCCTCTCCCGCACTGTCTCACATAAGCTCCCTGTCTATCTCAGCCTCTCCCGCACTGTCTCACATAATCTCCCTGTCTATCTCAGCCTCTCCCGCACAGTCTCACATAATCTCCCTGTCTATCTCAGCCTCTCCCGCACAGTCTCACATAATCTCCCTGTCTATCTCAGCCTCTCCCGCACTGTCTAACATAATCTCCGTCTATCTCAGCCTTTTCCGCACTGTCTCACATAATCTCCCTGTCTATCTCAGTCCCTCCCACACAGTCTCACATAATCTCCCTGTCTATCTCAGCCTCTCCCGCACTGTCTCACATAATCTCCCTGTCTATCTCAGTCCCTCCCACACAGTCTCACATAATCTCCCTGTCTATCTCAGCCTCTCCCGCACTGTCTCACATAATCTCCCTGTCTATCTCAGCCTCTTCCGCACTGTCTCACATAATCTCCCTGTCTATCTGTCCCTCCCGCACTGTCTCACATAATCTCCCTGTCTATCTCAGCCTCTCCCGCACTGTCTCACATAATCTCCCTGTCTATCTCAGCCTCTTCCGCACTGTCTCACATAATCTCCCTGTCTATCTGTCCCTCCCGCACTGTCTCACATAATCTCCCTGTCTATCTCAGCCTCTTCCGCACTGTCTCACATAATCTCCCTGTCTATCTGTCCCTCCCGCACTGTCTCACATAATCTCCCTGTCTATCTCAGCCTCTCCCGCACTGTCTCACATAATCAACTTGTCAATTTCATTTTGTCCCTCAATATCTTCTAGTATTTTTCGCAATAGATCTTCCCATTTAATTTTTTTCTATGCCTGCACTTTTAACGCCCATACTTCGTTTCTTTCGTTGTCGGTTAAGACTCAAGATAAAAGGCACTTATAGCTTACTTGGACCGGTCTACTTGACTTTGACCGCTTGTAATACTCACACAAAAGCTACTGGTAGGTTGATCCTCCATGGGAAGCTTGTAGAATCGGTTCAAGAGTGGAAATATCTGGGCTTCCACCTAAACGCAAAAGGAACTGCTGATACACACATTATAGAAACGTGTAAAAAATGCGGATACCCAATCGCTCTATTGAGAAAGTTAGCGGGGTTTAAGGCGGTAAGTTACAAACAACTGAAATTGTTTTGTGCAGCTATGATAGAAAGCATAATTCTATATGCGTCTGAAGCCTGGGGGGCCTTCGTTACATGGAACTTAGGACCTTGGGATCGAACTTTAGTAGAAAGAATAAACTTTAGGATTTGTAATGCCCTACTACAAGTACATAGCAACACAGATAATAATGGAGCGCGCTCAGAACTCGGTAGATTGCCACTCCTGTACAACATCCAAAAAAGAACCATTTCATACTGGTCTTCTCTGGCGAAGCGTCCAGATTCCATAATTTCGAGATTAGTCAGCGATCCCGCATACGAAGATGTAGGGATAAAATAAAAAATGAATAGTGATGTTTTGCGAAACACCAACACGGGAGCTAGCATTAGGAAAAATTTCAAAACGCACAAAGAAAACTTCGAGACTCAATTTATGACGCACTGGAAACAAAAAACTCAAAACTCTGCCAAGTTAGGGCACTTCTATTATACTTTTAAATGCTTTAACACTCCTGAGAGATATTTGGAATTCTTAGACCCAGAGTCAAGGAAGCTTTTTTCAACTTTTAGTCTAGGAAACCATAGGTTAGCCTGTGAAACCATGAGATCAGTGAGACCAAAAGTTCCGTACGAAAACAGAATTTGCCCAAAGTGCCACTGCGAAGTAGAGAATGAGATACACTTTATGCTTAAATGCACCTGGGAGGAATATCAATTAACGCGAAAAGCGTTCATTGAAAATGTTGCTAAAAATATGCAGAACTTTAGCCTTCTGACAGATGAAGATAAAGTATTCTATCTGATGACACAGGAAGACAAAAATCTAACGAAGGAGCTAGTAGAATTCATTACAGAGATGAGTAAAATTAGAAATATATAGCTAATACTACTGCTCTGAATACCTACTGAAGTATTGAGTTGTCGATTTTAACAATCCCAAATATTAATCGTTCTTATCAGTCCACCCAAAAAGAATCGCTTTGTATTATCGTATTGCTTATTCATTTTTTTCTCGTTTTTTTTATACAAATAAAAATTAAAAAAAAAATCAGCACCTTTTTGCGTGCGCTAATAATAATAATAATAATAATAATAATAAGCTTCTTTTGAGTTAATTGTGCTTCACTTGGCCCACTTTTGTACTGTTTTACTGAGCACAGTATAGCTTTGAGACTTGAGAGTAGTTTCCTTACGACTGCTTCATAAGTAATATAGTCTCGAGAAACACCAAGTAGGCAGTAGCTACTAATTAATATTTTTCCCAGGGGGATACACGATATGAAAAAATGTAGATACGTGATAGATAAAGACAGATAGATAAATAGATTTACAGACTCCATCAACTAAGATTGAAATGTTGCTTTCCTTCCTTCCCAGTTTCAAACGTCTCTATCTTTGCCGCGATATTTCAATTTCAACTACCAAGCCCAGTCTAGTGTATGGGGGGATGCTAAAAATAAGAGAAAATTGAATTTCCTAAAGTGCAGCTCCAGCTTCTAATGGGGAGGAAAGAGATAGTGGAAGAAAGGGGGCGGGAAGCGCGCACACTGGGACGGAAGGAAAAGCAATAGAGAGAGAGAGAGATAGGCAACTCATTTTGGTTGAGTAGTTGGCCTGTCGGTCTGTCTATCTGCCCGCCCCCACACGATACTGCAGGGCACTGCTGCTACATGTAGATATTCTATAGCTAACTAATTTGCTTGAATCTAGTTCAGCAATGATAAACAGGATTGGAATAGATAGAGACTGCAAATTTGTTTGAAATTGGCGAATTTGAAAACCGTTTTTACAAAGTATGAAGCATGGAGGGAGCGCGTCACTTTATTGGCTTGGATGTTAATATTTAGCAATGCAAACTAACGAATCAATAGAAATGCAATAGAAATTCCTCTGCTTCTCCCGATTGTCTTCTCGTTCTACATGACTCATAATAGCCCCTCTCGGTCTCATTCTCCCCTCTATATGTGTCTCATTCTCCCATCTGTGTGTCATTCTCCCCTCTATGTCTCACTCTCCCTTCTATGTGTCTCACTCTCCCCTCTGCGTGTCTCACTCTCCCCTCTATGTTTCACTCTCCCCTCTGCTTATCTCACTCTCCCCTCTATGTGTCTCACTCTCCCCTCTGCTTATCTCACTCTCCCCTCTATGTGTCTCACTCTCCCCTCTATGTTTCACTCTCCCCTCTGCTTATCTCACTCTCCCCTCTATGTGTCTCACTCTCCCCTCTATGTCTCACTCTCCCTTCTATGTGTCTCACTCTCCCCTCTGCGTGTCTCACTCTCCCCTCTATGTGTCTCACTCTCCCCTCTATGTGTCTCATTCTCCCCTCTGCGTGTCTCACTCTCCCCTCTATGTTTCACTCTCCCCTCTGCTTATCTCACTCTCCCCTCTATGTGTCTCACTCTCCCCTCTATGTGTCTCATTCTCCCCTCTATATGTCTCACTCTCCCCTCTATGTTTCACTCTCCCCTCTGCTTATCTCACTCTCCCCTCTATGTGTCTCACTCTCCCCTCTATGTGTCTCATTCTCCCCTCTATATGTCTCACTCTCCCCTCTATGTTTCACTCTCCCCTCTGCTTATCTCACTCTCCCCTCTATGTGTCTCACTCTCCCCTCTATGTTTCACTCTCCCCTCTATGTTTCACTCTCCCCTCTGCTTATCTCACTCTCCCCTCTATGTGTCTCACTCTCCCCTCTTTGTGTCTCATTCTCCCCTCTATATGTCTCACTCTCCCCTCTATGTTTCACTCTCCCCTCTGCTTATCTCACTCTCCCCTCTATGTGTCTCACTCTCCCCTCTATGTGTCTCACTCTCCCCTCTATGTTTCACTCTCCCCTCTGCTTATCTCACTCTCCCCTCTATGTGTCTCACTCTCCCCTCTATGTGTCTCATTCTCCCCTCTATATGTCTCACTCTCCCCTCTATGTTTCACTCTCCCCTCTATGTGTCTCACTCTCCCCTCTATGTGTCTCATTCTCCCCTCTATATGTCTCACTCTCCCCTCTATGTGTCTCATTCTCCCCTCTATGTGTCTCACTCTCCCCTCTATGTGTCTCACTCTCCCCTCTATGTGTCTCATTCTCCCCTCTATATGTCTCACTCTCCCCTCTGCGTGTCTCACTTCTCCCCTCTATGTGTCTCACTCTCCCCTCTATGTTTCACTCTCCCCTCTATGTGTCTCACTCTCCCCTCTATGTGTCTCACTCTCCCCTCTATGTGTCTCACTCTCCCCTCTGTGTGTCTCACTCTCCCCTCTATATGTCTCACTCTCCCCTCTGTGAGTCTCACTCTCCCCTCTGTGAGTCTCACTCTCCCCTCCATCTGTCTCATTCGTTCCCTGTGTGGCCCATTTCAATTCTTAATGATTTGGCACCCTTATCCTTATCCCCTCTCGTGCATTCTTTTACCGCCAGACCTCCTGAACAGATGATTCTTTAACACAGGCGATGAAACACATGACGCAATAAAAAAAATCTGTCTTACCTTAGGATCGGCCGCTTTATCGGCTAAAGAATGACAGCCCATGTTGTCCACAGGCGCGCTTTTGTCGGCGCGCATCGTTCGAATATTGGCCAATTGGGCGGCCCAGTTCTTAGGCGCCGGCGCCGAAGGCAAAGGAGTCACTTTGTTATTGTTGTCATTAGCAACGGTGCCAGACGCTAGGCAATCTTCGTAGGCAATCTCAACCGGTTGGGGACGGCGCTTACGAGTTTTTTTAAGAGTGGAAGATTTCTTAGAATTCTCCGACTGAAAGTAAGGAGACGAGCTTGAAGCCTGAAACAAATTTGTTTGAACAAAAAATGCGGTGTCATAGTTTGGCGTTGAATGATAAATTAATGAATGCATTTTATAGATCATGTCGCATGCAGTAGGGCCAAATTTGCTGAATTATAACTATTTCCTACAAGCTTAATTGTCCTTCTATTATTTGTCAATCTGACTGTGTAGATCCAACGTAATTCTGCATAATGGTATTGATGTTTCTAAATGTGTCTGTCTAAATGTGTCTGTAATCTTTCTAAATGTGTCTGTCTGTGCGTATAAATTTTCGTGTCTATTGCAGTGTCAGTGTGTCTAAATATGCTTGTCAATGAGTGCGCCTGCTTATTTTAATTTCTGTTTGCATGCAAGCCTTAAGCCTCGTAACAGTCCCACTTGGTTCCCTCCGTGTCTTTAGCCTATTTAGGATAAAGCGTTGTCATGAATTATGAATATGAAGGTCCGTCTGCAAGTCTCATAGTGTCGGTCTGTGTACATCTGTCTGCAAGTCTCATAGTGTTGGCTGTGTACATCTGTCTGCGAGTCTCATAGTGTCGGTCTGTGTACATCTGTCTGCAAGTCTCATAGTGTTGGCTGTGTACATCTGTCTGCGAGTCTCATAGTGTCGGTCTGTGTACATCTGTCTGCAAGTCTCATAGTGTTGGCTGTGTACATCTGTCTGCGAGTCTCATAGTGTCGGTCTGTGTACATCTGTTTTCGAGTCTCATAGTGTCGGTCTGTGTACATCTGTATGCGAGTCTCATAGTGTCGGTCTGTGTACATCTGTTTTCGAGTCTCATAGTGTCGGTCTGTGTACATCTGTCTTCGAGTCTCATAGTGTTGGCTGTGTACATCTGTCTGCGAGTCTCATAGTGTCGGTCTGTGTACATCTGTCTGCAAGTCTCATAGTGTTGGCTGTGTACATCTGTCTGCGAGTCTCATAGTGTCGGTCTGTGTACATCTGTCTGCAAGTCTCATAGTGTTGGCTGTGTACATCTGTCTGCGAGTCTCATAGTGTCGGTCTGTGTACATCTGTCTGCAAGTCTCATAGTGTTGGCTGTGTACATCTGTCTGCGAGTCTCATAGTGTCGGTCTGTGTACATCTGTTTTCGAGTCTCATAGTGTCGGTCTGTGTACATCTGTATGCGAGTCTCATAGTGTCGGTCTGTGTACATCTGTTTTCGAGTCTCATAGTGTCGGTCTGTGTACATCTGTCTTCGAGTCTCATAGTGTTGGCTGTGTATATCTGTATGCGAGTCTCATAGTGTCGGTCTGTGTACATCTGTCTTCGAGTCTCATAGTGTTGGCTGTGTACATCTGTCTGCGAGTCTCATAGTGTCGGTCTGTGTACATCTGTCTGCAAGTCTCATAGTGTCGGTCTGTGTACATCTGTCTTCGAGTCTCATAGTGTTGGCTGAGTACATCTGTATGCGAGTCTCATAGTGTCGGTCTGTGTACATCTGTCTTCGAGTCTCATAGTGTCGGTCTGTGTACAACTGTCTGCGAGTCTCATAGTGTCGGTCTGTGTACATCTGTCTTCGAGTCTCATAGTGTTGGCTCTGTACAACTGTCTGCGAGTCTCATAGTGTTGGCTGTGTACATCTGTCTGCAAGTCTCATAGTGTTGGCTGTGTACATCTGTCTGCAAGTCTCATAGTGTCGGTCTGTGTACATCTGTCTGCAAGTCTCATAGTGTCGGTCTGTGTACATCTGTCTGCAAGTCTCATAGTGTCGGTCTGTGTACTTCTGTCTGTAAGTCTTATTTAGCCGTGTCAATATTAGCGTCATTCAATCTTCCAGAATATGCTTGTCCGTCTGTCCTATAACATTGCCGACTAAATATGGAAAAGTTATCTCTATAAAATTACTTGTCTTCAGCATACGTACCATTAACAATCTGCTGCAGTAGAAAGTGTTACGCTCGTAGTAACAGAACTTGCCGACGTTGCCTATGATAGAACTAGCAAAAGTGCACGTTAGTAAGCCAAAGTAGGCTCGGGTCGGCTGCAAGAAAACACAAGTCAAAGTTACAGACAGATAGGTTGGAGGGACGAAAAATAAGCTAGTGGAACATGGCCTAACGGTTGACCTGTTCTACTATTCGTAGATAGCGCGCAAAAGCATGCTCATCGGAGATCCAGACAGCTAGTGTTGCGTGCTACTTTACGTATCTGAGTGGTGGGAGACAGCTTGGAGCATGGGAGATTGATAAATCGTAATTTCCGACGTAATCTGACAAACCAAACCCGTCCAACAAGATGCACTTTTAACTTCATGGCATGGCTATTAGCATATCATCAACTATCAGCTTTCATTTTGCCGTCCGCGACGCATAATTGAAGGACAGATTAACGCTAGACTGACACTGTGCTGTTTTAGTACGCAGAATTCATTTTTTTTAACACTTAACTTGAGGATCTGGGAAACTTGCTGATCAACATGAGGATCTGGAAGGCTGGCGGCGTAACACGAGGATCTGGGAAATTGCCGCCTCAACATGAGGGTCTGGGAAATCACTGGCTCAACAATCTGGGAAATCGCTGGCTCAACGTGAGCATCTGAGAGGCTGGCGCCTAAACATGAGGATCTGGAAGGCTGGCGGCTCAACATGAGGATCTGGGAGGCTGGTGACTCAACATGAGGATCTGGGAGGCTGGCTGATCAACATGAGGATCTGGGAGGCTGGTGACTCAAAAAGGATCTGGGAGGCTGGTGACTCAACATAAGGATCTGGGAGGCTGGTGACTCAACATGAGGATCTGGGAGGCTGGTGACTCAACATGAGGATCTGGGAGGCTGGTGACTCAACATGAGGATCTGGGAGGCTGGCTGATCAACATGAGGATCTGGGAGGCTGGTGACTGAAAAAGGATCTGGGAGGCTGGTGACTCAACATAAGGATCTGGGAGGCTGGTGACTCAACATGAGGATCTGGGAGGCTGGTGACTCAACATGAGGATCTGGGAGGCTGGCGTTTTAACCTTAAAGAACAAGCAAAAAAAGATAAGTTGACTTCGAAATGGCTTTACAAGCAAGCTTCAAACAATACAGACAACTTCAATACAGAAATATAAATATATTTTCATAGAAAAAATAGATATAAAAAATTATATAAAAGCTGTTATTATTATTCAGTGAAATTAACAACCGAAATTTACACACACACACACACACACACTGGTGAAAGCCAATCGGAGTATAATTGACTGCTTTTTTATTACCTATTTAAGCTTAATGAAACTTCATCAATAATTTTTCTTTCAAATTTTAATTTGACAAAAATCCAACAATAACAAACAGCGAATAAAGACGGCTCTTTTAACAATTTATGATTGAATAGATAAGAAAACATCAAAAAATAGAATATATATTGCATTATTTGTTGAAAAAAACCAGACTCAAACAGGGCAATAAAAAATCGATTAACGATAAAAAGAGAGATTCATACCAAATCGAATGACACAATTCTTCCAAACGGCAGATATTGCAAAATAAAATCTGATTAGATCAGATGTACTAATAATATTAATACAAATTTGAAGCAACGTAAATAGGAATAATCAACTTATCTTGTTCCTCTCGCACAAAGAGGGAGTCGTAATTTTTGTTAAGCCAAGCTAACTATAAAATGGGGTAGCCTAAAGGCGAGTCAACAGCAGAGATATTTTATGTACTTTAGAAGCATGCAGATAATAGCCTAAATATTCTAGAATTTAAAAAAAATCTTCATCACCAAAATCTACCGATTCGTGTAGTCGAATTCTAAAGGGTTGAAATTTTTCACACTTATTCAATACGGGTCAGAGAGAGTTCAAGGTTTTTAGAGTAAACGACTCGAATAATACAAATAAAGTCAACACTGATATACATAGCAGGTCAAGATTGAGTCAAGGTCACACCGGGTCACACTGCAGAATCAATCATACCGGGTCAGTGGTTACTATGGATCGAGTCTGTAGAGTTAATCACACGATGTCTATAGTTACTATGGCAACGGATTAAATGGTCTGTAAATTAAATCAGAGCTGGTTTTTGGTTACTATGGGAGCGGGTCTGTAGAATTAATCACACGAGGTCAATGGTTACTATGGCAACGGATCAACAAGTCTGTAGCAATCAATCATACCGAGGTCAATGGTTACCATGGCAACGGATCAACAAGTCTGTAGAATCAATCACACGAGGTCAATGGTTACTATGGCAACGGATCAACAAGTCTGTAGAATCAATCACACGAGGTCAGTGGTTACTATGGCAACGGATCAACAAGTCTGTAGAATCAATCACACGAGGTCAATGGTTACTATGGCAACGGATCAACAAGTCTGCAGAATCAATCACACGGTTACCAAGGACAACAAATCAAAGAGTCTAAAGTTGCTAGTTTGCGTAGCTCTAGCAGTTCATGATTCCAAGGTCACACAATCATAAATATCATAGCTCATAAGTATCAACCGTTTAAGTAAGATAATAAATCCAGGCTGAAACCCTAACCCAGACAGGAACAGAGCCCTTAGTCACGCCAGCGTGGCATTGAGCCTAATCAAAAGTTGGCCAAGCCTGCGCCTGGCGCTCAAGGGCAAGAATTTAACAATTAGATCGGGCAGAGTCTCGGCTAACCACATCCCGCCGTCGGGGCCGCCGCCGCCGCAGCCAAGCCACATTAAAATTAAAGGAGCGGCGAAGATAGCCAAACAGAAAGCGGCGAACGGCCGTCTGCTAGGCAGGCGAAGCAGCCAAATCAGCAAATTTACCAGACAGGATGCGGCCACGAATGCGTAGGACAGCACGGCTACCAGCATGTTCAACAGGCGGGCTCCGGCCGCGCCGCCCTGTCCAGCATCCGGATGATGATGATGATGGTGGTGGTGCAGCGAGCAGGCCGACTGATTCTGAACTAAGTCGCGCGTGATAACAGCTAGACGATTGTTCATATCGTCGATTTGCTGATCAACAAGCAACATCCGGGCCATCTCGTTGGACAAATTAGTTAGAAACAATTTCATCTTGTCCAATTCTTTTCGACCGTCCTCGGCCGAGGCGGCCAGTTCCTGTTGATCGTAGCGCAGGTTGCCAAGTTCGGCGTCAACTAGGCGCTGAATGTCGCCGGCTTCGTCGGCGGCTCGCTGACGCAGGGCGTCCAATTCGGCGACAAAAGCGGCCCGCTGCTCCAATAGCCGACGCTCGTAGTGCAGCCGCAGCCGATCGATTAGCGATTCCTCGGACGACTCAACCGCCGGCATTAACGAGGACGACGCCGTTGAAGTAGCTGGCAGCCGGGGTGGCGACGCTGAAGGCGCCGCCGACGGATCCGACGAAGACAAAGTCAGTCGATCAATCTCTGAGAGGCCGCCGCCGACAATGCTGGGCGTTGAGACGACGGTGGGAGGCGCTCGCGTTGGTGCTTCGTCGCGCGATTCGCTAGACAACATTAATCGACGACTGGGACCGGGTAGGAGGTCGCTAGACGAGGCTGTGCGATGCACTGACGACGATGTCGAAGCATCGCCGGCGGCTGTGGCCGATTTGACGATGGACGGCGGAACAGCGGCGGCGACGGCGGCGGGCTTGGAGGCAACGAAAGAGCCGAGGACGCGACGAGGAACACCAGAGGCGGAGGACGCGGATGAAGAGGACACGCCTACTGAGGTGGCTTGGTCTTTGTTCGGTTGCAATTGGCGGACATAGTCATCTGCCACGACCTGAATATGAAAATTAACGAGAGATTACTAAGTGACAAAACCAGAACTGCAGAAACAATTGATCCCTGAAGACGGCTCACATCAATCGGAATTCCGTAAGTCTTCAATTCGGTCAATTTAAACTCCAGCTTTCGCACCGTCCTTTGCAGCTTGTGCGCTTTAAGCTTGAGCTCGCCGTGCTCGTTCTCTAGACGACGCTTAGTTCGCTCCTGCTTGGCGCAGTCACCAGTTGAACATCTGTCCAGTTCCACCACGGCGCGAGACGCTTGAAGCTTCAACTGGGCCCGAACGCCGTCCAGTGCGCGCTCGTATTCGTGAATTTTCTCATGTAATATGCCAATGTACTTTTGTGTCGCTTCTACATTAACACTGGCCCCTGTTAATTTGTTAATCACCGCGCCGCCATTCGCAATAGGCGCGAAAGAGTTCTGATTTTGATTGACAGTCTCAACGGAGCTGGAGGCAGTAGAACTGCCAACCTGCAGCGGCAGCGGCAGCGGCAGGCCAACTGCTCGACCGTTTGCAGGCTGCTGTAAAACAGAATAAACAGAAGTTTTACAGCAACAAGGTCTTGGATTCGAATCCCAAACTGATTTACCAGTTCGATTTCATTGGATTTCAAAGCTTGCATCATTAAGCAAGGCAGATAAACTTGCCTAATGGTGCAAATATCAACCTTTGATTGAGCCCACACAGTTTAAATAGGGTTACAGCAATGCAGTGCCAGTGCTTTGGATTGCTAGCAGAATTTGTGCATTACATTAAGTATGCATTTTGAAGTCTAATTTTTTTGTTTTAATATCAGGACATTTAGGCAGTGGATAGCTATGAAATTCTAGTATATAGACTAAGTTACTAAAAAAGGTATCTAGTTAGTTAGTTGCACTATAGTGAAAAGTATATGGCTAATCCAGTATAATAGGATGTTCCCAAAGTGGTTGCTGTTAAGCTGTCAATGACATATACTCTTGCAAGTGGCTTTCAAATAGTACATAGAATATTCTATGCTTTGCTTGGGACTTTGCCTTGTAGTTTCCCTTGAAGGCAAATGTCCCTTCAATGGTATTGGTCCAGACATTTCTAGAGGAGGTACAATTTTAGTTGGTGCTGGTGGTCTTCTAGCTATGGCAGTAATGCTGGAATTCAAAATCTACATAAAAATAATTAAATACAAGAATCTAAAAGACTACCAGCTTTTACATAGGTCTAATAGAATTTTTTATTTAAAAAATAGTTAATGTATATTAGTAGCTAAACAGAAATTAAACATTTTAAAGAATAATTATACATTACAAATTTATTTATATAATTTTATTAGTACTACTTGGTTGGTTTATTTTTAATGTAGCTATATTTCATTATAATAAGGTCTAGCTATATTTAAAATAGTTCACTAAAATTTTTAGATTATTAAGGTTTTTATAATTTCAAAAATTCCAGTCTTCCAACTCAATTTTTGGGCTAGCTTTGAATTAACAAAAAGTATTTTGTTATTTAAATTTCTTTAATTTATAATAAAATACACCATCACATACTGAAAACTGCCACCTACACCTAAAGCAAGGTGGCACTTGTTTACATAAAGCAGCTATTTACTGGTTTTCGCACATGACTCATGCCACTTGGGCGAGAAAGAATTAAGGTCAAACAAAGGGCAGTTCAACATCTGATGATAAATATATTTAGAGCTCATGCCAAGCAAGCACCCACGCATACACATGAAGATTATTGACAATGCTTCGGGTGTGGGTGGCAGTTTTTACTGTATGATAGTGTATTTGATTTTTTTTAATTAAGTCAAAATGCTAACTTAGGTAATTTATTCTTATGTCAATTATCCCTTAGTGAAAATGCATTTAATATGAAATGGTCAAAAAAATTAATTTAAAACAATATCATTAGCTATATAATATGGGCATATAGGCCAAATTTTGGTTTTCTTAAAGTATTGTTACTAAATTTTATAATTTAGCTTCTTCTGTGTTGATCATGGCTTTTAGTATCATTCTATCGTCTATTTAATAGAATTTATAGCTCTATTGATATGCAGTATACTATTTAGAACTTTGATAGCACTTGAAAAAGCTCTGGAGCTTCAAAATTGCAATAAGAATAGGGATAGGGCCTAGCAAAACTTGCAACCCGAAAGGAAATGTGAAGCTTACAAGCAGGGCAAGCAGAATTTCATATATTTTGACCGAATTTATTGGGGCAAGTCCTTTTGTTTGCTTTAATTATATATAGGCCTACTATTAAAGTTACAGTTGCACCATATCACATTCAAATAAATGGCCCTTTTAAAAACAAAAACGTAAGCTAAAAAAACATTGATTCGTGTCCTTTTTGCATAACAATGCAATACTAGGTGGCTTGTTAAATAAAATTAAAGTATTGGACGGTGGACCCCGTCAACACAAGTGTGAAGAAAGTTATTTGATGAGACATCCGGCCGCCGCAGCCTGCAAAACGTATTTAAAAATTTGTATATTTTAATTTCAAATGTATTTTGAGCTTAGACAAACAAAGAAACACATAAGTTTAGCGCATCTAGAGCGTTATTCTAAATAAAAAACTGAATGTTGCATTCTTTTTGATCTTTTAAGTGATTTTTATTTGCCCCTAAACGATGATCTGACAGCTTAGATGTGACTGGGTGGCAAAAAAGGCTAAAGCGCAGTATCTGGCCCAAGGAGTTTTCGAAGGAAATCCCGGGTGCGAACTCAGGACCTGCCACCAGCCACCTGTGGGATTAGGCTCCTAAAAGTACCCATGAGGAGACCAGGCTCCTGGACGTTTGACCTTCAGCTAGTGTAGGGCGTCAGCTAAAGCACATTAGCAGATGTGCATGTAAGGAACTCTGCACAGGGCATAGCTCTAACAAGGACTTTCAGAGGGGTATAGGGGGCCTTTTTCAAAAGGTGATTTGCGGTGGAGCCAATATTAAGGGACTATGCCAGCTTACAAGCCTGGACGGGAGGCTCCATGCTAAAAGTACGCTTCTGATCTGGGGTTTCTAATTCCATGTAGAGGTTCGTGAGACGCCTGGCACCGTAAAATAAGAGACTCTTATTAGCCCCTGTCTCCGCAAGCTTTTGAGGGTTGTTATGACTAAGTTGCTCCCCTGAGGCTCGTCTCGGTTGAAGCTTAGGCGAAGATGCTCAATAGCCGAAGGGGAGGGGGGATGCTCGACCTGTGGAGTGGACTTCCCCATCCAGCATGGGGCCGTCGTAGTAATGGGCTTCGACAGTGAAGAGGGGTTGACAGGGAGAATACCTCAACCGGGCAGGGGCCAGTCGGGGGATAGCGGTTTGGCCTGGAGAATACCTCGACTGGAGAAAAAACAATGGTGTCTCAAGATTGGAGATTGGAGAAAGGTTAGAGATTTTCGGGCGAAAAATGGCTTCTTAAAAATGGTTCTTAATTCACGCCTCATGCGCGTGAACTGTGATCCTGCCGTGACCTGTTTGATTACAAGGTTCATCGGCGAGTCATAGGTAACTCATTGGGTGGAGGCGATCGCGTAACAAGCTCGTTAATTATAATTATCGCTTATATTGGTCGCAGAACGATAAAAGTTATGTTGGTTGAAAAGAGGATGACGCGTTGATTAAGAAACTGTATATTTGAGGTCCCAAAAGTACAGGAAGAATAATTTCTAAGTACGTTTATGAAAAAGCCAAGTACGTTCCGCTTGAGTAAACCCGAACAATAGAGCGGAGGAGGGGTGGACGTTAGGGTCACCCGTGGTTGCGCAACACAGGGGTAGAACGATGAGTCACCCAGTGAATCATCCATATTACAGGTGAAATAGGCCGTAGCATGCCTAGCTGGGAGTAAACAGGCTGGGGCACAAATAGGTAACGGGAAAGAAAAGATTCTCGATGGCCAATCCATGCAGGATTCAGCATTTTAATATTTCCCCACTTATGTCCATTTTGTCAGTTCGCTGTCCTGTGTTTGATCCCGCTTTCGTCCATTTGATCGCCCCTTCGGTTTGCTTTGTCCCGTTGGTGGTCCCGCGCCCGTTTTTGTCTTTCTTTGTTTCGAATTTTTTGTTCTCTTTGGTTTCCATGTGTCCGCGGAAGTTACATGTACACCTACTGCATCCCTAGCACACCGTGTTTGCGTGATGCAAAGACTATATGGGCGCCAAAACAGCTGACAGGGGGGAAGTGGCGCCATATCTTTTGGCTTTAAATAAAATCTCTCCGTATTTGTAGATCGCATCCCAATTACTATCACATCTTCGCTCGTGTGTTAGTGTCCTCATACTATAACGGATAGGAGCAACTCAAGATAAAAAATAGCTTTATTCTTGTCTTTTTTATTTATTAGGATAGTTTAGACAATGTGAGAAATTATAGATGACCGTATTACACATTCTCCTCTTGGTGCAAGGTATTGCACAAGCAATATTAGACTGCGCTGTCAATTTAAAATTCGTTGGCATAAATGACATATCTACGAGCTATAGCAATGAATTCTTTGCACACACTAAGCGAAGCCAACTAACTGAATCGCCACTGAAATTATTACAGACAATTCGTTAAATCGCAAAGCAGATATTTGGTATAAAAGATTTGGTATAAAAGACTTAGCCATGACTATATATCAGAATAGATAATCTTGCTTGCCGTTTTCGTATACGCGTAAACTAATAGTTAACAAAAACTCGTTCATTTACACTGAACTTAAGGTTTGACCAGTGGCTTAGTCATTCCAAATTTTATTCGAATTTTTGTGCCAAATTCAATATATAATTGTGAAAAATTTCCTGCAATCAAAAGAGAAACTAAGAGAACTAAGCGCCCTAGCAACTCCGCGCATTCAAAACGATTAAAACGATGCATTCAGCATCGATCATTGTTACCAGACGTTTCGACTCTGCTGAATCAACTTGGCCGCTTCTGCTGTACCTTTTATTGCTTGGCTGTGCCGCTTTTAACCCGCTAGTTAGTGGAGTTCAACCAACAAACTGGCTCCTAAAGGTGAGATCAAGGTGTAAAAATAACGAAGTTCAAAAGAAACCACTATGCATATCGTACGCTTACCCGCACTTTAGATTTCTCCCGATGATTTTTTTGTTAAAATTGATACCCTGCATCGAACCGAATGTCCTCACATGCCAGGTAAGAATTATAAATGAACGTCGCTTTATCTTTTGTTTATAACCTTTAGAATAATCACTACGAGCGTAAGTTCCAAGCCTGATCCTACTATCCCCAGCCTCCCTGTACAGCAGAAGAGTGACAGACGCTCAGAAGCCGCTCTCCCCCAGCCTCCCTGTACAGCTGCAGAGTGACAGACGCTCAGAAGCCGCTCTCCCACAGCCTCCCTGTACAGCTGCAGAGTGACAGACGCTCAGAAGCCGCTCTCCCACAGCCTCCCTGTACAGCTGCAGGGTGACAGACGCTCACAAGCCGCACAAAGCCGCTCTCCCACAGCCTCCCTGTACAGCTGCAGAGTGACAGACGCTCACAAGCCGCTCTCCCACAGCCTCCCTGTACAGCTACCAAGTCCACTCAGCCGGCGATCAGCAAGCCGACAGCCTTCAGAACACGAACTTCTCGGACACCAGCGATGGCGCAATTCTCGGATCCTTCGAGCTCGAGCACAGCCTCTGTCCGTCCGACGCGCTGCTCATCGTTCTGGGCGACTCCGCCGACTCATACGGCCCGTCCGATCACGGATGTCGGAGGCTGACCGTCTGCAACCAGACGGCCGACGGGCGGCATCGGCGACTCCGTCTGCGAGTGAAGCTCCAGCCGAACAGGTCCTACACGATGAAGATCTTCAAGCTGGCCAACGGGTCGGGACTGTGCGAACAGCCGCGGGTTCGATTCTTCTTCACCAGGTCGGCGGCTGGCGACCGGCCGCTGTTGCAGCTGGCGGTGCGGCGCTGCGGCTCCTGCGACGTCGGGGAGAAGGACGGCTTCCGCTGCGACATGGCGGCGTACATGCAGACGGGAGACTGGCCGAGGGGCCTGCGACTCAGGGTCAAGGAACCGTCAACAAACGCGGAAATGACCTACAATTTTTCGGCTGTGTGTTTTATGTTGCAATCTATGAAATATTCAGCTCCATTAAATTACATTTGAACGAAGAAAACACTTGGCTACACGCTTTGCTTTTTTAAATTTTTCAGAATCGCGACAAATGGACGAAGCAATTGATCGTGGTTGGAATTTCGCGTACTTCTGGTATCTTACTTCAGACTGACGTACGTCGAGCCAATCACTGTTCATTCGCATTATTTTACAAAGCTAATTTATCGTTTAATATTTACCCAGATTTACTCGAATAATCGTCTTATTCTCTGGGCGAGAAAGAGTTTTCACGCGATTCGAGGTGAAGGTGAGGCCCACTAACTTTTTTTATGCTTTTGTTAGTTGATGATTCAAACAAATTTCACTGAGGAACCTTGAATTAAATGACGTGAGACGTAGCCTGTCTCAAATTTAATTTTAATTTTAAGAATAGTTTTAATTTTATAACCTCATAGAATTCACGAAAAAAATACTTCAAAGTAAGTTTAACGTAACCAAAGAATCTGTCAGAGTGAGTCAAGCACAGCTTCAAAGTAAAAAAAATTGTCTGAAATTGCTATTAAGTGTCCTTACTATCTAAATTACTATCTAAAATATTTATAATTCAAGCTAAATTGCCTGCAAAAAAAACTGATGCAGGCACCTCACCGGAGAAATTGCTTCAGCTGCAGCTGTGCCAACTGCCAGATACCGCCTTTCCCAACTTCACGGCTAGTTGTCTAACAAAATCAGCTTCATCCGGTTACGGAATTTTTGGGATGCTAACAATTTTTATTATAATTTTAATATTACTAATTCTAATATTTCTAATTTTACTCAATCATCAACTGACTAAAACGCGCCATCTGATCATCATTGTCCGGCCCGAGGAGAATAAATCCGGTTTTGCCACCAGATTTTGCTGCGGCAATTTAACAAGCGATCACCAATCAGTAATACAAAAACTTCGACGAGAGCTATCAACATCTTCCACCGGAGTTGATTTGCTTGAGATTGTCGGCTTGCATAGCCTTTTACGAAACTTACATTTAGTCGCAAATTCTAGGCTAGTCATCCTTCTGAGTTGGGATGCCGAATTTACCAGCTTCAATGTAAGTTTGAACCTGAAGTCCTAAGTACATGTATCATGTATTTCAATTAATTCATAATATTAATAGCTCTTGCCAGTGTTCATTTACTGCAACGTAAACTGAGTCTATAGAATTTTGCAAAGGCATAGACTACTTTCATTGATTCCATAGCACTGCACTTAGCCATACCGCACGTACATCGAGTTAATAGCATTTTGCAAAGCCATAGACTATGTAAATTGAGTCTATTCCATTGCGCAAAGCCATAGACTATGTAAATTGAGTCTATTCCATTGTGCAAAGCCATAGACTATGTAAATTGAGTCTATTCCATTGTGCAAAGCCATAGATTATGTAAATTGAGTCTATTCCATTGCGCAAAGCCATAGATTATGTAAATTGAGTCTATTCCATTGTGCAAAGCCATAGACTATGTAAATTGAGTCTATTCCATTGTGCAAAGCCATAGATTATGTAAATTGAGTCTATTTCATTATGCAAAGCCATAGACTATGTAAATTGAGTCTATTCCATTGTGCAAAGCCATAGATTATGTAAATTGAGTCTATTTCATTTTGCAAAGCCATAGACTATGAAAATTGAGTCTATTCCATTGTGCAAAGCCATAGACTATGTAAATTGAGTCTATTTCATTGTGCAAAGCCATAGACTATGTAAATTGAGTCTATTCCATTGTGCAAAGCCATAGATTATGTAAATTGAGTCTATTCCATTGTGCAAAGCCATAGACTATGTAAATTGAGTCTATTCCATTGTGCAAAGCCATAGATTATGTAAATTGAGTCTATTCCACTGTGCAAAGCCATAGACTATGTAAATTGAGTCTATTCCATTGTGCAAAGCCATAGACTATGTAAATTGAGTCTATTCCATTGTGCAAAGCCATAGATTATGTAAATTGAGTCTATTCCACTGTGCAAAGCCATAGATTATGTAAATTGAGTCTATTCCATTGTGCAAAGCCAAAGACTATGTAAATTGAGTCTATTCCATTGTGCAAAGCCATAGACTATGTAAATTGAGTCTATTTCATTGTGCAAAGCCTGTATATAAAATCTATTTTAGCCACCAACACAGTTATTACTAAGTGCGTAAAGCCTGCATGATTTTTTTCGAGACTAACTGAGTACATTTAGATGGACAAATGTCAAATTAAAAAATCGATGGCGGGGTAGAGGGCAATTAATGAATTCTTGAAAATTTTCATTCAGCCATTCACCCTGTAATCAATTGTATCTGAACTTTCAGACCGAACGTCTGACAGATCAATCCAAGCGAATTCTGACAACACTGCTGCAGACGGAGAAGTACAAATTTCGTAGATTTTTTATCGATTCGGTGACTGAATCAGAAAGCGAAAGGACGCCAGTTTCAGCTGCAGACTCGACAGCGTGGATCAGTGTAGCGGCCAAGAAGCTGGAAGACGAGGATCTGTCAGCACTGAACGAGTTGGCTCGAAGTCTAGCGTGTCTATAAATTATCGATGAGGATAATCCGTGATGATCATGAGGATTCTCAGGTTCTTGTCTCAGCAATCAGATCTGGCAATGTCAATTGTCAATCAGTAGCGGAGCATACCAAAATCGAAATTAATCCATCGATTGGAGACGGAAATTTTTATGCTGCTTATTAATTTGTAGCATATTAATAGCTAAGCAATGCGGTACAGGGCTCCGGATGCAATCGCTAAGGGGTCGTGCTCTGATAAAGTTGTACTTTGGGTGTCTCATCTCCCATAGATGATTTACATGGGACTTTGGGCCTCGTGGCCGTTACTGGGACATTTTCTCATTAAGTTTTATGCATGCTTACTCTCAATTTTCATTTTTATGGCCATCGCTTGTGAAAAACTTTATATTTTAACGCAGCAATGTGTATCAGATCTCTCATTTATTTATTTCTATTATTTGCTCCATAGAAAACAACATATTTACCGACTATTTCTGTACATCTAAAGACTAAAGATGCATAAATGGATTGATTAAATAAAAAAATCGAATATTTCGCCTTTCAAACATAAACAATTTCAATAAAATTACTGTAGCGCGTGTTCGCAGTTAAATGCACTGTCAATCAAAAATTTCATTCGACGAATTGACAGCTTTAGTCAGTAAGCAACGTGACTTGATTTGAAAATCAAGTTCTTCTTCAAAGAAAATGTTTTTTTAACCATTTTAACGCCTTAGTTGCTGTCTAAAAGGAGGGATACCCTAGACAAAAAAAGCACGAAATTTTCCTATCTTGCTAACATACATGTACAGTATTTGCGAAAAATAAGCCTTAAACAATGTTTCTAAGAAACACCAGGCCATTATAGTTTCAAATTGTAGCTCCAAATTTTAGTTTTTACAAGAGTGAGATTGCTAATAGCTGATATAGATGTAATGGCCACTGTGGCCAACAAGCTATAAACCCCTTTTGAAGACTCATTGTAATCATTTAAAAGCTTTAAAGTTTTCCATTGGTTTCTGATGAACTATCGATTTGAAAATTTTCGTTAAACGATCCTTAAAAAACTATTAAACAGTCTAGTAGTGGATCACGGTTTCTGACTTCGAATTCTCAGATTATTTTAGGTATTGGATATTTAGTTTATTGCTGAGCCTGCTAGAGGGTATAAAGGATCCTTCGCCTCGCCCATTACCACGAGTTGATTCCGATTTTACTGAATTATGCAGGTCTTTTTTACAGCTACAGATTCTGCTGAAAATTACAGGCAAAATTCGTCTAAATTACATTTCGACGAATTTTAATTTCCAGACGCAAGGAGCTTCGTGCCAATTGATGACGTCACTCAATTGGTTCAGTGTACGTTGTCCAGCATGTGCAAGTAATTGACTTGGGCATACACACTATCCAAAAGAAAATGTTTCTTAAAACACCCCGGAAACATTTTTCTCGTTGGTGCAGAGTTTTTTTTACTGCCGTCTCTGTAGTATTATTTCTTCTAACAGAAGTGAGTGAAAGTTTTTCATCGCAGAACATATTACTTTAAAGAATAATCTTTTAGTTTTAGATGTGCTACTTGTACTGGTACCTAAAGAAATACATATGTGTCCTTAATTAAAACGTTTTCTTAAGGATAATACATGTACTTCGTACTTCTGATATCCAGGTACGATTCAATTACACCGCATTTAGCCGAGCTAAATACAGTGGTCCAAAAACGAGTGCGCTGATGTCCTGAGTGGACAGCTTGGGGTCATTTCTGCGCATGTGGCATCAAAAACTTGAATTTTCGTGCAAATTTTGAATTTGCTCGGATCCATACTTGGTGTGCATGGCACTTGTTTGATACATGGCTATTAGCAAACTCTCGAACGCTAATCGCTTCGCGTTTTTGTCTTGTCATTTAATTTACGGAGCTACACAATTATCCTCTTTTCATGTAACTGTACACGTGGGTCACTTTACTCCCAGTTTTATTAGATTTTTTCAGTGTGTACTGCTAGAAATTCTATGACTACCAAGCAAATGATTCCCTTGACTTTTCACTTCCCTTCGTAGCTACTCACTAAAAATTCACTTCCTAACCTTTGCTTTTCACTTCTCCGTCTATGGCTCTGTCTCCTTAGTCTACAGTATCCAATCGCAAGACTTTCAGAACACTACAAAAGAAAACGTGAAAGACTATCTAAATTCAGCATCTAAAACGATGCAAAGGACAAAAAAAATTTTATTTTAGACTTTTTGATTTATTTTACCATACTTTACTTCTCAGTAATTGTTCCCGTGATAGATACTAAATTGTATTTTGTTTGTCTGTAACCAGTGTTTGCATTGGCGAACAAATACCTTTTTAAATTTAAATTTAGATTACCTTCGCCTTTTTTCTGGCCTAAAAAGTACAGTGCGTTGTGACTTGAGGTGGTCCCTGACCAGTCGACACTTAAGCCATTAGTTATATAGAAGTATATATGATGCCATGTGCCTTTGATGCCTTTGTTTAACTTAGCATTAAAGTGTTCACAATGTTTGTAGCATACATTTTTTTTTAGTTCAGGTAATCCCTTGGCCTTGTCCTGAAAAAAATGGACCTAGCACAAAAAAATCGTTTTAAAATGCTGTTTTTTTCACCAGCAACACATTTTTTTGTTAATAGCAGCAATTTATTATAATTTTTTATTTCAAAAGGTATACATTGTTTCCTGTTTCTCTAAATTCCTAAAAGAATATAATGTTAGCTACTATAATATTATGTTTGCTGGATAAATTATTAGAAATGTGTGATAAACTTATAGGCATGCCTTTACTAGGCTTTAGTTGTAGATTGTAATAGGGCCTAGCTAGAATTTTCTACCATTTGGTAGAAATTTTGGTCAGCATTTTGCTATAGGTATGTATTTTAAGAATCAGATAAAATGGCATTTATATTAAAAGTTTTGCTATTTCCTTGCATTCAAATTAAGCATTTTTTACTTTAGGTAGATTAATAATATGCTAAGCAAGGATATTCTGTTTAATTAGAGTCAAGTATGTCAGTGCTTATATAATTTCTAATAATTTTTATAAAATCAAGCATAAAATATGCTTGATATGGCTTGCATTAATCTTCTTAGAATTTATAATTATTATTAATTTTCAGTAAGATGTCAAATAGTAAGCTTTTTCATCAATATCCTGGAAAGAGAATCACAAAGGCAGATGTAGAAAAAGTCTTCCAAGCATTTGATGCCAACAAGTAAGTCACTTGGTCAATTAATAATATTTGTCAATATCTGTACATGTTTAAAATCTTTAAATAAATTTCTTCATAGAGACAATGCATTGGACAAAACTGAGGTAAAAAATCTTGTGGAGTCCATTGCTACTAGTGGCTCACTAAGTGCAGCTGACCTGGATAAAATCTACACATTTTTGGACAAAGATCAGGTAGAAATTTTTGTTTGATTTTTTTGTCAAAACTGTGCTGAGTTACTTGGGACTCATTGCGGTACTAAATCACCAGGATGGCTTGGTATCTTTGTCGGATTTGATGGCTCGAGGCCAGCCCTGGCTAGATGTCATCTTCTCTGGCCCAGTCGGCCTCGTGGTTGTTGATGTGCAAAATGATTTTATCACTGGCACGCTGGCACTGAAAGTCTATCCAGCTAAGGAGGACGGCGCCGACGTTGTCCCTGTCATCAACGAGGTCATCGCTAAGCATTCGGCCGCCTTCAAGGCTGTGATTTATTCCCTTGATTGGCACCCGTCGGATCACATCTCATTCTTGGACAATTTGTCTAAACGAAAGCTGAGCGAAAAGTCCAAGGTAATATAAAAATTTTCTTAACGTTTTTTTATCTTGCTTCATTAATTTTTAGATAGGAAAAAATATTTTTTAATTTGAGAACTTAAGTCTTAATTCTAAAAAAATCCACTCGATTTCTCTCCCGATTAAAAGCCACCCAAATGTACTTTTAGAAATTCATCGATCAGTCTTTCTATATGACTTTCTATAGTGTATAAATACATCTCATATTTGAAATCCACTGTCGAATCTTGCTTTTAAAGTTTTACTTGAACAAATTTTATTGAAACAAAAAACTACAGATCCAGGACGCAGCCAAAGTGAGCCTTAATGACACAGTTGTGTTGGAGACTCCCTCCTATGGGCCAATTGAGCAGATAATGTGGCCGCGGCATTGCGTGCAGAAGTCCTCCGGTGCTGAGTTTCATTCCGAGCTTAAGGTGAAACATTTATCAGCTATTATTGATTTTTTGTCTAAAAGTTTTTCATTAACTGTCGGTACATTTATAGTGGTGGTCTCTATGCTGTTGAGGTATGTATTGATTTAAGTTTATCCTTGCGTTGATTAAGTAGTTTGTCTCTATTAACGGTTGTCCTTTTCCCGATCCCATATACGATGGGGTTGTCCCTTTTCCGATGGGGTTGTCCTTTTTCCGATGGGGTTGTCCTTTTTCCGATGGGGTTGTCACTTTTCCGATGTGTTTGTATCTTGTCCGATGGGGTTGTCGCTTTTCCGATGTGTTTGTATCTTGTCCGATGGGGTTGTCGCTTTTCCGATGTGTTTGTATCTTGTCCGATGGGGTTGTCACTTGTCCGATGGGTTTGTATCTTGTCCGATGGGGTTGTCACTTGTCCGATGTGTTTGTATCTTGTCCGATGGGGTTGTCCTTTTTCCGATGGGGTTCTCACTTGTCCGATGTGTTTGTATCTTGTCCGATGGGGTTCTCACTTGTCCGATGTGTTTGTATCTTGTCCGATGTGGTTGTCACTTGTCCGATGTGTTTGTATCTTGTCCGATGGGGTTGTCACTTGTCCGATATGTTTGTATCTTGTCCGATGGGGTTGTCACTTGTCCGATGTGTTTGTATCTTGTCCGATGGGGTTGTCACTTGTCCGATGGGTTTGTATCTTGTCCGATGGGGTTGTCACTTGTCCGATGGGTTTGTATCTTGTCCGATGGGTTGTCATCTTGTCCGATGGGGTTGTCATCTTGTCCGATGTGTTTGTATCTTGTCCGATGGGTTGTCATCTTGTCCGATGGGTTTGTATCTTGTCCGATGGGGTTGTCCTTGTCCGATGGGGTTGTCACTTTTCCGATGTGTTTGTATCTTGTCCGATGGGGTTGTCACTTGTCCGATGGGTTTGTATCTTGTCCGATGGGGTTGTCACTTGTCCGATGGGTTTGTATCTTGTCCGATGGGGTTGTCCTTTTTCCGATGGGGTTCTCACTTTTCCGATGTGTTTGTATCTTGTCCGATGGGGTTGTCACTTTTCCGATGTGTTTGTATCTTGTCCGATGGGGTTGTCACTTTTCCGATGTGTTTGTATCTTGTCCGATGGGGTTGTCACTTGTCCGATGGGTTTGTCACTTGTCCGATAGGGCTGTCCTTTGTCCCTCTCTTTATTTACGGGTAGTCCTTGTAATATTAAATATATTTTCAGTGCTTTTGATTTTTACGGATCTGCATATCCTGATGTTAAGTCCTTATCTTATGTCTAATCATATATGATATTACATCTAAAGAATCACTCCAAATGCATTCGACTCAGTTGGCAGCCAACCACATCAAAGTGTACAAAGGCACGGACCCAGACATTGACAGCTATTCCGCTTTCTGGGATAATAACAAACTAAAAAAGACCGAACTTCACGACAAACTCAGCCAGCTGGGTGTCCGGGATCTCGTGGTCTGCGGACTGGCCACGGACGTGTGCGTCGGCTCAACCGCTGCCCACGCCCAGGAGCTGGGCTACCGGACCGCCCTGCTCGAGGACGCCTGCCGCGGCGTTATGCCCGACGGTATCGCCGCCACTAAGGCGAAGTTGATCGCGGCGCACGGTCTGGTGGTCCGATCAGTTCACGTGAGTGATTTTATTGGTCATTAATATTTATGGCTGGTTAAAGTGAGATAGGATTGGTCATGACGAATTGGTCATAGTACACAGGCAGGATTGGTCATGACTAGTTGGTCATAGCAGACAGACTGGATTTGCCATGACAGGTTGGTCA
This sequence comes from Macrostomum cliftonense, assembly GCA_950096795.1. Taxonomy (NCBI): domain Eukaryota; kingdom Metazoa; phylum Platyhelminthes; family Macrostomidae; genus Macrostomum; species Macrostomum cliftonense. Next base: position 353,429 of record CATNEM010000343.1, on the reverse strand, counting down.
TAGTAGACAGGCAGGATTGGTCATGACGGGTTGGTCATAGTAGACAGGCAGGATTGGTCATGACGGGTTGGTCATAGTAGACAGGCAGGATTGGTCATGACGGGTTGGTCATAGTAGACAGGCAGGATTGGTCATGACGGGTTGGTCATAGTAGACAGGCAGGATTGGTCATGACGGGTTGGTCATAGTAGACAGGCAGGATTGGTCATGACGGGTTGGTCATAGTAGACAGGCAGGATTGGTCATGACGGGTTGGTCATAGTAGACAGGCAGGATTGGTCATGACGGGTTGGTCATAGTAGACAGGCAGGATTGGTCATGACGGGTTGGTCATAGTAGACAGGCAGGATTGGTCATGACAGGTTGGTCATAGTAGACAGGCAGGATTGGTCATGACGAGTTGGTCATAGTAGACAGGCAGGATTGGTCATGACAGGTTGGTCATAGTAGACAGACCGAATAGGTCATGACGGGTTAGTCATAGTGCACAGGCAGGATTGGTCATGACGGGTTGGTCATAGTAGACAGACCGGATTGGTCGTGACGGGTTGGTCATAGTAGAAAGAACGGATTGGTCATGACAGGTTGGTCATAGTAGACAGACCGGATTGGTCATGAGGGGTTGGTCATAGTACACAGGCAGGATTGGTCATAGTAGAAAGAACGGATTGGTCATGACAGGTTGGTCATAGCAGACCGGATTGGTCATGACAGGTTGGTGATACAGATAGAACGGGTTGGTCATGACGAGTTGGTCATAGTAGACAGAACGGGTTGGTCATGACAGCTTGGTCATAGTAGACAGACAGGGTTAGTCATGGCTGGTTGGTCATACAGACAGGCACGGTTTGTTAATAAATCCTTGGTCATTGAACATTGCAGCTGTCCGACCTATTGGCTAAGCGCGAGCGTCCCATGGCGTGGATTTTGGCCGCCACCAACTGCGTTGAGAAGCTGATGGAACAATGAATGTTGAATATTTTATTACAGCTGCCTCCCATATGACTTTATTTCTACTTTTTTTGAGACAGAACTACTCGTAATACTGTGTATGAATAGGTGTGCGTATCTTGTTATACCAAATCGTCTGAGTGGAAAGGGTACTTTATAATCAAAAAATAAAAATGAGTAGAAAACAGATCCATTAGGAATGTATGACGCAAAAAAAGACGTCTTGATTTTTTCAATATTATTTTAAACAAGCTAAGCTATCTATTCTTGCACGAACAAAATTGACTACTCTAGCGCCTTCAAAAATTAATTTTTTTGTATTCGTCTATATTCGATAATTTGTCACTTTCATTTTTTTAAATAAATTAAGCATAGCCAATAGTTACTAGCTGTGATTTTTTGTCTTAATTTTGTCACTCTGCCTATGTTTTTTTAGTGATAGAAGCTTGCCTTTGTCCTTATTTGTAGCATTAACTTATGTTGTGTTATTTTATTTGTTTTACGCTACTGGTACTACTGCTTATCCCGAATGTATCATTAAAATTGGGATTTAAAAATATTTGTTGGGTGAATATTCTCTACCCTCTAAGCTTAATCTTTCTCGTCTTCATTATGTTTAAACTTTGTCAAAAAAATAACTTTGTTAACAATGATAGCTGCTTTTGAATAATAATGTACAATTATATTGTTACCGGCACGATTTTCAATAATATAAAAATTACCTGTTTACATTTAAATCAATAAGATTGGCATTAAATTTCATTCGCATTTCTTTCACTTTCTTTTCTATCCATCAAATTGCATCAAGTTAAGTTAAGTCGGGTGCGTATGAACTGATACTCGTAATACGCAAAAAATATTGAAATAACTTTTAAAGTACATTCACCATTGCAGTAAACCAATCGGAATTAACCGTCGGGCTTTTCTTTAAGGAATTTTTATTTCGCATTCTTGCTAATTGTTTATTCGCATAATTAATAAAATGCATTTAAGGGGAAGATATTGTTATCTTCAATTAGTTGCTCTTGCTCATATTAAACATTTTTTGTTGTAGTCAAACGACACCCCGATTCCCCACCAACCCACACCCCGATTCCCCACCAACCCACACCCCGATTCCCCACCAACCCACACCCCGATTCCCCACCAACCCACACCCCGATTCCCCACCAACCCACACCCCGATTCCCCACCAACCGACACCCCGATTCCCCACCAACCGACAACCCAATTCCCCAACAACCGACACCCTAATTCCCCACCAACCGACACCCCAATTCCCCACTGACCGACACCCTAATTCCCCACCAACCGATACCCCAATTTCCCACCAACCGACACCCTAATTCCCCATTTGTTTGTTCTAGTCAAAGTCCCCTTTCCAGTAGCTTTGGCGCCCCTTTCCAGTAGCTTTGGCGCCCCCTTTCCAGTAGCTTTGGCGCCCCCTTTCCAGTAGCTTTGGCGCCCCCTTTGCGGTAGCTTTGGCGTGCCGTAAGATGCGCCCCCAAGTCAGAAATCCTAAGTGTATCTGGGACACGGGGACGAGCTGGCAGCACCCACAGAGGCAATAGGCAACTTACTTGGTTCACGCAAATTCAACTGAAGAATTTAGCGAATAAAAAAATTCAACGGATTTGCGCAAATTGAAATCTATTTATTTACATTTGAAATAATGCACGCACATGATTAGGCATTATGCAAATAAAGCACGAAGTTTTTTCCGCGTTTTAAAACCGGTAAAACAAGATTTGCATGCGGTAAAATTCAGTAAAAAAATTAAGCTGAAGTGTTGATTATATACATTTTCGAGCTTCTTTATAACAAATCCTATCTTCCATTAAGTGCTACTTAAAGTACGGTCTAAAAAGCATTTTATGACAAATAGACACTGAACGAATCAAAGTTACACAATTAATTGTTAGGTTTTAAAAAACTTTGTACTTTTGTATCAACTCCTTTTCTGAGCTGTTTGCCTAAAAAATCAATTAGTCTGTTATGATGAAGATTTGATGAAAATTAATTTACAAAAATAACGCACTGCTGCCGACATGCATAAATAGCCACAGGTGAGACGAGCCCGAATTCATCAGCATTTCTCTGAAATTTGTTTAGCAGTGTTTCTTTCAGTACCAAAAGATTAGAGGCGGTTCTTTCGGTAGATTAAAGTGAGAGCCATGAGAATTCAAAACTATTGTTTAGCGGGAATCAAAATCGAAGGCGATTCTAAGAGAAAATCGAAGGCGATTCTCATAGGAAATCGAAGGTGATTCTCATAGGAAACTGAGGGCGATTCTGATAGGAAACTGAGGGCGATTCTCATAGGAAACTGAGGGCAATTCTCATTGGAAAGTGAGGGCGATTCTCATTGGAAACTGAGGGCGATTCTAGGGGGGCGCGTGGCTCGGCGGTCTAGCGCGTCTGCCTTGTGTGCCACTGGTCCAGGTTCGACCCCGCGTTGTAGGTCGTTTATTTTCCTAGCGCGGTTTCTTGTGCAGGGTCACATTAATTTGGGGCCTTGTGCACGAATTGGTTGGGCTTTGAGCCAGTTGTACAATTTACGCCCATGAGGGCAACCCCCCAAGGCATGGAGAGTGTGCATTCCTGGAACTACCGCTTGTGCACCCTATGTGAGTGCGTGACTGGGTGCTATACTGGAATGCCGTTGCGCACCGTGTGTTTGAGTCTATGCCTGCATACCGTATTTAGTGTGACTGAACGCGCTTCAGGAGTCAGCGCAATGGACAGTAATGCCCAGTCTCTGGTTGTGGGACGATGTCGCTTCAAGCGTCAAGGTGCCTACAGCCCTCCTGCAGATTTAGCTTTAGCTTTAGCTTTTAGCTTCATCTTTTGATGAAGGCGATTCTCAAAAGAAATCGAAGGCGATTCTCATAGGAAATCGAAGGCGATTCTCACAGGAAATCGAAGGTGATTCTCAGAAGAAATCGAAGCCGATTCTCAGAAGAAATCGAAGCCGATTCTTAGAGGAAATCGAAGGCGATTCTCAGAAGAAATCGAAGGCGATTCTCAGAAGAAATCGAAGCCGATTCTCAGAAGAAATAGAAGCTGATTCTCAGAAGAAATCGAAGCCGATTCTTAGAGGAAATGGAAGGCGATTCTCATTGGAAATGGAAGGTGATTCTCAGAGGAAATCGAGGGCGATTCTCACAGGCAATCGAGAGCGATTCTCACAGGAAATCGAAGGCGATTCTCATAAGAAATCGAAGCTGATTCTCATAAGAAATCGAAGCTGATTCTCATAGGAAATCGAAGGCGATTCTCAGAGGAAAGTGAAGGCGATTCTCATAGGAAATCGAAGGCGATTCTCATCGGAAATCGAAGGTGATTCTCAGAGGAAATCGAGGGCGATTCTCATAGGAAATCGAAGGCGATTCTCATAGGAAATCGAAGGCGATTCTCCTTCTCCTTCGCTTACCAGGGGTCGGCAAACTTTTCACCAGTGCGGGCCAGATAGAAGGGTTGTTGAAGGTCACGGGCCAGAAGGATTAAAAAACTAAACTTGTTTATTAGTATTATTGCTTAAGCCTTAAAATGTATAGAATAATTAAAAAGTTGTAGCAAATGTGCAGATTATATTGTGATTGTAATGCTACAGTTACACAAAGGAAACTTTGCTGCATAAAAATCATTAAATCATTAAATGAGAGAACAAAAATGTTTTGAAGACCAATGGGCATCGCATGGCACACTACAGAACTAGAAAACTATCAATTGAAAACACAACCACACCAGACAACCTACAGCACAGTGGATCGACTGACAAATAAATGAAAAAGTCTTCATTTCTTGTTTTCTAAATAGAAAGTTTTCATTGTTAAAAGATTGAAGGGGCCAAGGGCTTGCTTAGTCAGTGTTAAGTTGATGAGGAGTGAGAAGGGAGGGGGGCTTGTTTCATTGGCACACACAAGGACAGGGTTGAAAAACTTCGTCTTCCTCACATGACCCAAACAGTGCACCAAATGAGTCGGGCTATGGCTATAGACTGAGCTAATGGGACAGGGAGATTGGGTTGATTAGCTAGCAAAAGAACTTTAGAACAATCTCAGAATTAAAGGTAAAATGCGATACTGTAATGCGAAAGGATCGAGAAATTGTAAAATACATGAGCAACTTGGCTGCGGGCCACTTGTATATTACGAAATGGCGAATGACTGCGGGCCAGATAGAGAGGCCTTGCGGGCCGGATCTGGCCCGCGGGCCGGAGTTTGCCGACCCTTGGCCTAAACTAAGTTTCTGGGAGCATCAAATCCACCGAGCCGTTTACCAGGACTCTCATCCTTCAATGAGCCCAACAGACTCAGCGCTGAGGATTTGATTGCGGCTTCATCCGGACCCAGCATCCGGGCATTGAGGCCGGCCCAGATTGAGTCTTTGGCAGGTTCAGCTCCCGCGCGGATGTAAAATCCCCGCACTCGATGCTTCTCAGCGAGCAGCAAGGTTCGCAGACTCCGCCTGGCTTCATCAGACAGGCTGGCAGCCTGGAAGCTCCGGAATGCCGAGTCAGTGCTGACGAAAAGCACGAGGCTGAAGCGGCCAAACAGCTGGCGGTTCAGCCGTTTGAGGCCAGCAACTTGGCTGACGCGAGCTCCGTGGCAGCCCGCTGTCGACGTTAGCTGGCGACGAAGCTGACGGACCAGCGCCAACTCGGCGCCATTGGCGCTTTCTGGCAGCGTCAGTAGAATGTGGCGCCACGGCTGGTCGTTGCTGCGCCGATTTGCGGCATAGAAAAACGCCAGGCAGACTGCGAGGACAAAAGCTGGCGGCAGTGCGCGCAGCAGTACGGCGGATGCCGTTTTGCCTGCAGTCGAAAATCTTGGCCCGGTCGCTGTTAGAGCACTGAATAGCGGCATTAGCGGCGTCGGGCAGACGGCGAGCGGCTCGCTTGACTCACAGAGGGTCGGCCGCCACAGGGGCTCTACAGTGGGGTTTGTTGAGAGGAGAATGCTTTTTTGATAAGGTGTCGGTAAGATCAATCAGATAAGGTGTCGGTAAGATCAATCAGATAAGGTGTCGGTAAGATCAATCAGATAAGGTGTCGGTAAGGTCAATCAGATAAGGTGTCGGTAAGATCAATCAGATAAGGTGTCGGTAAGATCAATCAGATAAGGTGTCGGTAAGATCAATCAGATAAGGTGTCGGTAAGATCAATCAGATAAGGTGTCGTTAAGATGAATCAGATAATTTGACGGTAAGATCAATCAGATAATTTGACGGTAAGATCAATCAGATAATGTGTCGGTAAGATCAATCAGATAAGGTGTCGGTAAGATCAATCAGATAAGGTGTCGTTAAGATGAATTAGATAAAGTGTCGGTAAGATCAATCAGATAATTTATCGGTAAGATCAATCAGATAATGTGTCGGTAAGATCAATCAGATAAGGTGTCGGTAAGATGAATCAGATAAGGTGTCGGTAAGATCAATCAGATAATTTGACGGTAAGATCAATCAGATAATTTGACGGTAAGATGAATCAGATAAGGTGTCGGTAAGATCAATCAGATAATTTGACGGTAAGATCAATCAGATAATTTGACGGTAAGATGAATCAGATAAGGTGTCGGTAAGATCAATCAGATAATTTGACGGTAAGATCAATCAGATAATTTGACGGTAAGATCAATCAGATAAGGTGTCGGTAAGATCAATCAGATTATGTCAGCACAGTGTAAGAAATCAATAAGAGTTGAAAAGCACTTACTCATGCCACCAAGAGAAAAAACGTGCCGCCTCGCTTGACGGATTTCGCGACCGTTGAAAAACTAAGGCGGAGAGGCCGATTAAATTAGTATGATTCATAACCGATTTTTTACTAGATTTCGTAGTGAACTTTAACTTACATGGAAAGCGAGTAGCTTGCTTTGAATTTGCATTGAGAAGTTTGACTTCAACCAACTGTTTTGTGCCTGCAATCAATAGGAAAAAAATAAATTCTACATATTGCTAAGATATTCAAGGACGAAAAGGCACATTTTCGACAAACCTGCAGACTGTCTTTAGACAAAAAGGTCATCTTCTCGCTTCGCTCGCCGAAAACCCCGGTCACACGGAGTCGCAGGCCCCTCGGCCAGTGTCCCGTCTGCATGTACGCCGCCATGTCGCAGCGGAAGCCGTCCTTCTCCCCGACGTCGCAGGAGCCGCAGCGCCGCACCGCCAGCTGCAACAGCGGCCGGTCGCCAGCCGCCGACCTGGTGAAGAAGAATCGAACCCGCGGCTGTTCGCACAGTCCCGACCCGTTGGCCAGCTTGAAGATCTTCATCGTGTAGGACCTGTTCGGCTGGAGCTTCACTCGCAGACGGAGTCGCCGATGCCGCCCGTCGGCCGTCTGGTTGCAGACGGTCAGCCTCCGACATCCGTGATCGGACGGGCCGTATGAGTCGGCGGAGTCGCCCAGAACGATAAGCAGCGCGTCGGACGGACAGAGGCTGTGCTCGAGCTCGAAGGATCCGAGAATTGCGCCATCGCTGGTGTCCGAGAAGTTCGTGTTTTGAAGGCTGTCGGCTTGCTGATCGCCGGCTGAGTGGGCTTGGTAGCTGTACAGGGAGGCTGTGGGAGAGCGGCTTCTGAGCGTGTGTCACTCTGCAGCTGTACAGGGAGGCTGGGGGAGAGCGGCTTCTGAGCGTCTGTCACTCTGCAGCTGTACAGGGAGGCTGTGGGGAGAGCGGCTGTGTGCGGCTTCTGAGTGTCTGTCACCCTGCAGCTGTACAGGGAGGCTGTGGGGAGAGCGGCTGTGTGCGGCTTCTGAGTGTCTGTCACTCTGCAGCTGTACAGGGAGGCTGTGGGAGAGCGGCTGTGTGCAGCTTCTGAGCGTCTGTCACTCTGCAGCTGTACAGGGAGGCTGTGGGAGAGCGGCTGTCTGCGGCTTCTGAGCGTCTGTCACTCTGCAGCTGTACAGGGAGGCTGGGGGAGAGCGGCTTGTGAGCGTCTGTCACTCTGCAGCTGTACAGGGAGGCTGTGGGAGAGCGGCTGTGTGCGGCTTCTGAGCGTCTGTCACTCTGCAGCTGTACAGGGAGGCTGGGGGAGAGCGGCTGTGTGCGGCTTCTGAGCGTCTGTCACTCTACAGCTGTACAGGGAGGCTGTGGGAGAGCGGCTGTGTGCGGCTTCTGAGCGTCTGTCACTCTGCAGCTGTACAGGGAGGCTGTGGGAGAGCGGCTGTGTGCGGCTTCTGAGCGTCTGTCACTCTGCAGCTGTACAGGGAGGCTGGGGGAGAGCGGCTGTGTGCGGCTTCTGAGCGTCTGTCACTCTGCAGCTGTACAGGGAGGCTGTGGGAGAGCGGCTGTGTGCGGCTTCTGAGCGTCTGTCACTCTGCAGCTGTACAGGGAGGCTGTGGGAGAGCGGCTGTGTGCGGCTTCTGAGCGTCTGTCACTCTGCAGCTGTACAGGGAGGCTGTGGGAGAGCGGCTTCTGAGCGTGTGTCACTCTGCAGCTGTACAGGGAGGCTGGGGGAGAGCGGCTTCTGAGCGTCTGTCACTCTGCAGCTGTACAGGGAGGCTGTGGGGAGAGCGGCTGTGTGCGGCTTCTGAGTGTCTGTCACCCTGCAGCTGTACAGGGAGGCTGAGGGGAGAGCGGCTGTGTGCAGCTTCTGAGCGTCTGTCACTCTGCAGCTGTACAGGGAGGCTGTGGGAGAGCGGCTGTGTGCGGCTTGTGAGCGTCTGTCACTCTGCAGCTGTACAGGGAGGCTGGGGGAGAGCGGCTTGTGAGCGTCTGTCACTCTGCAGCTGTACAGGGAGGCTGTGGGAGAGCGGCTGTGTGCGGCTTGTGAGCGTCTGTCACCCTGCAGCTGTACAGGGAGGCTGTGGGAGAGCGGCTGTGTGCGGCTTCTGAGCGTCTGTCACTCTGCAGCTGTACAGGGAGGCTGTGGGAGAGCGGCTGTGTGCGGCTTCTGAGCGTCTGTCACTCTGCAGCTTTACAGGGAGGCTGTGGGAGAGCGGCTGTGTGCGGCTTGTGAGCGTCTGTCACTCTGCAGCTGTACAGGGAGGCTGGGGGAGAGCGGCTGTGTGCGGCTTCTGAGCGTCTGTCACTCTGCAGCTGTACAGGGAGGCTGGGGGAGAGCGGCTGTGTGCGGCTTCTGAGCGTCTGTCACTCTGCAGCTGTACAGGGAGGCTGTGGGAGAGCGGCTGTGTGCGGCTTCTGAGCGTCTGTCACTCTGCAGCTGTACAGGGAGGCTGTGGGAGAGCGGCTGTGTGCGGCTTCTGAGCGTCTGTCACTCTGCAGCTGTACAGGGAGGCTGGGGGAGAGCGGCTTGTGAGCTGAGTCTGTCACCTCTGCAGCTGTACAGGGAGGCTGTGGGAGAGCGGCTGTGTGCGGCTTGTGAGCGTCTGTCACCCTGCAGCTGTACAGGGAGGCTGGGGGAGTGCGGGGTCTGCTGGAATTGGTCTTTTATTTTACGATTGCCTCTCACAAGTTTTAAGGAAAGTCGGCTTAGGGCTTTGTTTTAAGCTGAACTGAATTTCTGCTGAAAGCAGCAGCTTTTTTTCAGGACCCTGGATGACACCTTGAACTATTGACCTTTCCCTGGATGGCATAACTAACTTGCAGATTTCAAGCATGATTTAAACATGGAAATTATTGTCATTTTGTTATTTTATTCCAACTTACCAGGCATATCGCTGCACATCTCCGCATGCCTGGAAACTGTCCTCAGTCCCAACTGAAAGCAAGAACGGGCTTGTGTGAATGGCTAGCGAAGAGGTCCAGAACTAAAACTTCTATAGTAAGATAGGTGCTCCCTGCGTGACTGTTAACATGATTGCATCAACAAAGTTACTTAAGGAAATAGTTAAAAATCGGGGGGTTAGAATTTAACTAGTTTTCTTAACTGTTTTGGTTGCACGCAGCGCTAGTTTGTCATTCTTCCGACTTATTGAAATATAAATTTGTTGTTTATGCTGAAATTTTCTATAGATCAACTTCTATTTTACTGAAAATAACAGTTCAACCTTATACTGTTTGCCCTCTATGCAAGCAAGCAGGCAAGCAATGTGATGTGAGCTCGTGTTTTCTGTTGATTTTGATCTAGACTCGTGTACAGCTACTTTACATTTGCCGCATACGGCAGGTTGTTGCACTGAAAAAACATATAGCTGCCCAGACGCCTTAGTCAAGACGCCGTATTTTTCATCCCAGTTGTAAAACAAGGAAGACAGCGAAGCTTAAATTGGTAGTTCGGTGAACTTCCCCAGTCGCATATCCGGATCCGGTGGGAAATTGGCCAGGGACTCCTTCCCATGCATGGTGCATCTGGACAGGGGAATGGAGCCAGGTTTCCACTCGGCTCATTGTAGTTGTTTAGCTTGCATGAACTAAAACGTTTTTAGTTTTCGTGTTGGTCCTTCAGCCACTCGATAACAGAAATATCAATCATCATTTTAAATCTTTATGAGATACTTAGGTTAAAAAAAAATAATTTTTAATGCTCAGAAAGTTAGTTACGAGTATATGAATGCTTGAAACCAGATGCTCTTGTTTAGAAGTCTTTGACACTAATAAAACACGATAAGGAAAAGTATAGCAAGTCTCCAACTCAATCCATTGTTGGTAGCGGCAGAGGACATATCTCTGTTTGAAATCTTGTTTCACCGACAGTCAGTTCTCAAGCCAGGGTTGGGGGGACGACAATTTGACGCCACTTCTTTTGGGAAAATTGTCTTGCCAGTTGCCTGGACAGGGGGCAGTCGGAGTCGAGTGGAAAACTCGTGGGAAACACCAGACGGCCAATTATAACGTTACAAAATCATAACTATTTTGTAATGCAAATCGAGAGCGTTACTTATACCGCTTTAAAAGTGACTGTCCGTATGTTTTAAGTCTATGCTTACAATATCATGGTTTCGTACTTTGATCTAGCTATATGTATAGAGTGAGTTCGCACTTATTCTCTGTCTGGTGGTAATACTAAAGGGGTTGTTGTGTACCGTTTTTTGGTGAAAACAGAAGCTGTTTTAACCACAGAACTTACAGGTTTAACTCAAGGACACCTTAAGTAGAAGGACGGGACACTTCGTTTCTTGGAAAGTTTTTGGAGTCTAATTTTCGCGAAAAAATACACTACGGAGATAGGAAATTTGCAGTTTTTCGACATAAATTTCGATGTAAATCAATATCAATAAAAATAATAGGAAGATCAATTTATCACAAATTAAGACGGACATAGTTCGATAGAATAAGAAGGCAGGAACCACATACCAAAAGATGAGATTTGCATCTGCTTCCAATCGAGCGCAACCTTTATAAATTTTATGTCGAAAAACTGCAAATTTCCTATCTCCGTAATGTATTTTTTCGCGAAAATTAGACTCCAAAAACTTTCCAAGAAACGAAGTGTCCCGTCCTTCTACTAAAGGTGTCCTTGGTTTAACTGCAGTCAGTCATTATAATGTATTTTAAAGTAGCTTTGTTTGAACGCATGGTAGGTATTGAATCTAATGGTCCTTATAGCTGTCAGTTATCGAGTTTAGTTAACGCTTGAACTCTAGCCTAATCAGGGACAACTTAAAATAATTATCAGTTTTGAAAGAAAAAAACTTACATTAAGTATGGGGTAGTTTAAGTTGTCCCTGGAATCAAAGCGATTCCATAATGAGCTTAAACAGAAAGTGATTTAAACAAGTAAGAATTTTCCCATGGTATGGCTTAAAAGTTGTGCAATTATTTTAAGTATCTTGAGCTCTAATAATACATATCCTATATCCGCTTCGTTAATGGAACTTTAAAGCAGTGATGACCAAATATCTGCAAGTTCTCACCTGTGTAACACTGCAGCCAATGGGTTGATTGTTGTTCTTGTTGTTCTTGAATTTGTCCAACCGGTTGTCCATTTGACAGTAGCTGCACTCTGGCATGGCTAAAAGCAGCATTGAAAGCACAATTAAAATTCCACGGAGCAACGTCAAAGCAGACTGCGATGTTAATTTTGTTCGTATTGACATGTTGAAATAATCAACATTGATCCTTTAAATAGCCCTTCTAAACGGCTTCAACCTTCAAGGAAGGGGTGTCAGTTGCAGCAGGACTTTTCATTTAATTGTTCATTGAATAAATAATGAAGTTACCTCCCCTTGCTCTGTGCTATCTTCTTTTCAATTGGTCTGCTTTTCGAACAAGATACAATTGGTTTGAACTTGACGAGCGGAGCGAAAAATTTTTCGTCGATAATTTTTTTGCATCTTGTGCTACTTTAAGTAAAGTAGTACATTAATATAGAAATTCAGATTAACTGAATTAAAAATTGAATTCAGAGATCGAAACCGACTTTAGTCACTGTGGAAGCCGAGGGTTACACCGAAAGGGCATTAATCTGATTGGTTTGGTGAGGGGTCACTTGATCTTGCCTCTCGGGTGCATTTTACAGGGTTTGCTTACAATTCATTAACCCAAAATGTCACAACGTTGCAAATTTCGCAAACTCAAAATTTCCTGATAAATTCATAATTCTCAAAATGTCTGTGTTCTTCACCAGCTCGAAATTTCCACAAACTCAAAATTTCACAACGTCAAAAACTCAAAATGCAACTCAAATTGCAACAGTTTCCGGTATTAGCAGTACATGTACAGTATATAGTCTGATGCTCCTAAATGTAATTCATTGGTCAAGACAGAGGTGTTTTCACTCTTTGAAAACTAGGCCCCTCGGGGAGAGAGAGGACCCACAACCCCAGAGTAGTGACAGCGAGCTGCTTGTATATTGTTCAGTAAAATCGATCCCAAAGCTGCATGACGCTCGATCACAGGCTTTTAGTTCCGTGCCAACCCGCGAAAGTTTATCGGTAGCAGTAACCTGAGGACAAGGCCCTTATGCCTACCTTGCCTGCTGCTACAATACATCTGTCTGGTCTTACAGAACATTGGCCTGGTTACGATCTTTAGGGATCGTAAGGGATCGGGAGTTTTGGTAAGCAGTAAAAGGCCGGGCACAACAACTAGTCCGGTTCGTTTGAATTTTTTGAGTTGGTGGGTGTCGGACCTTCCAGCCTATTGATGTCATCGTTTGTTTTCCCATGTTTTCCCGAGATCTCACCCAAAGATTGTCTAAAACCTTCCCAGAGCTTCGTTCAATCTCACCCTCTGAAGATTCGAACCTATATATAGGATCTTAATTTAGCAACGAGATCTCAACTAATTTCGAGCGGAGCGAAGCGTAGTGAGTTTATAGGTTTGTGATCTGGGTAAGATGATGGGAAATCCGACGGGGAAACCCCCCCCCCCTCATAACTTTGCCATTACTGAAGCGATTTTTCTGGGATTTTCGCCATTCAATTCGTCTCAAAAATTCAGATGGGGACTCTCCCAAGACATTTGCAATTTTTTGCTTCCTTCCTTGTCAAACTCGAGTATTTCCGTTTTTTACTGAATATAGCAACAGCCTTAAAACTTAAAAGTCAACTAACTGACTTGAAGCTTGCAATTTCGACCATCCAAATGGCTCTCACAGAACTGAAACCAGTGTACACTGGCGCCGTTACGGCTCGGTTGTGGATAGTGAAGTAAAATGATTGCGCAGAGTCGACACCCCCAACCCCATAAGCCGTGCCTTTCCATCACATCAATAAAGCGTCTAAAAACACCGGCCTGGCTGTTGAACTCAATCAATGTACGTGAATTGGCTGCCAAAGATGAGAGAGCCAAAATTTTCATCCAGAGCCTGCACTAATACGCTCGTACTAGGCAGCCAGCCAACCAAACACCCAGAGTACTCTACACGGTGGCGGTCAAGCTCCAGCAAATCCGTAGCATGCAGCCACGGCCAGACCCACCAACCTCTCTCTCTTCGCCTGCCTACTTATATCACCTGCCGATTGATACTGATCAGCTTGCAGCAAATATCTTCGTCGTGTGTGCAATTTTTTTTCTCTACAAATCTTTAAAATCAAAAGAATTAGAAGATGCCCATGGTTGACTCAATCAAAGTACACTATCATGCCCCTTCACAAAACAGTAGAGATTCCTTCCTTTTCGTTTCTTCAGATAGGTCTGGCACTGCTCACACAAAGCCTAAGCCCAAATTAAATCACAAACCCCAATAGCTGGCTCAGACTATGAAATTTATTGCGTCGCGTATAAATTTCTCTGCATGCAGACAGTATGAAAAGTATTGAAAACTGCGGTGTGGCCACAACTTCATGAAGCAAAAATCTCCTACGATTTTAAATATCCACCGGCCACTGAAAATCATTCTGAAATCTGCGGCCTTACTGGAAATCTCACATGGGCAAAACTTCATTCTGCGGGTAAATGAATGGGGCAAACCAGTTAGGGAAGGGAGCGAAAGAGAAAAAAAGACAAAGTGAAGACTAAAGATAAGAGAATAAGAGGAGAGAAGATGCGAGACAGAAGAAAAGAAAAGGGAGGAGAACAGTACAGGGATAACGAGAAGCGAAGGGACAGGGAAAGAAGAGAAAGAGGTCCGGTGATAGACATAGGATCGGGCGAAAGATAGGGAAGAAGACAAGATAAGGGAGGGAAAGGGGGCATTGCAGGGTAAAGAAGTGAGGAAAAGAGATAAATTACTTTGGAGGGCAGGGGCAGGGTATGATGATGAAGAAGAGACATAAAGGAGAGGATGACGGGAAGTTAGGATTGGGAATAGAAAGAAGTGGGGAAGAAGATGGGATAAGGAGAGGGAAGAGCAAGAGGAGATGAAGATGTGGAAATAGGGAAATACGAGGGTAGAAAAAAACTGAAGAGAGGAGAGGAGGAAAATGGGGAGAGAATGGAAAAAAAGAAGGGAGGAAAGGAAGGGCTATAAGGAGGGAGTTGGGAGAAGAGAAAGAGAGGGGAGGGGAGCGGAGGAGGCAGAGAAAAGAAAAGGAGGAAAAGGAAAGTCAGAGACTGTGACAGGTCATGGGGGACAGAAGAGGTGATCGTGAAGGTTCAGAAAAGAGGAGGAGAGAGAAGCAATGAAAGAGAAGTGTTTGAACACCAGATGAATGAGAGCGGAGACGGAATAGAACGAAGGGAGACGACGGGCGAGGCAGGGAAAGATAGAGCGGAGGAGAAGGATGGAGGATTAGGTAGAGATGGGTAGAGAGTAGAAAGGGGTCCTTAGAGGGAGAAGTAGCGGCAGAGACGGAGGCAAGAGGGATTAGAAAGGAGGGAGTGGAGGGGAGAAGATGCGACAGATAAAGGAAATGAGAGTAATGATTTGGAGAGGACAGGGGAGTGAAGGGGAGAAAGGTGACGAGGGGGAAGAAGGGAGGGGGACGGGAGACTGAAGGTTCTGAATAGAGCGGCAAAGAAAAGAAAGGAAGTTTTGGAACACGAATGGGGGACGGGAGTAGAAAAGGAAAGGGGAAAAGGTAGGCGAGGAACGAAAAGAGAAGAGGACGCGGGATAGACAGAGGAGAGACCGGAGGAGATAAGAAAACATTTCAGGGAGAAGGTAAGCGAAGGGACGAGTAAAAGAACGAAGGGAGACGACAGGGGAGGCAGGGAAAGATAGAGCGGAGGAGAAAGACGGAGGATTAGATAGAGAGGGGTAGAGAATAGAAAGGCGTCCTTAGGGGGAGAAAGTAGGGGCAGAGACGGAGACAAGAGGGATTAGAAAGGAGGGAGTGGAGGGGAGAAGATGCGACAGATAAAGGAAATGAGAGTAATGATTTGGAGAGGACAGGGGAGTGGAGGGGAGAAGATGCGACAGATAAAGGAAATGAGAGTAATGATTTGGAGAGGACAGGGGAGTGAAGGGGAGAAGATGCGACAGATAAAGGAAATGAGAGTAATGATTTGGAGAGGACAGGGGAGTGGAGGGGAGAAGATGCGACAGATAAAGGAAATGAGAGTAATGATTTGGAGAGGACAGGGGAGTGGAGGGGAGAAGATGCGACAGATAAAGGAAATGAGAGTAATGATTTGGAGAGGACAGGGGAGTGGAGGGGAGAAGATGCGACAGATAAAGGAAATGAGAGTAATGATTTGGAGAGGACAGGGGAGTGAAGGGGAGAAAGGTGACGAGGGGGAAGAAGGGAGGGGGACGGGAGACTGAAGGTTCTGAATAGAGCGGCAAAGAAAAGAAAGGAAGTTTTGGAACACGAATGGGGGACGGGAGTAGAAAAGGAAAGGGGAAAAGGTAGGCGAGGAACGAAAAGAGAAGAGGACGCGGGATAGACAGAGGAGAGACCGGAGGAGATAAGAAAACATTTCAGGGAGAAGGTAAGCGAAGGGACGAGTAAAAGAAAAGAAAGGGAGATGACAGGGACGTAGAAGAAAGGGATGATAAAGGAGGGAGAGGCGGGGAGGAGATAAAACAGAAGGAAATGAGAGGAATGAGTGGGAGAGGGCAGAGAGAGTATGGGATCAATGGATATCGGGGAGAGATGAAACGAGGGAGAAGACATGGGTGAAAGGAGAGAAAAAGATGCAGGGAAAGCGGATTGGGGAGGGGACGAGGCAGAGAAAGCGATAAGAGGGGTGGTAAAGAATGGGAAGAAGATGAGATGGCAGGGGGACATGTGAGGAGAGCAGGTGGTGGAACCCAAGATGAATGAGAGGGGAGAAAAAAGGAAGAATGAGAGTATGAGTGGGAGAGGACAGGGGAGTGAAGGGGAGAAAGGTGACGAGGGGCAGGAAGGGAGGGGGACGGGAGACTGAAGGTTCTGAATAGAGCGGCAAAGAAAAGAAATGAAGTTTTGGAACACGAATGGGGGACGGGAGTAGAAAAGGAAAGGGGAAAAGGTAGGCGAGGAACGAAAAGAGAGGAGGAGGACGCGGGATAGACAGAGGAGAGAACGGAGGAGATAAGAAAACATTTCAGGGAGAAGGGAGGGGACGAGTAAAAGAAAAGAAAGGGAGATGACAGGGACGGAGAAGAAAGGGATGACAAAGAAGAGAGAGGCGGGGGGAGATGAAACAGAAGAAGGAAATGAGAGGAATGAGTGGGAGAGGACAGAGAGAGAGTATGGGATCAATGGATATCGGGGAGAGATGAAAAGAGGGAGAAGAAATGGGTGGAAGGAGAGAAAATGATGCAGGGAAAGCGGATTGGGGAGGGGACGGGGCAGAGAAAGCGATAAGAGGGGTGCTAAAGAATGGGAAGATGAGATGGCAGGGGGACATGTGAGGAGAGCAGGTGGTGGAACCCAAGATGAATGAGAGGGGAGAAAAAAGGAAGAATGGACAGGGCAGGAGAGGGAGGGATAGAGAGGGGAGAAGAGGGACGCAGGATAGGCTGGGAAAGATAGAGAAGGTTAGGCAGGAGGGAGAGGACACTGGAGGGGAGAAGGTAGGAAAGGGCATGAAGAAAATATTGTTAGATGACAGGGGCGAAGAGGACAGGGATCAGAAAGGGAAAGGGCTGGAGAGCATGAGGCATAGGGAGGAAATGAGCGAAAAAAATACATTTGAGATAAGAGGAGAAAAGAGAAGACAGGATGGGATAAAACGATGAGAGAGGAGAGATGAAAAGGCGGAGAAAGGATTTCAGTGGAATACGAGCGCAGTTGACTTAATAAAATCATGAATTTATGATGACTTAATCTCTTCATCGTCATTCAAGACCTTTACTTTCATTAGCCCTTACAATATGCAAAGTTAAAAGGAAAGAGAAAGCTTGAGACGACATAGGAGAAAAGGAGAAAGCGAGAAGGAAGGAGGAAGCTTGAGAGGACGGTGGAAGATAAGAGGGGAGGACAGAAGGGGAGAGATAGAGAGGAGTGCTGAGTGGAGAGGGCAACGGGGGAGAGTCTGCTGTTCGCTCCGCTCGATTTTTATTTCAATTTGTGAAACAATTGAAATAACTTCAGTGCTTGCTGCTTATCATTGCCGCAACATTCGCTCCGCTCGTATAATCAGTCGCACCCAAAAGTCAGTCGCAACCAAAATCAGTGTGCTAATAAAAGCATATTTAATTAATATTTGAGGTTAAATAACACTTCCCGTTAGTACGCTCGTAGTATCCGAAAGGCCACCTTGTAGTAAAAACTGTACTGTTATCTTATTTTTAATCGACATAAAAATACCGAACTACCTGTAGACAGTCCGTTTAAAGGTATCAATGGTAAATGGGAATGATAACATTACCATTGTTTAAATTCTTTGTTATTTTAGAAAATTAATGAAAAATTTCACTGAACTCACAGGGAAAAGAACCCATATGTAGCCGAGATTTCTTCAAACCATGTCATTATTAGTGTAGAGAAGGAAAGCACAACTGTTAGTTAACACCAGAAGTGAAATCTTTTTCTTATCCTTTAAAGCTCGTACGCTTTGCTAAAGAATATTCGGGTAACTAGGCCTAAATTAAAAGGAGCAGAATTAAAAAAAATATTTAAAGGTTCAAGGACTCATATTCATAATGGCTGCAGATAACAAGCAGTTTGTGATGGAATTCCATGATTCACCAAGTGTAAGTGACGCTTTTTTATATTATATGCTAATCTGCCAACCAAAGAATGCCTAGGATTAGGCCTACTTATACTGCATTCTTTGTGCAACTATTTACTGTGGTTATAATTCTAATTTTTATTTAGGGTTTATCACAGTATATTGTTATTACTATGCTGCCTGCTTAGCGTATTATTTCTATAATACTATAGAAAATGGCTATAGTTAGCCTACCATAATATAGTCTAGCTTATGTAGCTAATTACAATATTGATTGACTTTGTAATCCTACTAGGCTTAGTCTAGTAATATATATGCAGGTTGCTTTGGTAAAAGTAGTAGTCTATATTAGTGTTACAATTTTAGCACAGTAAGTATATTAGGCCTAACTTTTTTAAAGCCACTTTTCTATTAAATAAATTATCAAATTTGATATAAAATATAACCTATACTATATTTCATAGCTACATTAATATTACAATAGCTAATTAATATATAAAAGGTTTATACTAAACCTAGGTTTTTTATACTAATATTGTACCCAACTAGGCCTAAAATATAAATAAAAATGGAAATTGTTTTATTTTTCTAAATGTTTGATAAGTTTTTTTAACTGCATGACAAGTTTTTCTAATTGCCTCAGGTAGATTTTTTAAATGCTCCAGAAGATTTTTCAACTACCTTGGCCTTGGGTAGAATTTCCAATTGCTCATGAGATTTTTCTTCTGTTTGGGATTCTTTGTCTGGTTGGGGAATTCTCTGGCTGTGGGGGGTATTTTTTACCCAAAGATTTTTTTCTCTGGGGGCTTTTCCGTCTGCTTAGAAGATTTTTAACTACCTAGGGAAAGTTTCTATATGATTGGGGGTTTTTTAACTGCTGTAGTTTTTTACTTTACTGCTGGGGGAATATTTTTTGACTGCTCTTAAAAATTTTCTAGCTGCTCGGAAAGATTATCTAGCTGGTTGGGGGATTTTTCAAGTGCTTCGGGCAATTGGCTAATTGCTCGGGGAGACTTTCAGTAGATTTTCTGAATACACAGAAGGATATTATGCTTTTAGGGAGACTTTAATTTTGCTGCAAAGATTTTCTAGCAGCTTAGGGAGATTTCCATTGAGTACGTATGAGTGATTTAAAATGCCTGTCTGCACCCCCCTGGGGGGCACCAAAGACTAGTTATATACTAATATAGTAAATACCTAAATGTATATTATATTACAGCTATAAATTTTATATATACTTGCATGCTATAATAAAATTGGTATATACTTTGCATATAGCTATATAAAAAAAGTATCCGCAATAAGTCAAGGTTGGGGAACTTTTTATTTTATCTTTTTGCCATAATAGCAGATGGAACAAAAGATATCATATACTAAATAAACAATATTGAATAATAATTAGTATTGTATTTTTCTATAATAAAGTCTATAAAAGTTCTATAATAAAGACCTAAGTTGCTATGCCTAGGTATATTTATATTATTGAAGAACTATATTAGAATGTAAAACTATACAAAAATTACAATGAAATTGATAGACCACATTTACTTTTCTTGTAGCCCTTGTATTTGTGGTTGCTTTAAAAAATTATAGATGTGTATTTCTATTTATCAAATTTTGCCATAGAAAAATCTCAGTATTTAGGCATTGAATTTTACCACTTCATTTAGGCTTATATGCATAAAAATTATATAAATTATAACTTGTGCTAATTAGGTAATTTAAAAAACAGTGTCTAATTTTTATAATTGTATGTATTTTTGTTTTATAAATTATATAGAGATTCTTTTAATGCAGAAAGTATGATGTATAGATAGTTACAAGATTTTCTATTGAAAGAAATTTAATTATCATTGGTTATTAAACTAAATGGGATATTCAAAATTTTCTACCTAGTTGATTCCTTGAACATAGTGAAAATGATTTTTTGGCTAGAGCCTTATTCTACAATTACATGCTAGTTATGCAAAATAGTGTAGGTGCACCATAATTACCAGACAGCCCTAATATTTGGCAACTATTGGGAGCTTAAATGACAAAATACTATGAGAAAAATATAGATAATATTGTCTGTACTCTTAGCTACTACTAAATTTTCTACCCTTGGTATGAAAATTTATTTCATAAAACATGAATTTATTGAGCAAGACCAAATTTGCAATATAAAATCTAGAAGGGAAATTTTCCAATTAACTTACTGAAAGTGAGCACTTTTATAAGCTTGTTTATTGATATTTTTAAACTACACAGGCATCAGCTGCTCCTCTGGAAGGTGAGATGTCCAGCTCGGCACCAAGCAATATACCCAATGTGCCGCTTAACGGAGCCAATTTATATCCATCCACACTAGACGAGCCTGTGAAGGATACCATACTGAGAGATGTGAAAGCTGTTGGTGTCAAGTTTTATCACGTGTTTGTGCCCCGTTCTAGCAAGTCTCTTCTGCGCGATTGTGAGTAACTAGCTCTTTTTGCTTGTCATATTTCTGATAGTAGTCAGTTCTGGATTTGTCTTTGCAAGTGACATTTGACATTTATTAATATTTACAACTTTCGGCTTTGCAGGGGACCTCTGGGGACCGTTGATTCTGTGCACCATTTTGGCAACGTAAGTTGGCTTTGAGCATTGGTTTAGGTGTGATTGGAGATAAGAACCAACCCCATCAAATGGTATTACTATTATGCTCATAACACATTCTGCTTCAGCCTGTTGCAAGGCCATTCAAGCGTCGGATCAAACGACGGCGGCCCCCAATTTGCGCAGGTGTTCATCGTGTTCTGGGTTGGAGCCTGCGCTGTCACACTCAATGCCAAGCTGCTCGGTGGGGATATTTCTTTCTTTCAGGTGAGAGATGGGAGGCATTTTTAATAATTGTGTCACGTATTGGTAAAAAAATGTGTCATATATCTAACTGTAAGATATTATTTTGATATTATCGGAAGCTTACAGCTAGATTTCAATGAAGTATCAAATTCGGTTCATGTTGTCAGGTTGATCTCATTATAAACTTTCGGTTTGATTAGATTAATTCATTTAAAGGTCAGTAAGAAAGTTACTAATTTATGATTATGCGTGCCAATTATAGGTCATAACGAGGTTTCAGGTATTGGTGATAGGGCGCATCGGATATTGGTCATTAGATGTCATGTATTGGTCATAGGATGCATCAGATATTGGTCATGGGGTGCATCAGATATTGTTCATGGGATGCATCAGAGATTGGTCATAGGATGCATCAGATATTGGTCATAAGGTGTTAGGTATTGGTCATAGGATGAATGGGATATTGGTCATTACATGTAATGTATTGGTAATGGGATGCATCAGATATTGGTCATAAGGTGTCAAGTATTAGTCATAGGTTACATTAGATATTGGTCATAAGGTGTCAGGTATTGGTCATAGGTTACATCAGATATTGGTCATAGGATGCATTAGATATTGGTCATAGGGTGTCAAGTATTGGTCATAGGTTGCATCGGATCGTGGTGATGAGGTGGTCATGAAGTGTCAGATAGTGGTCATAAGGTGTCAGATATTCGTCATAAGATGCATCAGGAGGCGTCAGGTCGTAGAAAGTTGTTTATTTTAATTACATTGAAATTATTCGGTTATTATACGTAAATTACATTGGGTAACTTTATGGCACTGGCAGGCCATCTGCGTACTAGGCTACTGCGTACTGCCGCTGCTGCTGTCCCTAATCGGATGTCGAATAATCCTGTTAGCCAGCCGCAGCCTCATCCTCTTTATCGTTCGCTGCTGCCTTGTCCTGCTGGGCCTGGCCTGGTCCGTGTTCGCCTCCACCGCCTTCCTGGCGTCAAGCCAGCCGCCAAATAGAAAAGCTCTGGCCGTCTATCCCGTGTGCCTGTTCTACTTTGTTATCGGCTGGATGATTCTGTCCCATACTGGCTGATTGTTGCTAGGCTAAAGCTCGCCTGTTTATTGTTGTTGCTAGGCAAATGCGGACCTGGTTTGCTTTATTTATTATTTTTTGCTTTGTCTACTTGACTGTTATTGCAATGTCTAGATAGAGTCTACCTCCTTGCCTATTGGGTCTCTACTTCCCTTCTACTTCCCTGTCTACTCAGAATCTACCTCCCTATATACTGAGAATCTACTTCCCTGTCTACCAGAAATATACTTCCCTATCTACCCGGAATCTACTTCCCTGTCTACTGGGAATCTACTTCCCTATCTACTGGGAATCTACTTCCCTGTCTACTGGGAATCTACTTCCCTGTCTACTGGGAATCTACTTCCCTGTCTACCTGGAATCTACTTCCCTATCTACCAGGAATCTACTTCCCTGTCTACCAGGAATCTACTTCCCTGTCTACCCGGAATCTACTTCCCTGTCTACCCGGAATCTACTTCCCTATCTACCGGGAATCTACTTCCCTGTCTACCAGGAATCTACTTCCCTGTCTACCTGGAATCTACTTCTCTGTCTACAGAGAATCTACTTCCTGTCTACCAAGAATCTACTTCCCTGTCTGCCCGGAATCTACTTCCCTATCTACCTGGAATCTACTTCTCTGTCTACCGAGAATCTACTTCCCTGTCTGCCCGAAATCTACTTCCCTGTCTACGTGAATCTACTTCGCCAGTGATGTATGAAAATGAACTTGTTCTGTATGTTTTCTCATGCTACTACCAATAGTAGCACAGTAAGGTGATGGACGCGCCCCCGTAACTTAGTGTGCTCATTTATTTGTCTTGATTATCCAATAATTTTTGGCATTGATAATATTAATAAATTATTATGCATTGCTCCCAGCTTCCTCGCTACGTGTGTAATAGTTTGCTTTCTTGCGGAACAAAGACTCGCTATGTGCATATTACTGTGACTATTATTTAAAATAAGTAAATTATTGATTTTATTCTGGCCAGTTAACTTGTTTGTTTATAGATTTTTTTTCATTTTAAGTTAAAGATGAACTTTATAAAATCAAAAGGTTAAGTGATTTTTCAGCTTATTAATTATGCATCCGCCTTGCAGCTTAACAACACCCGGACAGCAGATGGCTGGCACAAAACGCAAACCGGGCGCCCTGCCCACAGTCCAGGAGACCATGCTGAAGCGTCGCAAAGCCGCTATGGAGGCCCGTTCAAGTCGGGCGCGTCAGCAAGCCGCCGACAGGCGTCAAGCCAGGCGTCAGCGGATTAAGAAAACTAAAGAGGCCTTTGTCAGGATTGAGCGGCTGGTTAAACTGGGCAGGCTGAAGGTGCGATTGTCACTGGGGAGTTTGTAGGTTTTAGGATTTCAGTAAGGCTTCAGAATAAACGTACAAAAGAGTCGGAAAAGTGTCAGACAATATGGGTCAGTAGAAGTGACAGACAATATGGGTCAGTAAGAGTGTCAGACAATATGGGTCATTAGAAGTGACAGACAATATGGGTCAGTAAAAGTGTCAGACAATATGGGTCAGTAGAAGTGACAGACAATATGGGTCAGTAAGAGTGTCAGACAATATGGGTCAGTAGAAGTGACAGACAATATGGGTCAGTAGAAGTGACAGACAATATGGGTCAGTAAGAGTTTCAGACAACATGGGTCAGTAAAAGTGTCAGACAATATGGGTCAGTGAAAGTGTCAAACATGATGAGTCAGTAAAAGTGTCAGACAATATGAGTCAGAAATCATGCGTCATGAACAGTGCCAAACTAGTAGCCAAAAAATTGTCAACCTCAACAGGAGCGCGACAGCAAACGGTTGAAGCGCGTGATGCTCCGGTCGGGTTCCCAGCCGATGCCACCAGTGGCAGCGCTGTCGGCTCCGCCAGCAGCAGCAGCGGAATCAGCGGCAGCCGTCGGCGTCGTCAATCAGGATTCCGAGCAGCGGCCAATCGATCGGCCAATTCTGATTGTCCGCTGCCGCGGCCGCTCCGCCGGCATCGATCCGCGCCTAGTGCGCGCCCTCCGCCTGTTCCGTTTGAACCGTTTGAACACGGCTGTGTTTGCCAAGCCCACACCGGCCTGCCTGTCCGTGCTGCGCCTGCTCGACCCGTTTGTAGCCTGGGGCGCGCCGGATTTGCGCTCGATTCGCGAACTTGTGTACAAACGCGGCCGAGCCAATCAGAGCGCAGCTAGCGATGAAACAACAAGCGTTGCTAAGCAACGAGGCACGGCGCCTATAACGGACAATGCGGCGGTGGAGTCGGCGCTAGGCAAATACGGCATCCTGTGCATCGAAGATTTGGTGCACGAGTTGGCCACCTGCGGCCCGGCGTTTGTACAGGCGGCCAGCTACCTGGCCCCGATGAGGTTGAAAGCCCCGCTGGGCGGTTGGAGCCGGGCTGAGGCGCGCTATCGAGGCGAAAATCCCGACGAATCCGAGATTGTTAGGCGGAGAAAGCCGCTTAATTGCAGCCGTGACGAGTATATTAATGGCCTACTGAGGGAGATGATCTGACTGACAGCGGCTCTTTGTTTGCTGTTTGCTGACTCTTTGTTCGCGGCTTGTTCGCAGTAAATAATAATAATAATTAGTTATAAAAACCGTCTTTTGGGTTTTTCAGCCCTGTTTTTGTCCGGTTTTTGTGCCTGTGTATTTGCGGCTTTTATTGGTCTTTCTGAATTTTTTCTCCACCTCAGTTCCTGGCTGTTCCCGCCGCTCTCCACCTCAGTTCCTGCCTGATTCTGCCGCTCTACCCCTCAGTTCCTCCCTGATTCTGCCGCTCTTCCCCTCAGTTCCTCCCTGATTCTGCCGCTCTTCCCCTCAGTTCCTCCCTGATTCTGCCGCTCTTCCCCTCAGTTCCTCCCTGATTATGCCGCTCTTCCCCTCAGTTCCTCCCTGATTATGCCGCTCTTCCCCTCAGTTCCTCCCTGATTATGCCGCTCTTCCCCTCAGTTCCTCCCTGATTCTGCCGCTCTTCCCCTCAGTTCCTCCCTGATTATGCCGCTCTTCCCCTCAGTTCTTCCCTGATTCTGCCGCTCTTCCCCTCAGTTCCCGCTTGTATCTGCCGCTTCCCGCCTCAGTTCCTCTCCGTCATTCGCTGCTTCCCTGTTGACTAGGCCCATAACTTGACCTCGTATTTTAAATACCAAGAAAGTGTTCATCCGATTTTTTAATAATTGATTTTCAGCGCGCACACAGGCAGCAATGTCGGCAGCTCCGGTTCAACCAGCCACTAGCGTCGGCGGTAGCGTCGGCTCTGGCAGCAATCTAGACGAGCTGTCGCACTATCTGGACGTTCGCCTAGCCGACGGCATCAAAGAATTGGACCGCAGCGCCCAGAGCCTGGAATCCGTGGCGCAGTTCTGTCGCACAAATTATCTGGACGCCAAGCAAAGCCAGCAGCGCGTTGCCGCAGTTAAACAAACCGAACAATACGCTGTGCAGTCCTTAGCTAGCGTTGCCTACCAACTAAATTTGTTAGCTGGCGATTTCGAACGGATTATCGGATTAGAAACCAACGAACTTGACCGCCTAGCAACCAGTATCGGCTCGTTAAATGCCCGCGTAGCCGTTCACAAAGAGCGCATGGCTCGCCGACACATCGGCCAGTTGGCCACGCCGAGGCCGCCGGAGCCTCAGCTGCCGCCCGGTTCGCAGCTCCGCCTGCCTGGCATTGTCTACCACCCGGGCGTCTCCTCGCCGCCGCCGCCTCCGCCTCGCTATCAGAGCGCGCCGATTGATTACAGCCTGTTAGACGGCGTCGGTCACGGCCTTGTGGATTCAACGGCCGCCAATCTAGACGGCCATTCTAACTTGACTATTGGCCGACAATCGGCCGCGCTCAGTCGGGTCTCATCGACGGCGACCGCTGGCGGCAGAAGTGCCGGTATGGATCGCGGAATATCGGGTAACTACGGCACCATGCCTGGAGGCGGCAGTCGGCGAGGCTCCGGAGTTACGACAGTCAGCGGCGGCGTCCATAGCGAGTCGCCGCGTCGACTGTCCACCGTTTCGACAGCGTCTTCGTCTAAAATTGTTCGTCAAGAGGCTGCTCCGCCGCCTCCGCCTCCACCTCCGGCGCCGCCGCTACCGTCGACTGCTCTTCCGTCCCCGCCGCCGCCGCCTCCTCCGGAACCGGAACCGGAACCGGAACCGGAACCAGAAACCCAAGCCGTCGATATTAGCGCCCTGTTGCCGCAGGCTGGCGAACAGTTAATGCCGAGGCAGCCGTCAGATCCGCACTGGGCGCCGGAATTCTATCTGCAACGTGTGGTTGCCGTTTACGAGTACTTCGCTTCTAAGCCGGACGAGCTGACGTTCAACGAAGGCGAAATTATCTACGTTGTGCGTAAAAACGACGACGGCTGGTGGGAGGGTTTCATGTCCGGCGGCGTTTCCGGCCTCTTTCCTGGCAACTATGTCGAGTAGAGCAGTAGAATTGTGTTGGGGAGGTTAAATTGTGATTCTCAAATCATTTGTGACTTGTGAGATTCTTTAAACGGTAGTGAGCTTCTCAAATCAGTACTGATATTCTCAAATCAATAGTGAGATTCTCAAATCAATAGTGAGATTCCCAAATCAATAGTGAGATTCTCAATTCATTAGTGAGATTCTCAAATCAATAGTGAGATTCTTTAATCGGTAGTGAGATTCTCAAATCATAAGTGAGATTCTCAAATCAATAGTGAGATTCTCAAATCAATAGTGAGATTCTTTAATCGGTAGTGAGATTCTCAAATCAATAGTGAGATTCTCAAATCAATAGTGAGATTCTTTAATCGGTAGTGAGATTCTCAAATCAATAGTGAGATTCTCAAATCAATAGTGAGATTCTTTAATCGGTAGTGAGATTCTCAAATCATAAGGGAGATTCTCAAATCAATAGTGAGATTCTTTAATCGGTAGTGAGATTCTCAAATCATAAGGGAGATTCTCAAATCAATAGTGAGATTCTTTAATCGGCAGTGAGATTCTCAAATCATAAGTGAGATTCTCAAATCAATAGATTCTCAATAGATTCTCAAATAGTTAGGGAGATTTTTTTAGTTTTTTGACACCCATATTATCCAGGCACGTTATTTGTATTAATTCAGCTAAGGTGCTACTCAAATCTTTTAGTTTGTTTTTTGTTTTTTTGTTTATGACGCTGCTGTGATTGTCTTCCTGTTTTGCCCTATTTTACCATTTAGCTCTTTGCCACTATAATGATTTTTCTGTTAAACCCAGCTAGCACGCAGATGCTGTTTACATAGTCGTATTTTACTTAGTATTTTGATAATTTTCAATAAATTAATTTTTTATTACTTCATAGATCTACCAAATTATTGTTGATTTCTGCTTTTGTGCCACAAAGTGTTTCGCTTTTATCTTTTTTTCCAAGCTATAGCTTTGCCGCCGTGTCTTGACTGATTTTTCATTATATTAAAACCTAGATTTTTTATCTACAGATTTGCCTAGAGAATCTAAACGGGCTCATGATTTTGGTTTAGCGCTTTGAGACTCTAAAATTAGGAACGAGATTCCAATGTTGATGTTAAAGGATTGTTCGATATTGATAAAATTACATTATATTTAGTAAATTTTATTATTATAACTTGCACATTTTCATATCGTGGTGCTATATTCTCGCCCCTGTACAATCGGAAGCAATTTTTTTTAATGTATTTCTTCTCTTAGCAAGCTTTCATGCTTCAATATTTTAATCCAGTATTGCTTAGTTTTTTTACCAATAATAAACAATTATAACATTATTTTTCGTACTATCATATTTGGAAAAGTTATGTTTTCATATTTTTGCCTGCTTTGAAAACGGAATTTTCGTATATACTAATTTTGATTAAAATGGCTCAGTGATGAATGATGGAGCTTGGGTCCAAGCACAAAGTGATTTCATTCATTTCCAGTGCTAGGTGCGAAGTTAACTAATGAAGTTTGCTTGATGAAGGTTGCTTGATGAAGGTTGCTTGACGAAGGTTGCTTGACGAAGGTTGCTTGACGAAGGTTGCTTGATGAAGGTTGCTTGATGAAGGTTGCTTGATGAAGGTTGCTTGATGAAGGTTGCTTGACGAAGGTTGCTTGATGAAGGTTGCTTGATGAAGGTTGCTTGATGAAGGTTGCTTGATGAAGGTTGCTTGATGAAGGTTGCTTGACGAAGGTTGCTTGATGAGGTTGCTTGATGAAGGTTGCTTGACGAAGGTTGCTTGACGAAGGTTGCTTGACGAAGGTTGCTTGATGAAGGTTGCTTGATGAAGGTTGCTTGACGAAGGTTGCTTGATGAAGGTTGCTTTACTAAGGTTGCTTGATAAAGTTTGCTTGACGAAGGTTGCTTGATGAAGGTTGCTTGATGAAGGTTGCTTGATGAAGGTTGCTTGATGTAGGTTGCTTGATGAAGGTTGCTTGACGAAGGTTGCTTGATGAAGGTTGCTTGACGAAGGTTGCTTGACGAAGGTTGCTTGACGAAGGTTGCTTGATGAAGGTTGCTTGATGAAGGTTGCTTGACGAAGGTTGCTTGATGAAGGTTGCTTTACTAAGGTTGCTTGATAAAGTTTGCTTGACGAAGGTTGCTTGATGAAGGTTGCTTGATGAAGGTTGCTTGATGTAGGTTGCTTGATGAAGGTTGCTTGATGAAGGTTGCTTGATGAAGGTTGCTTGATGAAGGTTGCTTGATGAAGGTTGCTTGACGAAGGTTGGTTGCCCGCAGCATTTTCGTATTCTCTTGTGAAATTTGTTGCAGAGTGATCAAGCGGCTTGCCAATTTATAGTGTTTTAACACCAACTAATACGAGTGATTCTTACTATGAAAGCCCAAAACTGCCTGGCTGAAAGAATATCCACACAGTCCGGGCATGCAGTTATTGTCACTGTACAAGCCTGTATCGATAAATATAACCCACTGGAAAAGCCACTTATGTCAATGTCAGATTACCAATTAAAAAGTATAGACTGTACAAAAATAATTTTCAGCTCTTTAATAATTCCATTTCTTGTATATTAATACAGCATTTAAGCTGCTGTTAATACAAATTTTTAATCAAACGTTGTGATAGTTTTACCTGTAACAAAGTATTTCAAGACTGAAATCCTTTTATTGATTGGAACTTGGTAGTCATCAGAATCAATAAGAGGGCGAAAAGTCAATTTGATTGAATTGGCCCTACAGAAATTATCTGTCTACAAGTATAGTAAGTTGATAATTAAGATTCAGAATACACTAGCTAATCTATCGGAGCTGCTTTATCTTGGCAAAAATGCAAGCTATATTTTAGAAATTTCGTAAAAATAGGTAATATATGACCGTACTTTTTTGAAAAGGCTTAAAAGTAACTCGTACGACATAAATGCATTCAATAACCATATTGCCATGCATACTCGTGAAAGTACGCAAAAAGCATGCACTCCCGCGCCTCGTTCAACAAACAAATGTTTCGTCTTACAAGCATAATGCCATATCGATATAGAAACAGAGTTAGACAGTACATGCGTACAGACAATAACGATTTTTAGTCTTAAACTGCCATGCAACCTTCGTCAAGAAACCTTCATCAAGCAACCTTCGTCAAGCAACCTTCGTCAAGCAACCTACATCAAGCAAACTTTATCAAGAAACCTTCATCAAGCAAACTTTATCAAGAAACCTTCATCAAGCAAACTTTATCAAGAAACCTACATCAAGCAAACTTTATCAAGAAACCTTCATCAAGCAAACTTTATCAAGAAACCTTCATCAAGCAAACTTTATCAAGAAACCTTCATCAAGCAAACTTTATCAAGAAACCTTCATCAAGCAAACTTTATCAAGAAACCTTCATCAAGCAAACTTTATCAAGAAACCTTCATCAAGCAAACTTTATCAAGAAACCTTCATCAAGCAAACTTTATCAAGCAACCTTCATCAAGCAAACTTTATCAAGCAACCTTCATCAAGCAAACTTTATCAAGCAACCTTCATCAAGCAAACTTTATCAAGAAACCTTCATTAAGCAAACTTTATCCAGAAACCTTCATAAACCAACCTTCGTCAAGCAACCTTCATCAAGCAACCTTCGTCAAGCAACCTTCGTTAAGCAACCTTCATCAAGCAACCTTCGTTAAGCAACCTTCATCAAGCAACCTTCGTTAAGCAACCTTCATCAAGCAACCTTCGTCAAGCAACCTTCGTCAAGCAACCTTCGTCAAGCAACCTTCGTCAAGCAACCTTCATCAAGCAACCTTCGTTAAGCAACCTTCATTAAGCAACCTTCGTCAAGCAACCTTCGTCAAGAAAACTTCGGCAAGCAAACTCTGCTAGGCCACATCTTTCAGGTGGGGTTTGATAGCAGATGGTTGGAGCCAGCGCTACCTGGATTAAGTGTTTCAGAAATTATTTTTTCCCTACATATTAAAAAACACTGATCACGTAGAACGGACTTCGACTGACAAAGATACAAATTAAGTTTGTATACGTTTATCTCAACAATGAGATTGGTGAAAAAGGTTACATTTTTTTCTTTGTCAAGTTGAGAACAAGAAGCCACGTGTTATTACACAATCTAGGTCGCGAGGTCAAAGTAAAAATTCAGTAAGTAATTTTGGTAAGCAGCTCCTAAGTTAAAACCCCAGCTCTAGGAGACAATTTGTGACATTGGGCGCATTGTTTGTTTTACGTATATTTATTTTTTTGACCATCGAATTAAAAATATTTAATCTGTTTAACTGTCTGCATTTAGTTTAGATATTGTAAATTTTACGAGCAAATAGTCATATTTGAGTTAATAGCTCGTATAAAAAATTTATATGCTGGATACAGTCAGCTGTGACATCGGCCTTCTACTAGCCTAGTAGATCGGCGTCTCCGTGTTGACGCCGAAGGTTGACGGCTCCCGTCGCAGGCGGGGCGTTGTTCGCCGATAGCCGAATCTGCCGTTAAAGCCTTGAAATTCTCTAGGCTGACGCAAGTAGTTGGCGATGTCCGGGTTCGGGTGGCGCCACAGCTTGCCGTGGCCCATGCGCTCCTCGTTCGAGTAGCCTGGGGTTCGGGGGTTCGGGATGGGGTGTCTGCTGTCAGATTCTCATTCTGAGTGCGATTTCCGAGGGGATTTCTGATCTCCTCATTCACGGATGAGGGAGGGGATTTCTGATCTCCTCAATCAAGGATAAAGGAGGGGATTTCCGATCTCCTCATTCAAGGATGTGGGAGGGGATTTCTGATCTCCTCATTCACGGATGAAGAAAAGGATTTCTGATCTCATTCACGGATGAAGAAAGGGATTTCTGATCTCCTCATTCAAGGATGAAGGAGGGGATTTCTGATCTCCTCATTCAAGAATGAAGGAGGGGATTTCTGATCTCCTCATTCAAGAATGAAGGAGGGGATTTCTGATCTCCTCATTCAAGAATGAAGGAGGGGATTTCTGATCTCCTCATTCAAGAATGAAGGAGGGGATTTCTGATCTCCTCATTCACAGATGAGGGAGGGGATTTCTGATTTCCTCATTCAAGAATGAAGGAGGGGATTTCTGATTTCCTCATTCAAGAATGAAGGAGGGGATTTCTGACATCCTCATTCACAGACGACGGAGGGGGTTTGTGATCTCCTCATTCACGGATGAAGGAGGGGGTTTCTGATCTCCTCATTCACGATGAGGGAGGGGATTTCTGATCTCCTCATTCACGGATGAGGGAGGGGATTTCTGATTTCCTCATTCAAGGATGAAGAAGGAGATTTCTGATCTTGCTCACCATTGGCCTGGTTCTTGTTCCTTGGCGTGAGGTACCGCATGCCGTGGCCGGATGTGAAGAACTGTTCAATTGCGGGGCCTTCAATGCAGGTGCCTGGCGGCTGCTGAAATTTGCGCTGAAATTGGTGTGCGCGTTCAGAGGGTAAGCGGATGGCTTAAGGCACAGCAGTCGAGCTCGTGCAACAACAGTTGCTCACCTCTTTGTTCTTTCGCAGCGTATTTTTCACCCCGATAAACTCGAAATAAGCCTTGACGTGATCATCCTTCTGCGCGTTGTACGGAGGCAGCACAGATCCCACTTTGGGATTGGCTTTGGAATAATCCTCGGAGATTGAGGACACGACTCGAGAGTCCAGCACGAAGGTCCGTTCCCGTTCGAACAGGACGTCCAGGTCGGGGGTTGGCGGAGTCCGGTACAGCTTGTTGTGACGCGGCGGCTTCGGCTCCAGCGACTTCGTCGCCGACTTGTCGTCTTTCTTCTTCTGTTGTTGCTGTTGCTGTTGCTGCTGCTCATCTTGCTGCTTCTGATCTTCGCCAGTTTCTTCTTTTTGTTGATGCTGCTGTTTTTGTTGGCTTTCGGCCATGCTTTTACTACACTACAGAAAGCGACAAGGTGATAAGTTCGGAAGAAGCCTGTGGGTGGAGCCTGCTGATGTCAAACTCTCCTGCTTTTTCTTCTTTAACGCCACGCAGAGTTTCTTAGCCGGACAGCTGAGATTGAAGTTCCACTCTTAACCCCGGTCTCCACTTGCTCTGCCCCTCTCTCGGTCTCACCCTCCTTCGCTGTTTTAGCGGTTTATTTTCGTGCAAACAGGGCAAGAAGCTCGCGGCCGGCTAAATTACCCCGATGCAGGTGGCAGTAAAGCACTAAAACACTCCGCAGCTGGCACGGGGGGGTGTAAGAGAAGGAGCGGCGGCAGCTAGCAATGTCTCGCTTTTGTCTGCAAACCCATATCAGGCTAATAGGCTCAGGGGAAGGGGGTCGCCTTGCCAACCAGCAACTTCGCTCTGACTGAAAGCTCTGGTTGTCGAGGGCATGCAAAGAGAAGGCTTTGTATTGATAGAATGAGAAGCTGCGTTAGTTACGGGCGTAGACGGGGTAGATAGATGAGAGACGGCTTGTGCTGGCCGGGGTGCAGACCCTTTTTTACCTTTGCCGCCATGCAGGAGTCTGTAAAAAAAACTAAAGAGATAGAAACTGTTGTTGCTAGGCAGAATGAAGCAGGACTTTTTTGCAGGGCAGAAATTTTCCTTTTTTTCATCAAAAAAACCCTCCGTCCAAACTGCAGCATGCAAGGACGCGCTACGAATGTCAATTTTCGTCTCTTAAAAGGTTTCGCCAATGCCTTTGGATTCGCTATTGCGCTCCCACTTTGCTCTTTATGAGAGCGGCTTCAAATGCGTCGGAAAAGGCATGGATAAGGATGGCTGGATGTGTTATGCCCAGATCGCTTGTTGAATTTTAGCGAGCAAGCAAAAGAATGAAAGACGGATGAGAGCCAAGTGAGGGGGATCTATGTAGAGAAATTTAAGGAGGGACGAAGTTTAGGAGGGAAATTAGAGATGGGGAGGGAAGTGAGTGGGAGATCAGAGGGAGAAAAGTGAGGGGGAGATTAGAGGGATAACTAAGAGGGAGATGAGAAGGAGAGAAATGAGGAGAGAGAAGTGAGCGGGGAGATCAGAGGGAGAGAAATGAGGGGAGATCAGAGGGAGAGAAATGAGGGGAGATGAGAGAGAGAGAAGTGAGGGGGAGATGAGAGGAGAGAAGTGAGGGGGAGATGAGAGGAGAGAAGTGAGGGGGAGATGAGAGGGAGAGAAGCGTGGGAGATGAGAGGAGAGAAGTGAGGGGGAGATGAGAGAGAGAGAGAAGTGAGGGGTAGATGAGAGGAAAGAAGTGAGGGGAGATGAGAGGAGAGAAGTGAGGGGGAGATGAGAGGAGAGAAGTGAGGGGGAGATGAGAGGAGAGAAGTGAGGGGGAGATAAGAGGGAGAGAAGCGTGGGAGATGAAAGGGAGAGAAGTGAGGGGGAGATGAGAGGAGAGAAGTGAGGGGGAGATGAGAGGAGAGAAGTGAGGGGGAGATAAGAGGGAGAGAAGCGTGGGAGATGAAAGGGAGAGAAGTGAGGGGGAGATGAGAGGAGAGAAGTGAGGGGGAGATGAGAGAGAGAGAAGTGAGGGGAGATGAGAAGGAGAGAAGTGAGGGGAAGGGAGATGAGGGAGAGAAGTGAGGGGGAGATGAGAGGGAGAGAAGCGTGGGAGATGAGAGGGAGAGAAATGAGGGGAGGGAGAGAAGTGAGGCGGAGGGAGATGAGAGGAGAGGTGCTTGGGAGATGAGAGGGAGAGAAGCGTGGGAGATGAGAGGGAGAGAAGTGAGGGGAAGGGAGATGAGAGGGAGAGAAGTGAGGGGAAGGGATATGAGAGGGAGAGAAATGAGGGGGGAGATGAGAGGGAGAGAAGTGAGGGGAAGATGAGAGGAAAGAAGTGAGGGGGAGATGAGAGGAGAGAAGTGAGGGGGAGATGAGAGGGAGAGAAGTGAGGGGGAGATGAGAGGAGAGAAGTGAGGGGTAGATGAGAGAAGTGAGGGGGAGATAAGAGGGAGAGAAGCGTGGGAGATGAAAGGGAGAGAAGTGAGGGGGAGATGAGAGGAGAGAAGTGAGGGGGAGATGAGAGAGAGAGAAGTGAGGGGAGATGAGAAGGAGAGAAGTGAGGGGAAGGGAGATGAGGGAGAGAAGTGAGGGGGAGATGAGAGGGAGAGAAGCGTGGGAGATGAGAGGGAGAGAAATGAGGGGAGGGAGAGAAGTGAGGCGGAGGGAGATGAGAGGAGAGGTGCGTGGGAGATGAGAGGGAGAGAAGCGTGGGAGATGAGAGGGAGAGAAGTGAGGGGAAGGGAGATGAGAGGGAGAGAAATGAGGGGGGAGATGAGAGGGAGAGAAGCGTGGGGGGAGATGAGAGGGAGAGAAGCGTGGGAGATGAGAGGATAGAAGTGAGGGGAGATGAGAGGAGAGAAGTGAGGGGAGATGAGAGAGAGAGAAGTGAGGGGGAGATGAGAGGAGAGAAGTGAGGGGGAGATGAGAGGGAGAGAAGCGTGGGAGATGAGAGGAGAGAAGTGAGGGGGAGATGAGAGGAGAGAAGTGAGGGGGAGATGAAAGGGAGAGAAGTGAGGGGGAGATGAGAGGGAGAGAAGTGAGGGGGGAGATGAAAGGGAGAGAAGTGAGGGGGAGATGAGAGGGAGAGAAGCGTGGGAGATGAGAGGATAGAAGTGAGGGGGAGATGAGAGGAGAGAAGTGAGGGGGAGATGAGAGGGAGAGAAGTGAGGGGGGAGATGAAAGGGAGAGAAGTGAGGGGGAGATGAGAGGAGAGAAGTGAGGGGGAGATGAGAGGGAGAGAAGTGAGGGGAGATGAGAAGGAGAGAAGTGAGGGGAGGGAGAGAAGTGAGGCGGAGGGAGATGAGAGGAGAGAAGTGAGGGGGAGATGAGAGGGAGAGAAGTGAGGGGGGAGATGAGAGGGAGAGAAGTGAGGGGAGATTAGAGGGAGAGAAGTGAGGGGAGATTAGAGGGAGAGAAGTGAGGGGAGATTAGAGGGAGAGAAGTGAGGGGGAGATGAGAGGAGAGAAGAGTGGGAGATGAGAGGATAGAAGTGAGGGGGAGATGAGAGGAGAGAAGTGAGGGGAGATGAGAGAGAGAGAAGTGAGGGGGGAGATGAGAGGGAGAGAAGTGAGGGGGGAGATGAAAGGGAGAGAAGTGAGGGGGGAGATGAGAGGGAGAGAAGTGAGGGGGGAGATGAGAGAGAGAGAAGTGAGGGGGAGATGAGAGGAGAGAAGTGAGGGGGAGATGAGAGGAGAGAAGTGAGGGGGAGATGAGAGGGAGAGAAGCGTGGGAGATGAGAGGAGAGAAGTGAGGGGAGATGAGAGAGAGAGAGAAGTGAGGGGTAGATGAGAGGAAAGAAGTGAGGGGAGATGAGAGGAGAGAAGTGAGGGGGAGATGAGAGGAGAGAAGTGAGGGGGAGATGAGAGGAGAGAAGTGAGGGGGAGATAAGAGGGAGAGAAGCGTGGGAGATGAAAGGGAGAGAAGTGAGGGGGAGATGAGAGGAGAGAAGTGAGGGGGAGATGAGAGGAGAGAAGTGAGGGGGAGATAAGAGGGAGAGAAGCGTGGGAGATGAAAGGGAGAGAAGTGAGGGGGAGATGAGAGGAGAGAAGTGAGGGGGAGATGAGAGAGAGAGAAGTGAGGGGAGATGAGAAGGAGAGAAGTGAGGGGAAGGGAGATGAGGGAGAGAAGTGAGGGGGAGATGAGAGGGAGAGAAGCGTGGGAGATGAGAGGGAGAGAAATGAGGGGAGGGAGAGAAGTGAGGCGGAGGGAGATGAGAGGAGAGGTGCTTGGGAGATGAGAGGGAGAGAAGCGTGGGAGATGAGAGGGAGAGAAGTGAGGGGAAGGGAGATGAGAGGGAGAGAAGTGAGGGGAAGGGATATGAGAGGGAGAGAAATGAGGGGGGAGATGAGAGGGAGAGAAGTGAGGGGAGATGAAAGGGAGAGAAGTGAGGGGGGAGATGAGAGGGAGAGAAGTGAGGGGGGAGATGAGAGAGAGAGAAGTGAGGGGGAGATGAGAGGAGAGAAGTGAGGGGGAGATGAGAGGAGAGAAGTGAGGGGGAGATGAGAGGGAGAGAAGCGTGGGAGATGAGAGGAGAGAAGTGAGGGGGAGATGAGAGAGAGAGAGAAGTGAGGGGTAGATGAGAGGAAAGAAGTGAGGGGAGATGAGAGGAGAGAAGTGAGGGGGAGATGAGAGGAGAGAAGTGAGGGGGAGATGAGAGGAGAGAAGTGAGGGGGAGATAAGAGGGAGAGAAGCGTGGGAGATGAAAGGGAGAG
The DNA here is from genome assembly GCA_950096795.1 of Macrostomum cliftonense. NCBI lineage: Eukaryota > Metazoa > Platyhelminthes > Macrostomidae > Macrostomum > Macrostomum cliftonense. The sequence continues at coordinate 316,672 of CATNEM010000343.1, read as the reverse complement.
AAGTGAGGGGGAGATGAGAGGAGAGAAGTGAGGGGGAGATGAGAGGAGAGAAGTGAGGGGGAGATAAGAGGGAGAGAAGCGTGGGAGATGAAAGGGAGAGAAGTGAGGGGGAGATGAGAGGAGAGAAGTGAGGGGGAGATGAGAGAGAGAGAAGTGAGGGGAGATGAGAAGGAGAGAAGTGAGGGGAAGGGAGATGAGGGAGAGAAGTGAGGGGGAGATGAGAGGGAGAGAAGCGTGGGAGATGAGAGGGAGAGAAATGAGGGGAGGGAGAGAAGTGAGGCGGAGGGAGATGAGAGGAGAGGTGCTTGGGAGATGAGAGGGAGAGAAGCGTGGGAGATGAGAGGGAGAGAAGTGAGGGGAAGGGAGATGAGAGGGAGAGAAGTGAGGGGAAGGGATATGAGAGGGAGAGAAATGAGGGGGGAGATGAGAGGGAGAGAAGTGAGGGGAAGATGAGAGGAAAGAAGTGAGGGGGAGATGAGAGGAGAGAAGTGAGGGGGAGATGAGAGGGAGAGAAGTGAGGGGGAGATGAGAGGAGAGAAGTGAGGGGTAGATGAGAGAAGTGAGGGGGAGATAAGAGGGAGAGAAGCGTGGGAGATGAAAGGGAGAGAAGTGAGGGGGAGATGAGAGGAGAGAAGTGAGGGGGAGATGAGAGAGAGAGAAGTGAGGGGAGATGAGAAGGAGAGAAGTGAGGGGAAGGGAGATGAGGGAGAGAAGTGAGGGGGAGATGAGAGGGAGAGAAGCGTGGGAGATGAGAGGGAGAGAAATGAGGGGAGGGAGAGAAGTGAGGCGGAGGGAGATGAGAGGAGAGGTGCGTGGGAGATGAGAGGGAGAGAAGCGTGGGAGATGAGAGGGAGAGAAGTGAGGGGAAGGGAGATGAGAGGGAGAGAAATGAGGGGGGAGATGAGAGGGAGAGAAGCGTGGGGGGAGATGAGAGGGAGAGAAGCGTGGGAGATGAGAGGATAGAAGTGAGGGGAGATGAGAGGAGAGAAGTGAGGGGAGATGAGAGAGAGAGAAGTGAGGGGGAGATGAGAGGAGAGAAGTGAGGGGGAGATGAGAGGGAGAGAAGCGTGGGAGATGAGAGGAGAGAAGTGAGGGGGAGATGAGAGGAGAGAAGTGAGGGGGAGATGAAAGGGAGAGAAGTGAGGGGGAGATGAGAGGGAGAGAAGTGAGGGGGGAGATGAAAGGGAGAGAAGTGAGGGGGAGATGAGAGGGAGAGAAGCGTGGGAGATGAGAGGATAGAAGTGAGGGGGAGATGAGAGGAGAGAAGTGAGGGGGAGATGAGAGGGAGAGAAGTGAGGGGGGAGATGAAAGGGAGAGAAGTGAGGGGGAGATGAGAGGAGAGAAGTGAGGGGGAGATGAGAGGGAGAGAAGTGAGGGGAGATGAGAAGGAGAGAAGTGAGGGGAGGGAGAGAAGTGAGGCGGAGGGAGATGAGAGGAGAGAAGTGAGGGGGAGATGAGAGGGAGAGAAGTGAGGGGGGAGATGAGAGGGAGAGAAGTGAGGGGAGATTAGAGGGAGAGAAGTGAGGGGAGATTAGAGGGAGAGAAGTGAGGGGAGATTAGAGGGAGAGAAGTGAGGGGGAGATGAGAGGAGAGAAGAGTGGGAGATGAGAGGATAGAAGTGAGGGGGAGATGAGAGGAGAGAAGTGAGGGGAGATGAGAGAGAGAGAAGTGAGGGGGGAGATGAGAGGGAGAGAAGTGAGGGGGGAGATGAAAGGGAGAGAAGTGAGGGGGGAGATGAGAGGGAGAGAAGTGAGGGGGGAGATGAAAGGGAGAGAAGTGAGGGGGAGATGAGAGGGAGAGAAGTGAGGGGAGATGAGAAGGAGAGAAGTGAGGGGAGGGAGAGAAGTGAGGCGGAGGGAGATGAGAGGAGAGAAGTGAGGGGGAGATGAGAGCGAGAGAAGTGAGGGGAGATTAGAGGGAGAGAAGTGAGGGGAGATTAGAGGGAGAGAAGTGAGGGGAGATTAGAGGGAGAGAAGTGAGGGGGAGATGAGAGGAGAGAAGAGTGGGAGATGAGAGGATAGAAGTGAGGGGGAGATGAGAGGAGAGAAGTGAGGGGAGATGAGAGAGAGAGAAGTGAGGGGGGAGATGAGAGGGAGAGAAGTGAGGGGGGAGATGAAAGGGAGAGAAGTGAGGGGGAGATGAGAGGGAGAGAAGTGAGGGGAGATGAGAAGGAGAGAAGTGAGGGGAGGGAGAGAAGTGAGGCGGAGGGAGATGAGAGGAGAGAAGTGAGGGGGAGATGAGAGGGAGAGAAGTGAGGGGGGAGATGAGAGGGAGAGAAGTGAGGGGAGATTAGAGGGAGAGAAGTGAGGGGAGATTAGAGGGAGAGAAATTGAGGCGTAGCTTGGTTGGGGAGACAAGTGAACAATCGAGTAAGTTAAGTTGGGTTGTGCTGAGTTAACTTAAAAGTACAAAGTGTCTCAAAGGATTCTGAATAATTTAGTATCCCAAAAGCCTAACTATATACTCAAACAGAGGTGAGATACGCTTAGCAAAGACAACAAAGCGAGTTTAGTAGCAAAATGTCAATCTCGTAGGCTTGAGCACTGTAAAGAAAGCCCAGTTTACAAAAATTGACAAGTAGAGAGCGGGCCACAAACTAAAAAAACAAGTTTTGTCAAAATAATTCCGGCAGTCCGTATCAGGCTGTCAATCATGCGTCAGTATCACGATGGAATAAAAAAGTGTTATGATATAACCTCGCTTTGCCAAATAAATTTTAATCCTTCAAAAGCTTTCAATATTTGTACTTTTAGTTTCTCCGTTAGTCGGTCCTTCAGTTTGAAAAAAAGTAACATCAAAGTAATAACAGAATAATTAATTGTTAATTGGTGTTTAAAACTGCAATAAACTGATCATTATTGTACAGTTTAGCACCTTTTATCAATGGCATTATTATAAGTATAAACAGAAGGAAAAATTGAGTGATTTCACACAGATTGTCCTAACAAGACACGATATATGGTGGATAAACAAATTAAAAAAACAATTTAAAAAATCGTAGAAATAAATGATATAATAATAAATTGTTGTAAAAGCTGAGTTACATACAGTCACGAAAATGCGCAATTGTAAAGATAAAGATAAAGATATTAAAGATAAATGCGCAAAATAATTGACTATATAAATGTTTCAAAGATTAAATACAATGCAAATACATATATTTTGCAAGTAAGCGCATTAAAACAAATAAAAGCTTACAACTATAGAATAAAAATAGCTAACGCATAGTCAGCATTGGAGTGTAAGGAACACACAGAATCAATGACGCATTAGTTATTAGCGCATAGCTAAGTTGAATTGTTCAGTTTGTAAATAAAACACTGAAAGCAAGTAATAACCTGAAATTGTAATATACTTTCAATTTAGGCAGGACCTGCAAGTTGGGATTTGAAAAGTTAAACTAACCGATTGGGGCTTACAAATCGGGACTTAAATATCGGGACTCTTGATAACAGGACCTTAAAATAGGGGACTCTTGAAAACGGGACTTACTAATCGGGACTCTTCAAACGGGACTTACTAATCGGGACTCTTCAAACGGGACTTACTAATGGGGACTCTTCAAACGGGACTTACTAATCGGGACTCTTCAAACGGGACTTACTTATCGGGACTCTTCAAACGGGACTTACAAATCGGGACTCTTCAAATGGGACTTACAAATCGGGACTATTAAAACGGGACTTACTTATCGGGACTCTTCAAACGGGACTTACAAATCGGGACTCTTCAAATGGGACTTACAAATCGGGACTATTAAAACGGGACTTATAAATCGGGACTATTAAAACGGGACTTACTAATCGGGACTCTTCAAACGGGACTTACTTATCGGGACTCTTCAAACGGGACTTACAAATCGGGACTTCAGAAGCGGCAGTGACTTGCTCGAAATCGGGACTCTTCAGAACGGGACTTGAATAGGGACTCTTAAAATGGGATTTAAACATAGGGATTTGACTCATTAAGCGGGAGAAAAAAGACAATGGAAATATTAAAGAGAAACGAACCATGCGGAGATTTTGGGAGCGGGACTAATGCACCCGTCCCTCCCTATCAGTTGCAGCACTCCCTAAGCTGCCTATAGAAGTCCAGCACCCGCTGGTCGGCTCGCACGCACGAGGCGTCCCAATTTGTGACGCTGAGCGACTCGAGACTGCGGCAGCGGGACAGGGCCACGTACACCTGGCCAGCTTCGAAGGCTTCGCTGACGTACAGCCGGCAGGCGTCCAGCGTCATGCCCTGCGATTTGTGCACAGAGATGGCCCAGGCCAGCTGCAGCGGTACCTGGCGCCGAATCACTGGCGCCTCGGCGCCGGCCACCCTGACCGCGAATTCGTGCTGATCGACTGTGCGCTCGTGGCCGCCGACAAACCTGACGATTGGCCAGCCGCCGCGGTCAGTGCTGAAGCCCGTGACCACGCCGCGTGCGCCGTTGACTAGGCCGCGGGCCAGGTCCAGGTTGCGGGTCAGCATCACCTGGCGGCGGGAGTGGTCAGGGGGATTATCGAGGATAATTATGGGATTTTCGAGGATAAGGATGGGATTATCGATTATAATAATTGAATTATCGAGGATAATGATGGGATTAGCGAGTTTACTGATGGAATTTTCGAGGATAAGGATGGGATTATCAAGTATAATAATTGGATTGTCGAGAACAATGATGGGATTATCGAGGACTATGATGGGATTATCGAGGATTATGATGGGATTATCGAGGATAATCATGGGATTATTGAGGATAATGATAGTATTGAAAACAATGATAGGATTATCGAGATTAATGATGGATTTCTGAGGATAATGATGGGATTATCGAGGATAATGTTAGTTTTATCGATGAGGATTATCGGATTATCAAGAATGATGATTGAATTATTAAAGACGAAAATAGAAACCTCCATTATTCTCTAGGATGATAGAGGAGGATATTAAATGAGATTATCGAGAAAAATGACATTATCAAAAGAGAAATTTTGGGAATATGACAGAGAAAGATAGAATTATGCAGGATTACTACAAGATTGTAGAAGTTATCAATGGCAGGGCAGGGATGGAAAGAATAGGACAATCCCTATCTCTCGTAATGACGAGGTGACACTTAGAACTCACCTGAGCACCAATTTTTAGTTCGAGTTTCTCAGGCACGCCAGGCAGCAGAGCGTTAAGGCCAGCCGGCATTGAGTCCTTGGCAACAAACTGAACAGAATCGCTATTCAATAGTCGCAATTGATGCTGATTGATAGCTTCAACCTGGCGTTTGTGAGTGCACAGCTGGGTGGCAACAATGTCTTTGTCCGTTGAGGCCGCCTCCGGATTGTCCAGATTTCGTCGAGTGGAGCGCAGCATTTCCGAATGCCGAGGCTCGCACCGGCCGTAGCGAATGTGGGCGAGCAGGTCGACGAATTTCCGGTCGGCCTGCCGGTGCACCTGCCGGAGCTGCAGCGTCACCTGACAGGGAGACAAGTTGCGGGATTTCGTGGATGGCGGCGAAATTTATTTAGAACGAAATTTATGTGACTTAATCTATATATACTTTAAGTGCTTTTTAGTTCCACTATGGACCATTCTAACAATCTTTTAGGAGTGGATTTTAGAGGGGTTTAGGGGCGACGCTTAGGGCGGGGTCTGAAAGAAGATTCTCAATCGGGTTAAGCATGATTCTCGGCGTAGTTTAGCGACGATTTTAGGGAGTAAAGGGACGATTCTCAAAGGGGTTTAGGCATGATTCTTAAGGGGGTTTAGGGACGATTCTTAAAGGGTTTTAGGATAATTCCCAAAGGGGCTTAGGCATTGATTCTCAGACGGGTTTAGGGACGATACTTAAAGGGATTTAGGGACGATTCTCAAAGGGGTTTAGAGACGATTCTTAAGGGGTTTAGGGACGATTCTTAAAGGGTTTTAGGCATGATTCTCAAAGGGGTTTAGGGACGATTCTTAAAGGGGTTTAGGGACGATTCTTAAAGGGGTTTAGGGACGATTCTTAAGGGGGTTTAGGGACGATTCTTAAAGGGTTTTAGGACAATTCTCAAAGGGATTTAGGGACGATTCTCAAAGGGGTTTAGGGACGATTCTTAAGGGGGTTTAGGGACGATTCTTAAGGGGTTTAGGGACGATTCTTAAAGGGTTTTAGGGACAATTCTCAAAGGGGATTTAGGGACGATTCTCAAAGGGGTTTAGGGACGATTCTTAAGGGGGTTTAGGGACGATTCTTAAGGGGGTTTAGGGACGATTCTTAAAGGGTTTTAGGATAATTCTCAAAGGGATTTAGGGCCGATTCTCAGAGGGGTTTAGGGCCGATTCTCAAAGCGGTTTAGGGCCGATTCTCAAAGGGGTTTAGGGCCGATTCTCAAAGCGGTTTAGGGCCGATTCTCAAAGGGGTTTAGGGCCGATTCTCAAAGGGGTTTAGGGCCGATTCTCAAAGCGGTTAGGGCCGATTCTCAAAGGGGTTTAGGGACGATTCTTAAAGGGGTTTAAGGACCAGTATTAGAGAAGTTCAGGGAGGATTTTGAGGGCTGCTTGGAGAAAGATCATGCAGAGAGGGATTAACTCTCGAGGTGCCTTTGTAACGACAAGAACGCTCACTTTGACAGCTCGTTGCCAAGCTTTAGACTCGAAGGCGAACCGTTTGCCATCCTTGTCGGCCGGTTTCACCGGGGGCAGCTGGAGAAAATCGCCGCACAGCACAAGCTGGATGCCGCCGAACGGTTCCCGACTGCGGCGAAGCGTGCGCGCCACGGTGTCTAGACAGTCGAAAAATTCGGCGTCAACCATGGAAATCTCGTCGATGACCAGGTGGCGACAGCGGCGCCAGGCTTCGACAACGCCGGGCCGGCTGGCGGCTCGCGACACGCAGCGTTCGACACCGCCGGAGCCGTCGCCGACGCCGGCGAAGCTGTGCAAAGTTTGGCCGCCAATCTGGCAGGCGGCAACGCCGGTGCTGGCCGAGATGACGGTGCGGTCGGGCGGCAGCATGCCGACAATCCGTTGCAGCAGCATCGACTTGCCAGTCCCGGCCGAGCCTGTATAGAACACGCAGAGTCCGCTGCGCACAGCGTCAAGCACCGCGGCCTGCTCCTCAGTCAGCGCGTGATGCCCGGGTGCCGATAGCGGCGAGGACAGCAGGTCGAGCCGGGGACCCTGCGGAAGAGAGCGGGTTTTACCGGTTTAGATGGATTCGGGGATTGGAGGATTGGTAAAGAGAAGGGGAAGCAAAAGCTGAGCAGGAATCAGAAAGGGTGGCGTCTCCGCAATTTGAGGATCTGGGAGGGCAGCAAATTAGCGTAAGGAGGTGAAAGCATGAAAGCTTAACCTGAGGATCTGGGAGGCTTGCAGCCTAAGGATCTGGGAGGTCAGGTGGCCTGAAGATTGAGAGGCTTGCAGCCTGAGGATCTGAGAGGTCGGTGGCCTGAAGATTGAGAGGCTTCCAGCCTGAGGATTTGGAAGGCTTGTAGCCTGAGGATCTTGAAGGCTTGCAGCCTGAGGATCTTGAAGGCTTGCAGCCTGAGGATCTGGGAGCCTTGCAGCCTGAGGATCTTGAAGGCTTGCAGCCTGAGGATCTCGAAGGCTTGCAGCCTGAGGATCTGGGAGGCTTGCAGCCTGAGGATCTGGGAGCCTTGCAGCCTGAGGATCTTGAAGGCTTGCAGCCTGAGGATCTCGAAGGCTTGCAGCCTGAGGATCTGGGAGGCTTGCAGCCTGAGGATCTGGGAGGCTTGCAGCCTGAGGATCTGGGAGGCTTGCAGCCTAAGGATCTTGAAGGCTTGCAGCCTGAGGATCTGGGAGGCTTGCAGCCTGAGCATCTGGGAGGCTTGCAGCCTGAGGATCTGGGAGGCTTGCAGCCTGAGGATCTGGGAGGCATGCAGCCTGAGGATCTGGGAGGCTTGCAGCCTGAGGATCTGGGAGGCTTGCAGCCTGAGGATCTGGGAGGCTTGCAGCCTGAGGATCTGGGAGGCTTGCAGCCTGAGGATCTGGGAGGCTTGCAGCCTGAGGATCTGGGAGGCCTGCAGCCTGAGGATCTTGAAGGCTTGCAGCCTGAGGATCTGGGAGGCCTGCAGCCTGAGGATCTTGAAGGCATGCAGCCTGAGGATCTGGGAGCCTTGCAGCCTGAGGATCTGGGAGCCTTGCAGCCTGAGGATCTTGAAGGCTTGCAGCCTGAGGATCTGGGAGCCTTGCAGCCTGAGGATCTTGAAGGCTTGCAGCCTGAGGATCTTGAAGGCTTGCAGCCTGAGGATCTTGAAGGCTTGCAGCCTGAGGATCTTGAAGGCTTGCAGCCTGAGGATCTGGGAGCCTTGCAGCCTGAGGATCTTGAAGGCTTGCAGCCTGAGGATCTTGAAGGCTTGCAGCCTGAGGATCTGGGAGCCTTGCATCCTGAGGATCTTGAAGGCTTGCAGCCTGAGGATCTGGGAGCCTTGCAGCCTGAGGATCTGTCAGTCTAGCTGACGGGCTCTCACCTTCAAGCTGGGCGGAGTGCCAGCAGCGGGTCGGTAGCCGGGCAGCTGAAGCATCGCAGCGCTGGCCGACGCTAACGGCGCAGGCGCCGGCCGCTTCCGCTGAAGCCGCTGAGGAGTTGTAGTCGTCGTCGTCATCGTCGAAGCTGCCGTCGAAGCGGCGGCGGCGGCAGCGGCTTGTCGAGCCCTGACAGCGGCTAGATCAGCAACGGACACCGGGCTGATGTCGGTCTCAGCCTGCGGCACAGGCGGCTCGTATCGCCGATTCTGCAACTGCTTCAGCGGTTTCTGCTGCTGCTGCTGTTTAATAGCGGCGCACTGCTGCTTAACAAACAGAGTTTTAAGAAAATCGGCCAGCTTATCAACTGGACAATTGGACAGCAGCAACTGGGCTGATTCGCTAGGCAAACGTAGGGTGCATTTGCCTTCGCGCCAGAATTTTTTGTGTATGACGACGCCTCTAGCGCACAGATTAGTCGAATGCGTTTTGGCTGTCAGGCGTAGGCGCAATTCGCCGCGGCAGTCGCGCTGCAAAGTCAGCTGGCAGCCGGCGATGCGTCGGCTGTGCTGAACGGAGCCGAGGCGCGGTTCGAGGCGCTCCAGGGTGACAGTGCAGGCTACGGAGCTGCCGGCGGCTGCGGCGTCTTCCAGGTCCTGCAATCAACAGCGATAAGGTAACAACAAAAAATCTAGTGTAACTACTGATAGTAGAAATATCGAAATTTGTGTAGAAAAATCCTATAAAAACAGTATCTATACTAGCGAAGCTACTGCTAGTAAAAATTCAAACATTTTATAGCTATAATTTGCCTTACTGCAAAAAACTAACTTCTATTAAGTAATTCTTTGTACTTTAATTAATCGTAATTAAAAAAAAAGCCGAGGAAAACAAGGCTCTAGCTCTAGTGTAAATAAAACACACAACATCGGTCGTATTTCTTTAACAGTAGCATTTCCGTTAAAGCCTGTAAAATGTAACAAGTGAATATAGTTTAGAGACAAGAGTTAAAAGTTAAAGAATATCGATACAGATCAGTAAAAGTTGGTGGCATGATTAAATTAGAAGGAAATAAAAAAGCGCAGTCAAAAAAATCTAATGTATCTGTTTTCACGTCAGGAGTGCCTACAGTTAGGATTTTTGTACCTACAGTTGGGATTTCTGTATCTACAGTTGGGATTTCAGTATATACAGTTGGGATTTCTGTATCCACAGCTGGGATTTCTGTATGTACAGTTGGCATTTCTGCATCTACAGTTGGGATTTCTGTACCTAAAAAGGGAATTTTTAACGAAACTTTCTGATTTCATGACTAAAAGTTAATATCAGTGCCTACAGTTACTGTTAACGTACGCTTGATTGAACTTTCAATGCTACTAGTTGGGGATTTCAACTTGAATGTCAATAATAACAGATGGGATTTTGAATATCCCTACAGATTAAGCGCAGCCAGGTAATGCCCATAATAAGTGCCAATATACAATCGGCCCCTATGGTCCTGCACCTCGCTACTGTGAGTAATCTGCTTGCCCTGACTATCGTGCAAACTGTCAATAATTCGGCCGTCAGCAATGTCGAGTTTGAGCACGAGTCCGTAGCGACCAGCTCCGAGGCTGTGCAGCAACGGGCTAGGCAAAAATTTCGCAGCGGCCAAACGAAGCCAAGTTCGTTGCGCCAGCAGATCCGGGCCGCTAATCATACCGGCTAGACGCGTCATACTGCCCGACACCCACAGGTGCTTGCGGTCGGTTGCTAGCCGGATGTTGTCAGGCCCCAATGGCAGATTGCTGACAAACGGATGCGACTGGCCGGCTAGGGGGCCGGCAAAGTAGTAGCGGATGATGCGGAACCCCGTGGTCTCCGCTATCAGCACCGACTGGCCGTCAGGGTGCAGCTGGACACCGTTGGGAAAGCTGAGGCCTTCCAGCACGGGGGCCGCGTGACCGCTGCTCATGTTCAGCATGATTAGCCGGCCGTTGCTGCTGCCCTCCAGCATCTGGCATTGCAATGGGCGTGGCGGGTGGGGCGGCTGGTTGCGACGTTGCTAATGCGAGAGAAAGGGAAAGTGGAGAGGGATAGGAGATAGTAGGGAAGGCGGATGAGAAAGGGAAAGTGGAGAGGGGCAGGAGAGAGTGGGGAATGCGGGGGAGAAAGGGAAAGTGGAGAGGGGCAGGAGAGAGTGGGGAATGCGGGTGAGAAAGGGAAAGTGGAGAGGGGCAGGAGAGAGTGGGGAATGCGGGGGAGAAAGGGAAAGTGGAGAGGGGCAGGAGAGAGTGGGGAAGGCGGGGCAGAAAGGGAAAGTGGAGAGGGGCAGGAGAGAGTGGGGAAGGCGAGGGAGAAAGGGAAAGTGGAGAGGGGCAGGAGATAGTAGGGAAGGCGGGGCAGAAAGGGAAAGTGGAGAGGGGCAGGAGAGAGTGGAGAAGGCGGGTGAGAAAGGGAAAGCGGAGAGGGGCAGGAGAGAGTGGAGAAGGCGGGAGAGAAAGGGAAAGCGGAGAGGGGCAGGAGTGGAGAAGGCGGGTGAGAAAGGGAAAGTGGAGAGGGGCAGGAGAGAGTGGAGAAGGTGGGGGAGAAAGGGAAGAATGGGAAGATACAGATAAGATTCCTTATTAATGATAAATATCTCTCCCTACCCACTATCTCCCTACCTGCTGCATGAGCATGTGCAGCGGGAACTTGGTGGACGCATCGGATATGAACACCAATTGGCCGTCCGGTGTAATATCCAAATCGTCGTAAAAAGTGACTCCAACCGGACTGGAGCGGCCAATTAGTGGTTGAAATTGCCGCGTCTCCAGATTGACATCCATCAGGCCGAGGTAGGCGTCAGCAACCAGCAGGCGAGACGCGTTGCTAGGATGGCGTCTCAGGCCAAGAGGCCGGCCGCATAGGAAAGGCGAGACAGTCCTTGAGGCCGAACAGTTAGCTGGGCCGAAACGAACCCACAGCTCCTGAGAGGGTCGGGAAGGATTGTTGTTGGGTTAATTGGCTGACAGGAATTAAGAATAATAGCCAGTCCGCATCTATTCTGCAGGACTTGGTTTGTTCTGTAAAATATGTTGCACCAATGTCTGCATGTATGTCTGCCTGTAAGACTCTGATGTCAGACCGTATGTGTGTCTGTTATTTGTAGACTAATTCAGTTACTCGTATATCCATCAGGTAGTGTCTCACTGGTCACTGTCTGTAAGTCTGTCTGTCAGACTGTGTTTTACTGTCTGTAAGTCTATCTGTCAGACTGTGTTTTACTGTCCGTAAGTCTATCTGTCAGACTGTGTCTGACTGTCTGTAAGTCTGTCTGTCAGACTGTGTCTCACTGTCTGTAAGTCTGTATCTCACTGTCCGTAAGTCTGTCTGTCAGACTATGTCTCACTGTCTGTAAGTCTGTATCTCACTGTCCGTAAGTCTGTCTGTCAGACTATGTCTCACTGTCTGTAAGTCTGTCTGTCAGACTGTGTCTCACGGTCTGTAAGTCTGTCTGTCAGACTGTGTCTCACTGTCTGTAAGTCTGTATCTCACTGTCTGTAAGTCTGTCTGTCAGACTGTGTCTCACTGTCTGTAAGTCTGTCTGTCAGACTGTGTCTCACTGTCTGTAAGTCTGCCTGTCAGACTGTGTCACTGTCTGTAAGTTTGTATCTCACTGTCTGTAAGTCTGTCTGTCAGACTGTACCTCAGACTGTAACTCTGTATGTGTCTCGATCCATCTATCTCACTGTATGTCTGTGTAAAAGGTTTTTACTGTTCGTATGAATGGTCGCCAGAGTGTCTATCAGTGTCTTCTGCATTTTAAGTTGTCAGGCTTTACCTCAAGGTCTATTATGTTTTTCTGTCAGGCCCTATCTTTCAATCGGTATTGGTCGTTCAGGCTGTATCTCAGTGTCTGTATTTTAGTCTGTCACGTTGTACCCCAGTGTCTGTTACATGTTTTCCTGTGTTCAAGCTTCTGTACGCCTGTTAAACCAGCGAGTTTTTGTCCGTCAGGTTTTCAATCTTCCCGTCCTGAATTCCCCAGCCAATCCCACCTGCTGCTCGGACGCCAAATGCACTCGCACAATCCGCCCCTCCAGAGTGCCAGTGTACAAGTAGTCCCCGGCAAAGGCGAAGCTCTCCGGTCCGCGCACGGCCCCAACTAGCAGTTTGCGGGCGCCGGTTAAGCGGTCGTTGACAGACAGGGGGCCGACGGCGGGCGGCTGCGGCGGCAGCTGGTAGGCAACTGGCTCGATTGGATTGGGCAGGAAGAGCAGCATGGCAACCAGGCCGAATGCCAGCATGCCGAATAGCAGCAAGAAATGCTGGCAGACGGTCAGTTTGAAAAGAACGCCGACTCGACCTCCTCGATCGTCGTTGCTGTCGACGCCGCGTCGTTTCTTTCTGTCGGACGACGAGGCGGATGATTGAAAAGTGTCGCGATTTTTATTGCTTCGCCCGCGCGACGCCACGGCGCTGGCGGTGCTGCGCAGCGTCTCAACCAGCTCGTCGTCGTCGAGGTCGGACAGGCGAGAGCCGCCGGGCGTGATGAAGCCGGACGACGGCTTCGCCTTGACGCGACGATCGCGCAGCTCAGATCTGCCAGCCTTGAAGGAGTTCGGTTTGGAAAATTTTGAGGCTTCGGAACTGTTTGATAATCTCTTGGGAGTTCTTTGATAATTCATTGGGAGCTGTTTGATAATCTCTTGGGAGTTCTTTGATAATTCATTGGGAGCTGTTTGATAATCTCTTGGGAGTTCTTTGATAATTCATTGGGAGCTGTTTGATAATCTCTTGGGAGTTCTTTGATAATTCATTGGGAGCTGTTTGATAATCTCTTGGGAGTTCTTTGATAATTCATTGGGAGCTGTTTGATAATCTCTTTGGAGTTCTTTGATAATCCATTGGAAGCTGTTTGATAATCTCTTGGGAGTTCTTTGATAATCCATTGGGAGCTGTTTGATAATCCTATGGGAGCTGTTTGATAATACCTTGGGAGCTATTTGATAATCCTACAGGAGCTATTTGATAATCCTATGGGAGCTATTTGATAATCTCTTGGGAGCTCTTTGATAATCAATTGGGAGCTGTTTGATAATCACTTGGGAGCTGTTTGATAATCCCTTGAGAGCCGTTTGATAATCTCTTGGTAGCTGTTTGATAATCCCTTGGGAGCTGTTTGATAATCCCTTGAGAGCCGTTTGATAATCCCTTGGGAGCTGTTTGATAATCACTTGGGAGCTGTTTGATAATCCCTTGGTAGCTGTTTGATAATCCCTTGGGAGCTGTTTCATAATCACTTGGGAGTTGTTTGATAATCCCTTGGGAGCTGTTTGATAATCACTTGGGAGCTGTTTGATAATCTCTTGGTAGCTGTTTGATAATCCCTTGGGAGCTGTTTGATAATCCCTTGAGAGCTATTTGATAATACCTTGGGAGCTATTTGATAATCCATTGGGAGCTGTCTGATAATCCATTGGGAGCTGTTTGATAATCCCTAGGGAGCTGTTCGATAATCCTATTGAAGCTGTTTAAAAATCCCTTCGGAGCTATTTGATAATCCATTGGGAGCTGTCTGATAATCCATTGGGAGCTGTTTGATAATCCCTAGGGAGCTGTTCGATAATCCTATTGAAGCTGTTTAAAAATCCCTTCGGAGCTGTTTGATAATCCTATGGGAGCTGTTTGATAATCCTATGGGAGCTGATGAATAATCCCTTGGGATCTATTTGATAATCCTATGGAAGTTGTTTGATAATCCTATGGGAGCTGTTTGATAATCCTCTAGGAGTTCTTTGAAAATCCTTTGGGAGCTATTTGATAATCTCTTGGGAGCTCTTTGATAATCAATTGGGAGCTGTTTGATAATCACTTGGGAGCTGTTTGATAATCCCTTGAGAGCCGTTTGATAATCTCTTGGTAGCTGTTTGATAATCCCTTGGGAGCTGTTTGATAATCCCTTGAGAGCCGTTTGATAATCCCTTGGGAGCTGTTTGATAATCACTTGGGAGCTGTTTGATAATCCCTTGGTAGCTGTTTGATAATCCCTTGGGAGCTGTTTCATAATCACTTGGGAGTTGTTTGATAATCCCTTGGGAGCTGTTTGATAATCACTTGGGAGCTGTTTGATAATCTCTTGGTAGCTGTTTGATAATCCCTTGGGAGCTGTTTGATAATCCCTTGAGAGCTATTTGATAATACCTTGGGAGCTATTTGATAATCCATTGGGAGCTGTCTGATAATCCATTGGGAGCTGTTTGATAATCCCTAGGGAGCTGTTCGATAATCCTATTGAAGCTGTTTAAAAATCCCTTCGGAGCTATTTGATAATCCATTGGGAGCTGTCTGATAATCCATTGGGAGCTGTTTGATAATCCCTAGGGAGCTGTTCGATAATCCTATTGAAGCTGTTTAAAAATCCCTTCGGAGCTGTTTGATAATCCTATGGGAGCTGTTTGATAATCCTATGGGAGCTGATGAATAATCCCTTGGGATCTATTTGATAATCCTATGGAAGTTGTTTGATAATCCTATGGGAGCTGTTTGATAATCCTCTAGGAGTTCTTTGAAAATCCTTTGGGAGCTATTTGATAATCCCATGGGAGCTGTTTGATAATCCATTGGGAGCTATTTGATAAACCCTTAGGTGCTGATTGATAATCCTA
Source organism: Macrostomum cliftonense (assembly GCA_950096795.1). Lineage (NCBI taxonomy): Eukaryota > Metazoa > Platyhelminthes > Macrostomidae > Macrostomum > Macrostomum cliftonense. The sequence goes on along the minus strand of CATNEM010000343.1, from coordinate 301,595 downwards.
TGGGAGCTATTTGATAATCCTATGGGAGCTGTTTGATAATCCTATGGGAGCTGTTTGATAATCCTATGGGAGCTGTTTGATAATCCTATGGGAGCTGTCTGATAATCCTATGGAAGCTGTTTGATAATCCTTTGGGAGCTGTTTGATAATCTCTTGGGAGTTCTTTGATAATCCTTTGGAAGCTATTTGATAATCCCTGGGGAGCTATTTAATAATCCATTGGGAGCTGTTTGATAGTCTTTGACAACTGTTTGGTTTGCAAAAAAGTAAAAAAACCGAGCCACTATGTTCAATAAATCAATACCAAAAATGCAAGGCAGCACTAACTTCATTATTATATATAATGCCAAGCAATATTTGCCAATTTTATTCAATAGTTAGAACAAGCCGTCAGCAAAATACAATAGAGAACAACAGTGCAACCTTTGCGTCATTCCATAACAGAAAATAATAATAAAGTAAATCTACTATAATAATAATAAAAAGGCTGTCATTGGTCCAGATGCCTGTAGACTCTGCGCAGCTTTTCGCGTTTGCCGCTATTGCTGTGCCGCTTCCACGACTTCCCGCCGCCAGTTGAAATTTGCTCGGCGCCTCCGCTGCCCGCTGACTGCGGACGACCAGTGGCCCGAAACCTGACGTCGGCCGTTTTCTGCGGATTTTTACAAGGCGAAGGGCGTTGAAAACTTCTTTGCGGGGACTATTTATAGGAAATTGATCTAATTTTACCGCTAGGTTCCTACAATCTTCCTTTTTTGCTCCCCACACCCTTCTGTTTACGCTTTCTATATTTTAACTATGCGATCCCTACACTCTCGTTCCGCTCCCTACATTCCTTACTTTCAGCTCCCTACATTCCTTACTTTCAGCTCCCTACATTCTTTACTTTCCGCTCCCTACATTCTTTACTTTCAGCTCCCTACATTCTTTACTTTCCGCTCCCTACATTCTTCACTTTCAGCTCCCTACATTCTTTACTTTCAGCTCCCTACATTCTTTACTTTCAGCTCCCTACATTCCTTACTTTCAGCTCCCTACATTCCTTACTTTCCGCTCCCTACATTCCTTACTTTCAGCTCCCTACATTCTTTACTTTCCGCTCCCTACATTCTTCACTTTCAGCTCCCTACATTCTTTACTTTCAGCTCCCTACATTCTTTACTTTCCGCTCCCTACATTCTTTACTTTCAGCTCCCTACATTCTTTACTTTCAGCTCCCTACATTCCTTACTTTCAGCTCCCTACATTCCTTACTTTCAGCTCCCTACATTCTTTACTTTCAGCTCCCTACATTCTTTACTTTCAGCTCCCTACATTCCTTACTTTCAGCTCCCTACATTCCTTACTTTCAGCTCCCTACATTCCTTACTTTCAGCTCCCTACATTCTTTACTTTCAGCTCCCTACATTCCTTACTTTCAGCTCCCTACATTCCTTACTTTCAGCTCCCTACATTCTTTACTTTCAGCTCCCTACATTCTTTACTTTCAGCTCCCTACATTCTTTACTTTAAGCTCCCTACATTCTTTACTTTCCGCTCCCTACATTCTTTACTTTCAGTTCCCTACATTCTTTACTTTCCGCTCCCTACATTCCTTACTTTCAGCTCCCTACATTCTTTACTTTCAGGTCCCTACATTCTTTACTTTCAGCTCCCTACATTCCTTACTTTCAGCTCCCTACATTCCTTACTTTCCGCTCCCTACATTCTTTACTTTCAGCTCCCTACATTCCTTACTTTCAGCTCCCTACATTCCTTACTTTCCGCTCCCTACATTCTTTACTTTCAGCTCCCTACATTCCTTACTTTCAGCTCCCTACATTCTTTACTTTCAGCTCCCTACATTCCTTACTTTCAGCTCCCTACATTCCTTACTTTCCGCTCCCTACATTCTTTACTTTCAGCTCCCTACATTCCTTACTTTCAGCTCCCTACATTCCTTACTTTCCGCTCCCTACATTCTTTACTTTCAGCTCCCTACATTCTTTACTTTCAGCTCCCTACATTCCTTACTTTCCGCTCCCTACATTCTTTACTTTCAGCTCCCTACATTCCTTACTTTCAGCTCCCTACATTCTTTACTTTCAGCTCCCTACATTCATTAATTTCAGCTCCCTACATTCTTCCCTTTCCGCTCCCTACATTTCCTACTTTCAGCTCCCTACATTCTTTACTTTCAGCTCCCTACATTCCTTACTTTCCGCTCCCTACATTCTTTACTTTCAGCTCCCTACATTCTTTACTTTCAGCTCCCTACATTCTTTACTTTCAGCTCCCTACATTCTTTACTATCAGCTCCCTACATTCCTTACTTTCAGCTCCCTACATTCTTCACTTTCAGCTCCCTACATTCCTTACTTTCAGCTCCCTACATTCTTTACTTTCAGCTCCCTACATTCCTTACTTTCAGCTCCCTACATTCTTTACTTTCAGCTCCCTACATTCATTAATTTCAGCTCCCTACATTCTTCCCTTTCCGCTCCCTACATTTCCTACTTTCAGCTCCCTACATTCTTCACTTTCCGCTCCCTACATTCTTCACCTTCTGCTTCCTCAAAATTTAAACTTAAACACCAAATACTCGCCACCGCTTTTTCACTAACTTTCTTGATACCTCGGTAGACATTTACAGCCCCTAAATATTCCAACGGAAAGCTTCAAAAAAAGAACAGCTCAAAAAGCGCACACCTCAGCAAAGAACTGCCTATCGAATTCGGTGAGTCCCGCTGCGCCGGCCGCGGACACATTGGCGTCCTCCGTCGCCTCGTCGTCCTTCTCAAGCCGGACAGAAGCAGCAGCGGCAGCAGCCTTGAACGCCTCAGTCTCCGGCCGACTATTAAAATCGACGCCGGCAACGTTCTGAAAGCCTGGCGGCGCTTGACAATACACCAGCGCCCGACGCCGTCCGGTGACGCAATCTTTCAAAATCTCTCTGGCAGCCCGGTCCAGATGCGGCATACCGTGGCCAGTTGTATAGCCGTGCAAATCGGCGTACGCCGTCAACAGACCGGCTGCCGTCAGCGGGACCGTCGCCGACTCGTCACTATCATCTGGCAGACGCAAACCGTAGACCCCGGCCAGGACTCGTTTATCAATCCGGTCGCATAGCAACTGCACTGGGCCCAGACAGTCGCGCATATTGTCTATGGGCAGGACTCCGTGTACGACTAAGTCGGCCGCTGTGCCAATAAACTGCGGCATAACTAAACCGGGACAATCGCACAGTATTAGCCGATCGCCGAGTGGCAGCGTCTGCAGATGCTTCGTACGTCCTGGCGTGGCCGATTCCGGCACTTTCTTGGCGCGTAGCAGGGCGTTGATGCTGCTGCTCTTGCCGACGTTCGGGTAGCCGACTAGGCCCACTACTGGCTTGGAGGCGCCGTTCGCTGATGTCTTTGTTGCTGAATTACTGGACGATGCCATCGCTTCGGCCGCCAAGTCGGCTAGAGCTTCAGCCAGGCCGTCAGGAAACAGGACTGTCAGCGGGTGATTGATTATTGCAGTTTAATTTACAATAAACATAGTGTTTTTTACTTTGCAATCTAATTGAAGGCGATATAAATAACCTAGCCTATTTTAAAATATTATCTAGTCAAGGTTCAATTAAAAATCCAGCTCGTTCTCACTCAAGAAGACATAATATTCGTACCTATTAGGCGGTCTTTTTTTATTCCATTATCTAGTCTACTCTCACTCTACAATCGTGTATTTTCTCCCTCTAAAGTCTAGTCTATTCTCACTTTACAATCCAGTCCTCATTTAACAATCTAGTCCAATCTCACTCCTAAATCTAGTCCAATCTCTCTCCTAAATCTAGTCCAATCTCACTCTACAATCTAGTCCAATCTCTCTCTACAATCTAGTCCAATCTTACTCCTAAATCTAGTCCAATCTCACTCTACAATCCAGTACAATCTCTCTCTACAATCTAGTCCAATCTCACTCTACAATCCAATCCAATCTCACTCCTAAATCTAGTCCAATCTCACTCTACAATCTAGTCCAATCTCTCTCCTAAATCTAGTCCAATCTCACTCCTAAATCTAGTCTAATCTCAATCCACAGTCCAATCTCACCTCTCGGCGCCGTCTCATCGGCCCCAGCCGCGGGCAGACGAGGCTCGGCCAGCTGCTGCTGCTGCCCGTCGTCGTCGGCATCAGCGCCAGCCGGTTTAGCCGAGAAGAACAGCGCGCGCATTCCAGCGGCGTCGAAATACTGCTGCCAAGCGGCCAGCTGAGCGGGCGTCAGCAGGTCGCACTTGTTTAACAGCACAGCCGTGTGGCAGCCGCACTCTTTAGCGTAGGCGTCCAAATCAGCCGAATAAAAGAACAGCGGATCTCTGGCGTCGACAATTTGCACTACGGCGCTGCTCCGTTCAAGTACGCGCCACAGTTGGCGCCAAAAGTCTAAATTCTTTTCAAACGGCGTCATGGCAACGCCGTCTTTGGCTTCCAACGCGGCCATAGCTTCGCGCCAGCGCAGAAACGATTCGCGCTCTAGAGATTCTAGTTCGACGGGATCGGTGACGCCGGGTTGCCAGGCGGGCCGGCGGGGAATGCGCAGCTGATTGCGCAACTCTTCGGCAGCCAGTTGGCGCCGTTCTCGCGCCGCTTTAGCTAAAACGCCGGCGCCGCCTCCGGCGCCAGTAAGCGCCTCCTCTTTGGTTAGCAACCGCAGCGAGCCGGCTCCCGGACCGCCCGAGCTGTCGAACTTGGCGTTGAGAAGCTCAGCTCGAGACAGAAATTCCGCCAAGTCGCCTTGTTGCGTAACAGACTGAGTCGGGTTGAGTAGGCGGCGGCGGGTGCTGCATTGAGGGAACGAAGTGCATATTTCTTTACTACTTAAAGTCCTTTGGTTTGAGTCAATTTGTAAATATTAATTTTGGGTCCAATTTTCCCACCAACTATAAAGAGTATATGCTGTTTTATGATAAGAAAACCAGAGCACAATAAATATGTAAATTTAAGTTAGAAAAGTTAGCAAACAACTTATTTTATTATTGCCTAATCAATAGGCAGACTTAGAGGCATTCTCTCAGTTTTTCATCAATTTTAAGTAGGGATTTAAGTTTAAGATCACAATGAATTTTGTTATTTATGTCTGCCATAGTCTAAAATTGTTATTAATATTTTACAACTATTAAAAGATTTGGTTTGCAATAAAAAAAATTATCATGAGATGTATATATTCAAATGATTATATACCAAAGCATATAGGCATTCCTTCTGTTCACTATCACCTTGACTTCTACAGTTCAGTTCATGATCACCCATGTCTCTATGCCATTTCAACACCAAAATGACAAAGTGGAATTACACTATTAAGAGCTCTCAATAATTAATTAAAGTTAATCAAAAGAGGTTAAGCATATGAACTTTTCTTTAAATATAAATATAACTTTGGTTTAAGAGCCTTCGAATTGGAGCAACACATTTAGCTCTGGAGGATATTTTGTCAAATTGGTTCAGCTATGTTCATTGCAAGTATAAAAGTATATAATTTTTTTTGGAGTACTTATAGCCATGGCAGCTGTGCAGGCTCCATTGACACAGCTGCCTTGTCTCCAGTGTGGGGTGCTTTAAATATTAGAGACAGTGGCGGTGTCTATAAGCTCCAATATTATAGACACGGTGGCCGTGTCTTTTAGTATGGTCCTGGTTAGCACTTGCAGAGATGGCTGCCATGTCTATAAGCTTTTGGATTATAGACATGGCCGCTGTGTCTCTAAATGTGGCAAATTTTTTTATATATTTATTTACTTTCTTTGCAATGCACTAAATAAATTGCACAAGACTTTTAAACTACAAAAATGGCATTTAGTCTTTTTAGCATTTGGTATCATAATGCTGCAGATATTTCAAATATCAAAATTACTTTTACAAATAAGACCTTTGTTAAAATTGGCATATACTTATACTTGCTAGGGAGTTTTCATGCAAACATAGTATCAGTTAGAATATTTTATAATTATATAGGTATATTATTAGTATAAATGTGTTGAAAAATTTAATTAATTAGTTCTAAAGCAAATTTCAATCTCAATCCAAATAAATTGACAAATTTCATAAAACAATTTGTCACTTTCCAATTTTTAATTGAAATTACACCATATAGCTATTATACTATACTATGCATTGCAATATCATATGGTATCTTTCTAGTTACTAGGCCTAAATAACTTTTTGAGGATTTGACACTAAGACTAATATTTTGTTACATTATATTTCATCTCAAATTTTAGATACCCATGTTGCATACCAAGTCAGGAAGGTAGCCTTTTTGGCAGAAAATTCCGGCACATATGAAGGGTCTTGGCGCACATTGGCACACAAGTGCGGCGCACACAAAGGATCTTGGTGCACATTGGCACATAAGCACGGCGCACACGAAGGATCTTGGTACATATTGGCACACAAGTGCAATGTACACGAAGGGTTTTGGTACATTTTGGTGCACAAGTGGTGCAAAGTTGGTAATTTTATAGGCAAAAATGTGACTACTATGCAAAGATTTAGACAAGATTATAAGCACAAATGTAGCAAATTAGAAGAAGTAGAGAGGAAATTGTCTGCAAGACCTTTTTTGATCCTTCGAACTTTTGGCACACAAATGGCGCTTTGACGGCACACAGATTGTCCCCCCAAAATTTATTCCAACACACACTGTGCCACCTTCCTGACTATGGGTTGCATATTGCAGTGTCTGCAGGTTTTCTATACTTATTACAATAGGGTTTCACATTGAAAAGGTACATTTAGGAAAAATTATTCTTCAAAATTGAAATTAAATATCTCTTAGTTTGTGGTAAAACTTTATCAAATAGGCCTAAAGTTTTGAAAATTTTGAAGGGGTATCCATTTTTTGGCGCTTAGGCCCTAGTGTAAAATGATAGGCCTAACCCTTTTTTACATTGATCTTGATCATGTCTATTACTAACAATCAATCTTGGTACAATTTTTTATGGATAGAGCTGATTAACAAAACTTACCAGGCAGGATGACGCCATAGCAGGATTATTTGATTCGCTGGGTCCATTAGCACCACGATTTCGTCTTGCAGATTTAAACTGTTTCGATAAAGTGTTACCTAAATTACCTTTTGAGACAGGCATTTATTTGAACGTAGTTTTTATCTCTAAAAGAAATGCTCGTGATGTATTCGGAAGAGAATATAAATTAATGAGCTCAAGCTCAAATCACAAATCTGCTAAGTGCCAATGCCAAGAAGCTTCGGAAGTTGTGAGGATGCACGACAGTGGTCGCATCAACAAATTTGTTTTTAATATTCCAAGAAATTTATTAATTTAAGTTAATAATTGCATTTCAACAAACTTTTATTTTGATTTTAGCAAAAAAGTATTCTGATAAATACAATATAATTTTCATTCTAAGTATTCTTATGCGAGTGCGTTAAAAGTGAATTTGCGATGCCTTTGGCCTTTTTCGAAGCTTATGTTACGCTTTTTGTTCAAATTTAACAAAAAATCTGGCCCCGTTGTCAGTAGTACTAAGCCCAATAGTTTCTTTTATACAGATAAATCATTATCAGTTAAAACAAGGATCACTTGAAGCTACGCTAAAGCTACTTATTTTACTTGTGCTTAAGTTACTTAAGTTGTCCTTGAGTTAAAAATGCTACGCCTGATATGCTCGGAAATCCTACCCTTACACACAAAATAACCTGCACTGTGTGAAATGGATTGTTCAGAATTAAACCAATTTAATATTCAATGCTTGCGTTATGATGCACAGCATCGAATTATTCCCCTTAATCAATATTGTAATGCCAAATATGAGCAAAAAACCTGCTATAGACAGATAAACTTAGATTAATGTACATACACTTTTGGGTTAGGCGGAAAATTATAAACCATGAGGCAAGTGAGCTACTGTCGTGAGCTGCAATCGCAAGTCCCCAATGATTTTCTATACCTCCCGAAGATCGCCTTGATAGCTCTTCTGGCATGTTGTAATCGATTTTCAGGACCATGTAGGGTGCATGGCCACGTGTCCATTTTTTGTCACTTAACGGCCAAAATGTAGAGCAATATCTACATGTAACTACTGCACATGTACACTACATAAGACGTAACACAGTACTGCACATGTAATGTAAGTCATGTAAGCCATTTTTGGGCAGGTATTTGAGATAACTACAATATAGAATTCTTCTTTCTTCTTTGGAGCAGCGATTCGGCCTAAATAATAAAATATCGTTGAAAAGTTTGTTAGGAAGCAAAAAAGAAAGCAGAAAAATTATATGTAGCTACATGTCGCCGTTTGTACAAGCATCCCAACCATAAAAGTATGAATCCCAATTACATGTAAGAGTAGAAGATATCGAGTATTTTTTCTTGAAAAAATGTGCTGTTTTAGAAACCCCGCTGAAATTCAACACTAACGATTAAATGCATAGAGACAGTAAATAACCTTTTGACAAAAAATGAGAAACAAATACGAATATCTAATTGTATTGCCAACAGCGCTATTTACGCGCGAACATAAATATAAACCAAATACGAGTATATGAGAAAGTAAAACCTAATAGCAACTAAATTTTAATTAAATTAAAGATAGCTACATAGAATGGGCGTGGAGGTTGCAAGTGCCTTGAATCTGAATTCACTAAAAACAGCTGAAGGAAGGCTACAATTAAACATACTGTACATATACAGTTACTGAGACCAAAAAAGTTCAAATGTGACAAAAATACGCTCATACATCTGAGTACATGCATATCGAACAAATAATAGGTGACTATCTAATCTGATATTGTGCGTCAGACTTACCAAGGCATTCGCTAGTTCTTATCAATATAAATACGGTTTTTATCCCAAATAATCAATAGTTAAAAATCTTAAACCTAAAATTCCGAAAAATATAGAACATCTAATATAGTTCTGCACCTGGCTTACTATACCCAAAACACAAGTAAGAAAAAACAATTGCATATACGCATTTTCAGTGCAAGTCAAATCCCAAATTTGAACCGCGCGGAGCATTTTAAGCACATGGAAGTGCAGTCGGCAAAATGTCCGACAAGACAAACAGTTGATTGTGAAGTTTATCTGAGATTTGTGTTACGCAAGTCTATCCGCTAAATTCATTTAAAACAGGCAAAAAAAGTTACGCAAGTTGTTAATGAACATTGAAAAAAAATTACTGATTAATCTTGTCCGCCTCGTCCTTACTGATCGTTGAGCTTTCGCCATCCATTTTTTGATAGCTCATCGAGCTGGCCAGCGGCATCTTCTCCGAGGCCTCCTGCTGTCGGTCCGGATTCTCATTGCTGTGATGCATGCCGTAGGTGAAATAGATCAGAAGGCCAATTAGCAGCCAGATGGTGAACCGGATCCACGTGATTGGTTGCAATTGCAGGATTAGCAGAATGTTCAAAGCGATGGCCACGCAAGGGATGAATGGAACTGCGGGTACCTGCGATTTGGATTTGGTGTGCATTTGAACTTCGCGACAATCTACAGTAGAGGAGTTGTAGCCTAGTAACTAGGGCGCCTGCCTCATGACCGGAAGGTCGTGGGTTCGAGTCCCGGCCCTAGGTGACAATATGTGCCCTTGAGCAAGGCTCTTAATCCCGCATTGCTTCAGTCCACCCAGCTGAGATTGGGTACCAGTTTGAGCTGGGTAAATTTAGTGTGGATGTTGCGGCCCCTCCAGCCCGTCAGGCTGAAAGCTGTACACAGCTCTCGGATGCGCCGCGCAACTAGCTGCGGCTGTGCCGTGGGCTACATCTGATCGAAAGGTCGTCGGGTGTCAATTTATTACTTTATTTATTATATTATTATGTGCATTTGAAGATCGTTCACATGGCATGCAAATTAGTTTTATAACAGTTTTAATAGAAAATAAGTTGAAATATAATTGACAAGCTCGACATTGAGAAAGAAGACTCACCTTGAATGTGTGAATATCCGTGTCCTGATCGTGCAGCATCATGATACCAAAGGCAAACAGACTGACCAGACAGAATAATATCAAAACAATGATAACGATGGGATTACTGGCTTCAAGGGATCCTAAACCGAATTTGAGTACGAGACTGACGCCAACGAGGCCTCCGATGAAGATGAGCAGGCCCAGTACGGCCCCAATGCCAGGTTGCAAGGATCGAAGCAGCGGTACGTTGCGAAACGGCGCCTTCAACCGGCCGACATCTTCAACTGGCATTGGTTTAGTTGGAGTTTGAGGTGTTTCCGACTCTAGCGGTGGATTGACTTCGGCTACACCGGCGGGCCGAGTGTAACGCAAGATGACAACGTTGCAGGCAACGATGCTGTAGGCGATGAGCGTGCCGATGGACAAGAAGTCGGCTAGAGCTTCAATGTCTAGCAGTAGGGCCAGAACGGCAGCTACGAGGCTAGAAGAAATAATGGCCACAATTGGTACTTGGGTGAGCGGCGTCACATAGGCCAGGATGCGAAATATCAGCCCGTCCGAGGCCATAGCGTACACAACTCGCGGCATAGCGTAGTTATTGCAATAGAGCGCCGCCACGATCCCGGTGATGGAGCCGACGCCCGTGATTATTTCCGCCCATTTAAGCCTGTGAGCGGACATGGCTGCAGTGAACGCCGCCCGGATGTCAATGAGATACCACGGCTCAAACAGGGTGATAGCGGCGCTAGATATCACTAATAGGACGGCGGTGACGAATACGGCGACGCCGGTGGCAATTGGCAGAGACTTTTGCGGCGTCAAGGCCTCCTCAGTGGAGACGCTGATTGCATCAAAACCGATGAAGGCATAGAAGCAGGTGGCCGCGCCGGAGAGGACGCCAGTAAAGCCGAACGGCATGAACGGCTGCTGCCTCCAATTGGCCAGATCGGCCAGGGCGAACATGACCCCAGTGACAAATAACAGCACCACAACGTTGATGGTTGTTGTCACCGTGTTAAAGTGCTTTGATAAGTTCGCTCCGATGCTTAAAATCACTGCCACCACAATAATTAGCAATACGGAGACTAAATCCGGATAGTGCGATATGATATGCTTCATAGAGGATGACGAGGTATCGTTTGGCGATACTTGATAGAATGTGCCAACGTGGCTAACAGTCCAGTTTGTGACGGCGTCCGATGTCAGCGCGTCCAGAGTGCCGCTGAAGCCGCGCGCTATGCTCGACGCCGACAAGATGTATTCTAGAATGATGCTCCAACCGATGACGAAGGCTAAAATGTTGTTGGTTGTGAACAGGAGACTGTAAAATACGCAGCAACTATCGTATGAAATTGTCTTCCCCAGAATGTACAACACCTGCTCAAGGACCACTACAAAACAGGGCTAGTGGCTTTCTCCACTCAGCGTTTGGAAAATCATGTGGCGCCGCATGAAAAATGTTTTGTGCCTCTGTCGACCGTTCGCAATGTGGTATGGATTTTTAAAAAATCAATACAAAACTAGAAAATCCTAGAACAAACTTAAAGCAACAGTATTTGCAATATTTGTCTCCGAAAAGACTAAAAAATCAATTTGTAAACTATAGTACAGTTAGTAGTGCTAGCACTGAGAGACATACAATTACTTGCTTTGAGCTTATTTCTAAATCTTTGATGCCAAATTGAGACTGAACTAAAAAAATATCTCCATTCCAAATTTTCATAGACAAGTAAAACATAGGCAAACACTCATACATTTGAGGCAATTAACACTTGGTTTTCTACCTAGAACCAACGCCTTCAAGTGGGGGGGGGGGCGAGTGGCTCGGCGGTCTAGCGCGTCAGCCTTGTGTGTCACTGGTCCAGGTTCGAGCCCGCGTTGTAGGTTGGCTATTTTCCCTAGCGCGGTTTCGTGTGCAGGGTCGCATTAATTTGGGGCCTTGTGCACGAATTGGTTGGGCTATGGGCCAGTTGTGCAATTTACGCCCACGAGGGCAACCCCACAAGGCATGGAAAGTGTGCATTCCTGGAACTACCGCTTGTGCACCCTATGTGAGTGTGTGACTGGGTGCTATACTGGAATTCCGTTGCGCACCGTGTGTTTGTGTCTATGCCTGCATACCGTATTTAGTGTGACTGAACGCGCTTCAGGAGTCAGCGCAATGGACAGTAATGCCCAGTCTCTGGTTGTGGGACGATGTCGCTTCAAGCGTCAAGGTGCCTGCAGCCCTCCTGCAGATTTAGCTTTAGCTTTTAACGCCTTCAAGTAGCTATAGACCAAACTCACCCAACAGCTCGCCCAAGGCCACGTAGGTATAACTGTAGGCACTCCCAGCCCGAGGCACCCGAGCGCCCAGTTCCGAATAGCACAGGCCATTTAGGAAAGCGGTGACGCCGGCCACAAAGTAGGCCACGCAGGTAGCTGGTCCAGCTTTGCGTCTCACCACGGTGCCAGTCAGCACGTAGATGCCAGCGCCGGACATGTTGCCGACGCCGATCAAAATTAGGTCGAAAGTGTTCAGGCAACGTTTTAACGGAGTGTTCATCAATCCGTGGTCAATAGATTTGGTTCGCTTCATGGCGCTGCAGAAGCGCTGCAGTGCCAACGGAATAGGCATGTCCTCTGCTGAGTCCTTGAACTGCTGTGCAGCTCAGCCGCTTTACGAATTAACTGCAGGCCGTTGAGCAAGGAGACAGCCACTGGCAGCAATTTACTGGAATTAATTGGCGTTCTATACAACAGTTCCGTTTAACGGGGCCATTGAGTGTTAATATACTAATTCAAGCTGTGTGTAGCAAGCCAATAGAAACCAAAGAGAGTCAGCGCGAGCGGAAATGTGGTGGGAACTGGACTTAACCGGGTGCCGATTTTATTGGTCGCATTTAAACTATAATTAAAAATCTACAGTACAATCGATCGATCTTTAGAGCACTGTCGGATATAGGAGAGTTACTAAAGGGAAGAGGAGTTGCCGGGTTGTGCTTGCCAGCTAAGCACACAGTGCATACCGTACTGTTTTTTGAGTTTGAGCAAACCTAGCTACACAAAGTACCTTAGCTACTATTGCTTGAGGCAAAACAAATCGATATTACCGCTGATATGATTCAAGCCTATGGTCCGACTACAAAGCCAAACTATCTTTATTCGTATAAAAAGTTTTTGAATATTGTCTTCGAGTACTTCGAGTACAGACCGAATGCAGCAAATAGGAGGGGGAGGAATATATAAAGCAATCGGATGGCCAGGAAGCAAGCCGTGCGCTTTCGCGACAATGCCAACCCCTCCTCCCCACGGCCTCAGCGCCATGCAAAACTCACGCCACTCTGCTCTATATACAATCAGTTTGTTGGCGGCAGGCACTGAAAAACAATTCTCGAGTTTAAAGCACACACTGTACACAAGGCCAATGTAAGAAGAAGGGGTCTGCTGTGTGCATATCGTACAGCTGTTGGACCTTCTATGGAATAAGGCACGCTATTTCAGTTTAGTAGAATGCCTAAAGTTTCCATTGTTAACTATAGAATCCACCTCCCGAGAGCTGCCTCGTGCCATGTCACACGCATGCCTGCTGCAGTGGCCTGCAGACAATTGCACATGCAGTGCAGTAGCTGTTTTGTTGTTCCGAGAGTACTTTGTGGCTTGCTCTCTTCTTTCCTTTCTCTCTATATAATCTTCTACAAAGATTAATGGAATCCACAGGCAGTTGCTTAATCCTCAAACGTTTTAAGCGCGTGCCTGACAGCCTAATCGATAAAGAAATTTACTCAGCCGTCACAGGGCGCTTAAACTCCTCTCTTACCTCAGAAAGATTTATTTGCTACGGTACGGTAACGGCCTGGAACCAAAGCTCATTTCAGATTTTCATTTCAAGGCTAGTGTGGGGAAATAATGAATGCGGAACAATCAGTTGCCTGCCAGGTCTACAGAATGGTAAGAGAAAGAAAAAGCAATCAGGATTAAGGCAAAATACGTTAAAGAGTTTTTCTTTAGGCTTCCGAATGCGTTTCCGTGTGGATTCAGGACGTTGAAGCTTAATCTCACAGATTCAACAGGGAAGCAGAAATCTATTAAATCTATGGGAGCTCATTTGATTACGTATGATTTAATTATATTTAATTAAGTTTATGAATTCTAATGTTTTTCATTTCATCCTACGTCCGCCTAAATGAACATAATATTACAATAGGAAATAAAATATTTCGCACACGAAAAACAAGGTTAAAACTCACCTAAATACTTAATAACTGCAGAATTTCATTGCCAATAGTAATAGTCCCATACAAGATTCGGTTAAATTTTTTACCAGTTTACTTGAATATATGCTATAAAGTTTTTAAGGTCTTTAAATTAACAAGCTTTTATCGTGGCACTAATGCTTAGATTAAATACGTCTTGTTAAATTGATTCACTTAATAGTTAGCTTGTCGGCCATAGACAATTTTAATCATCGTACTTATTAATCCGCAAAAAAGTATTTTATATTTTAAATCATTTTTTTTATTTCCACTCGTTTTGGGATGACCATCTAAAATTATTTCAGGGTCGATAGAACTTTCAAAAGACATTCGAAAGAATTGACTAAAAAGTTGCAAAAATATTTTTTTAATCATTGTTACTACTTTAAGTAGGTAGTTCAATCTAAGAACAGCATTTTTCTGCATAAACGATCCTAATACGTAATGTGATTTATTAAAAATCTTTAATAAAAATTTTGCCGATAAATAAAAAAGATTTATTTTAGATGTGAAAAATTTTAACTATATAGCGAAGCTTTATAAGTACTAGAGAGCTTTTTGTGGTGTTTTTTCTAACAAAGTGAAAAAGAGCCACACATATTTACCAAAAATTTTGATTAAAGAAAATCTTAAAAAACATTTTTTTAAAAATAAAGAAACAAACAGCTAGCATGCAGACCTGTTTAGACAAATATGATAAAAATTAAAAAGTTCTCGTAAGAAAGATGAATGTCTATGGCGCAACTACGAATTTGAAGTCACTTTCTCGAAAAATTGTCATAGACACGCAGTCTCTTTCCCTTCAGCGCTTTATAGTTTTCTATACACTGACGAGTTTGAACTCACTATTGACGAATTCGAAGTCGAAATGGTATATTCCAATTTTCAAGCATTAATAAAAATAGTGCTAATAATGAGCAGAAATAGACAGAAACGTCAGTAGCTACCCAAAAAATGTCATGCAGCTCGTTCATAAAGCCTCCAAAATTGTTGCCAGGCATAAAAAAGTGGTCTCATACAAAATCTTCTTTGACATTTGTCATAGGAAAAGTACAAGCAGCATAATAACTACGAGTAAAGCAGACAGCATTGTTAAACTTCGTTGTGGTTGTGAAATTCTGAAGCACCCCTAACCCTATCAAGCTCACAGCATGGCACCATTAAAAATGTGTTAAGTCTTATGCTAGAGCTTTGAATTAAGAGGCCTTTATGAAAGACCCCGCGCCGCATAAATCCATTTTGTTAAGCTAACAGAAAAAAATGAAGCAGCAATTTTAATGGCTTTTTGGAGTATAAAACAAGTGGGCCGCAACGCCACTTGTATCTGAGTGTGTCCAGACACTAATTGAAACCAGCTAAGCTGGTATGAGCCGTGTGAGAAAGAGTGAGCATTTCACGCCTTGCATTAGCGGGAACAGCTCGAGTTGCACTCGAACTTGTCATTATAGGCGCAGTTACTCTTGGTGCAAAAATTGTCACCTTCTCACAACTCCAATGGCCTAGTGATGAGACCATCATTGTGAGCCTGAGCTCAGACCATAGCCGCCCAGCGTGTGCACTTACTCAGGCCTTAGAGACTGAAATTCAGCTTCTATTATTTCTTTCTATCCCAAGCTCTGAGCACTGCTAGGATATGATGGAGGCGTGAAGAGCTAAAGGCCTGCTGATGAATGCATGACAATGACGTCTAAAGGGGGCTCCCGCTAGCTGGGGAGGCTTATAGGGCCAGCCTTTTCCTGCGACTTGAAAAATAAAATAGAAAAAAAACGGGCGTCAGGGTAAACACATTATACACAGCAACACAGAGCTGCTCATTGGACACAATCAACAGGCTGGAAAGCACAAGCCATTATACTAGCTATTTTTTTCTTGCTTCAGAAGAAAATAAAATTAGAAAAAAATAGAGGGGCAGGAGGCAGTTAGCGAACCAGCTATATAAATAGAGTGCTAGCAAGCTAACAGAGGCTAGATCTGTTCAGGCGAAAATTGACTTGGCCAACAGTGTGTTTGTACTCGCAGGCTTAACTCCCAGCTTACGCAAAGTACTTTGAAAATCTAACTCCCACCTCAGACATCCTTTCCGAATGGGCAACATCGACTACGCCGCCATCCGTTTCCTGTTCATCGGCGCCCTCACAGCCTCGCTGATTTTCAGCATTGGCATCATTAGTCTAGGAATTTGGATCCTGGCCGACGCGTCCCTGATGTCCTTCTGGCTCAACAAGATTGTTGTCACTAACTACGGCGCTCTAACTGTCACGCTTCGGGTCTCAAACTACCTGCCAATTGGACTCGGCCTGGTGGCAACCCTCAGCTTCGCTATCGGCCTGTTGCACATTCTCCGCGGCGGCAAGTCCCTGCTGATTACGTACATGGTGTTCACAGCCGTGGCCATCGTACTGGAACTAGTGCTGGCAATAGTGCCCATGGGCATGTGGAGTAGCGTTGAAACTGAATTGCCAAGCTACATGAAGTCAACGTTGCAGAGCGAGTACCGCGACATGACCGAGGGCGCGAACTATCCCAACAGCATCATCTGGGATGTGATGCAGATTCAGTTGGAATGCTGCGGCTACAATGGCCCGTCGGATTTCACAACAAACTACGGTGTGTACGCGTCATTGTGGAACAATCAGTACCGATTTTACAAGGCTAACGGGGTGACGTACTCGGGCATGAGCTACATGTTCCCAGTTAGCTGCTGCGAATTCGCCGACAAGAGCATCACCTCCAAGCAAGATTTTGCCAATTACGAGAACTACGTTGGAAACAAGCAGTGCCCAATCTCGGGCGTGAATTACCACAGCAACAGTTGCGTGGAGCCGATGAAGAGCTACGTATACGTGTATTTCAGCGTAATTCTAGCTGCCAGCATCATCATGCTCATAGTGCACTCCGTCTCCTTGTTCCTGTCCGGCTACTTGTTGAAGAAGCGCATGGTGCCGGCAGGCCGCTATCGACCAATGAGCGCCAGCAGCAGTCTGGGATTTCGAACGGCTAGTTCGGGAAAAATTTCGCCACTCCAATGGCAGCCGAGAGGGCATCGGGGAGGTCGGGGCGCTGCCAGCAGCTCGTCAGCGACACCCGGTTACGCAAACCGAGCCACCTTCACTCTAGGAGACGAGGGCAGAAATCCACCCTACGTTAGAAACTATTAGATAACTGGGCCACTTTGACTAAGCTACTGTAAATGTTCGCAAAAACTTTAATTTGCGCTTTCTCTCGACAAAGTGCGGTTCAAATTTGTGCCTGCGTGCATACGAATTGCATTGCTTAACATGACGTCACTCGATATTTTTAACCACACAGATGGGAGGAGGAGTTCCCGATCACTAACTACCTCATCCTTTTATTTAAATGTTCAGGTATTTAAGAGACAATTAAAAATTTATTCTATCCCTCTGCAAAGTACATGTAGTACTAACTGTTTATAAATATCCTTGGTATGTACTCGTAGAACTGCGCAAAATTTTTCATCAGCATTTTCGCATTAAAAAATCTTGCCTGGCTTTTTTGCTTACAGATTTTAGTTTTATTGTTTGCTGCATTGGCGAAACCTGTGCTGAATATATATTGTAAAAAGAAACGATTTTTAGTACATGTCTAGCGCTACTTCCGCCACTGAAATATTGCAGATGCCTTGTATTTTGGCCTAGTTGTAACTATAATAAAGACTAAATTATCACTGAATAATTTCAAATTCGTGTGAACATTTCATCCGGGTGCTTACTAACAGTACGTTAGGATTGTTATTGCATATAGACACACTAGCAATTTAGATGGACAACATAAATCAAATGCGCCCCAGGTCAAGTAGTGCAGCTTCGTAGCCTATTATTATTATCTTAGCATTAAGTTTATTGGACTGTTTACTAACACAAAAAACAACTAAACTAGCTACTGTCCACTAGATTTTTACATCAAAGATCGCTTGAAGTGGAAAACAATTGAATACTCACCAAATTGTCCAAATTTGTAGTAAGCTCAAAAGAATCTAAACTTGTTTTTATCCAATAGCGCTGCAATTAAGGAAGTTTGGTGCTTCGAAACTTATTGAATAATAATTCCTTATAAAGGAATTCATTCACACTGCCACAAAATGAGTTGAATTTAAGTAAAAATCACATGATTGTCAAATTAAGGGTCGGGCAATTAAATGTACATTCGTGTGATTTGAGTTCATTTGATCGCGGTGTGAATGAGCATTTTATATGAGTCTAACACAGCGTATGTACAAAAATAAGGGCATTCCTCGCGCACCATTCATCCAGTTGAAACAATTTGAGTGCCAATAACAAAACACTCATGTACTGCTCAATGATAAACAGCTTAATTACCGAATGAGCCGCCATTAAAACAGCACCCGACCATTCAGTTGCAGTTGTCACACGTACAGTGTACACAGATCTTATCTCTGCTCATATTTTTAAATAAATGATTAGATATTTTTGTTTTTAAATAAGTTAGTTCCACGCACTCTCACTGCGATATCAAATAAAGCCAACTGAATTAAATTTTTCTCAGATGATAACTCATATACTTGAATAAATGAATGGTTCACTACTTAAAGTTTGATGCGTCAGTGCTACTCTCTTTCCAGTAGCATATACGCGTTTGGATTGTAAAATTTAAGTTTCAGGATTAATTAAAATATAGAATGCGTCCAACTGAGAGAGATTCAGGCATATTTTAAAGCACATAATTTTTTCTAGTAACAAATACACGGACTCATTGCTAATATTTTAACGCATTTTTTAAACCAAAGATTAGCAATTAAAACGGCAAGAAATGAAATGCCTGGTGTCTTTCTTGCATTTCATCACTTGCTTTTAACGAGAAACAAATACCTTTATGCATAGGAAAAGCATGACAAGGAAAAAATGATCACATCTGAATTGACAAAATAAAAGCGAATGATAAACACGTAACTTTTTTTTGCATATCATTCATGTTGTTTCTGTGTTAATAAAACGGGGAGACGCATTCGCAGAAGCCTCCAACGAGCAAATTCCAACCTTCTTTAGGCAAATCTACAAATTCGGCCCTTTTGTTGAATCCAGCTCGGTCCTCTACGCTCTCAGAATCATTCGGCTCTCCTGTGGCCCACAGCTCGGCTGAGATGTTCAGCCCGCAGCTGGCCCACTGCCATCCGCCTGAGGGCTCCGAGCTGCCGGCCACCTGCCACCCGCCCACGTAAATCGAAGCGTATTCATGCGTGTTCAGGAAAGCAAGCTTGTTAGCGGCCAGCTGTCCGACTTTGTTCATCTCCTCGACGTCCATCAAGTCGGCCATGATGACGAGCCCGGACTCCGCGTCGCACATCTCCTTGCACCTCGTCCAGTTTCCCGCGCAGCTCACGAACGCGTACTTGGTGCCGCACAGGTCGTCAGCGTAGCCAGCAGGACACAGGGCTCCGGGCGGCAGTCCCGGCTGCTGCCTCACAAACAGCTGCGCTGTGCGGTTGCAGCTGCAGTCTCTCACGCCCTTGCTGCACCTGAGGAACACGAACAGCTGGCACGGACCGTCGGACACGCTGAAGGCCTGGCAGTGCGCGGTGTTTGCGCACAGCATCGAGCACGCCTCGACAGAGTTGGCCTCCCAGTGAGTCTGCACGAAGCGGCTCGTCACGCAGGAGAGACCCGCGACCTGGTGGAATCGGACCCTGCAGACGGTGCAGAGCAGGAGCGGAGCCTGAGCCAGTGCGATGATCAGCAAGATGAGCAGCTTCATTTTAACGGACAATAAATTCAACCCCTAAATTGCTTTCCGGTTGCTGATGCTGCATTAACAGCTCTAAATGGCAAAGAATTTTTTTAATACTGTTTTAACAGTTTGAATCCGGGAGCCAGCCAATGACAATGCGGACAGTATCCTATGGGAGAGAAAAGTTGCATAACAATAATTTTGTAATTTGGAGGCAGAAGGATTTCTTTGAACTGGCGTATTCTGATAGATGAACTCTGTATCTTTAGACGACAGCGATTTCTGAGTGATTTTTCTTGCCATTAACTTCTTAAGTGGAGCGTTCCACAACTCGGAAAAGAAAAAAAAGCCGAAAAGACACATCCTAGAATATATATTTAGCTGTCCCCGAATGCTTAGCTTTTCTACGAGGTGTCTTTTTGACGGTGGATCTTTTCGGCATTGTCTTTTCGGGCAGAATCAATTAGCTAGATTTGCTCGCAGCAAACGATTGCTAAAACAGAACTAAGAGAGTTGCCGCGCATGCCGATCGGTCAATCAATTATTCAGAGTCCCCAGCTACAGTAGGATTTTTCATGGAGTCTAAATAAACTGCTCTAACAGACTGACAATGCAGTGGGGCCATCTCGCCATTTTTAGTGTCTTCAACGGCAACTAATTTGGAATTGAATTTTATGACAAGCAGCAATGACGGGATGATGCGATGCAGTGGGAACAAGCTGCCTCCAAAGTTGAAAAGGGAATAAAATTTTTAAGCATTGGATGATTTCCTTAGCAAAGTTTTGTTAATGAGTGGTCAAATCTAGCCTGTACTATAAGCTAGGGAGGGAGCAATACTTTATGAAGCGGCCATATGTCATGACTAGTTGCAACTAACAAAATGCTTACGCCTTGACTAAAGGCTTTTTGTCCTGCTAGACTTAGCAGTACAGTAGTGCAGTTGGTCGGATGGGGCAGGGAAGGCTGCAGGCCATCTCTACTAAAACCACCTTTTGACGAAAGGTGGCTGCCTCCAAAGTTGAAAGGGAAAAAAATTTTAAGCATTGGACGATTTCCTTAGCAACGTATTGCCAATGAGTGATCGAGTCTAGTCTGTACTATAAGCTAGGGAGGGAGCAACACTTTATGAAGCGGCCAGATGTCGTGACTATAGTTGCAACTAACAAAATGCTTACGCCTTGACTAAAGGCTTTTTGTCCTGCTAGACTTAGCAGTACAGTAGTGCAGTTGGTCGGATGGGGTAGGGAAAATAAGGCTGTAGGCAACTCTACTAAACCCACCCTTTGAAGAAACCCTTGTAAAATCAAGCTTCTATAAGCAGCAGCTAGTATCTGAGGATTGGCCGATGTATTCGTATTGCTGTGAGACTCTCGATTTTTCGCGTTTATTTTTCCCCGATTTTTTGCCTTTCGTTCGGTTTCGTTCTAAATGAAAGTAAGGGAAAGTAAGCGAAAGCAAACTGTGACGTGGCCAGGGCCATTGATAAGTGTTTTTTTCCGGCTTTAATTATTACGCACGACAATCGTTAAAGTGCATTACGCAAAATTTATTTTCCTCACGCGCTTTTGAATGTTTGTACCGTAATACTGGTTACACTGCTAATAAAATTAATGGCCAATACTTAGCTCGTAATATCACTAAATATACAATACAGTCATCATCGATTTGAATAATTTACTTAATTAATACAATCGTTTCGTTAATAACATTATCAAGTTGCTCGAATCAAAGAATCGTCACAAAACCATTCGTGCACAATAGCCGTTTAATTTTAGTAAATTTGAGTGTAAGTAGACTTTAATGAGTAGTAAAAGCACCAATTTTTTGCAGCGTAGACTGACTGCGCACATTTTTATCAGCATTTTGAAATGATAAATATATAGCTTTGCTTCATTGCCTCAAAATTGTTTATTTTGTAGGGTGATAATGCAGAATAATGAGACGTAAGAACTAGGCGGTGGTTCTTCGTGAAGGAATTTGGATGTTTTATTGTCCGGAAGAGTATTGAAAAGGTTGCTTTTAGGCTGAGTGCCTTGCGTATATTTATATACTTGTTTACGATCTTTCCAGATTTTTCCGCGCATTTCTATGATTATAACAAATATAATATATTGGTTTACGTACTGTATAAGATATAGGCGCGTGGAACAAATATAAATAGAACTAGTAATTCGACTATTAAAAATGCATGCTAATTGTGTTCACACTATTGTGCGCTCGCGCGCAGTAGTGTGTTTTAATCAATGATGTACTTTTACTCGTACGCTGCCTTTGCTAGTCGGCCTATTTTGCTCTTACCGCGTTGCGTGCGGGTTTTAGCCCCTCCCCCTCTGCGGGGGTCTTTAAATCCGATCGTTTGTGGCCTGCAACCTATCGCCTGCGCGTAAAAAAATTTTTTTAAATGACCTAATACTTGCTTAAATAATTGCAAAAATAAATTCGTTTTTAAGAATGCATATGCAAGGGCCTTTAAGTTCGCCCACTCGTCCTCCGCCAACCGTTTCGCCTTTGTGTCATCTGGATTAATATAGAAATAGTTTGCTTAAGAAAACTGAAGAAAAGTGTGGAAAGAACTATTTGACTTATGACAAAATAATAACTATTTATGGAAAGTACGGACATGGAATTTTCGCGAAGGATGAACTTTAAACGCGTGTTATAATATACATATATGGAATTTGCTAAATATAGAAAGATACTACAACAGTCCCCCGCCGGAGACGGAGTCCTGAGGGGTAGAACGACGGGGTGGGAATATGCGCAGAGGTGACTGAATGGGAAGTATAGACTGGAAATGCTGAACAGGGAAATTATACTACTTACGCTGATGAATGCATGAGATAGTTATAGTACAGATGAAATCAGATGGGCACGGTATTACGCAGAGAAAGTCAGAAGTACAGGTAGTCATTTTTGGTATTGAAGCGCACTCGTCGTCCACTCCTGGTTCGGGTTGTTGTCGTCGCCTCCTTGTCGATGGTGTCGCCGTCTGGTGTTGCCATTGGGGTTGTTACCTTGGTCGCCTCCGTGCTGTCCTGGCTGTCTTGTGCGGAGGCTGTCTCAGGCTCCAAGGTTCGTGGGATGTCTGGGTCGGGCGGTCGCTGTGTCTGAGGCTGTCTTGTGGTCGACCTGCAGGGTTTGAGCCTGTCGATGGAAATGGCTTCTTCGTGTCCAGGGCGCGACTCGACGATGAAAAATTTGGAAGTGCGCGTGATCACTCGATAGAGTCCGGAATATGGCGCTTCCAGAGGCTTACGAACCCTGTCGACGCGGACCCAAACCTTGTCGGTCGACCATAGCTCCTGAGGTACATGTGGCGTGGTGGACGGTGGCCTCGGCTGCTGCTCCAAGAGTTGATCCAAGTTGAGCTGGATGGAATTCGGATCTTTGTCGCTGATGAGGACACGTGGAAGCATCGGATTCTCGCCGGTGAGCCTCGTGAACGGGCTGACTCCTGCATCATCGGGTGCCACGTGCATAGCTAGGAGTGCCAGTGGAAGGTTGTCGAGCCAGGATGGTCCGCGCGCCTTAAGCATCGTCTTGAGTGTCCTGTGAGCGCGTTCGATCTTCCCGTTGCACTGTGGGTGGTACGCTGTGGTGCGCAGTCGGTGGAAACCCACGGAAGCCGAGAGTATCTGGAAGAGTTCGGACTCGAACTGCGGACCTCTGTCGGTGATGACGTACAGGGGCACTCCGAAGCGAGAGATCCAGGTGGAGATGAAGGCTGCTCCCACACTCTGTGCTGTGACGGTCTCTAGCGGTGTGGCCTCTAGCCAGCCGGTGTTGCTGTCAATCATTGTGAGGAGGTACCGAGGTGCTAGACCGCACTGGGTGTCGTGCTTCCGCCTTCCTCTCGGGGACTGGCAGAGGTCCTAAGATGCTCAATGTGGACTGTTTCGAACCTGCTTGATGGGAGGTTGAAGGCAGCGCTGCCAGCCGTCGTGTGGCGGTCCACTTTGGTGCGCTGACAGACCTCGCACGTCCTGCAGAAAGCTTCAGTAGGGATTCGCGCATGGAAGTGGGTACGACCGGGCGAGGATAACCGGTGGAGGTCTCACAGAGGATGCGACGGTCGTCTCCAAGCGGATAGAAACGGCAGTGGTCGGATTCAGACAGGTTTTCCACTGCTTGCTGCTCAGCGATTGCTGACATGTCGGTTGGCGCTGCATCCTGTGTGATGGCGGCAACTGGAGTTGGCTCCTCGAGTCGGGAAAGCGGATCGGCGACGACGTTGTCTGAGCTGCGGATGTACTGGAAGTCGGTGACGTACTCAGACAGGATGCTCATATAGCACAGGTTGCGGTCGGAGTTGCCATGGGAGCTGTGGCGGAAAGCCTGCTCGAGAGGCTTGTGATCCGTGAAGACCGTGACGTGTCTGCCCTCGATCAGGTTCCGGAAGTGAAGCACGGCAAGGTAGGCAGCTAGGAGCTCGCGGTCGAAAGCTGAGTAGGCTCGCTGAGCTGCAGAGAGCTTCTTGCTGAACATGCCGATCAGGGTGGTGGTCTCTCCGACCGTCTGATGCAGTGCAGCTCCGACGCTGGTGGCAGAAGCATCTGTGACGAGCTGATAGGCCGAACAGCTTGGATCAGGATGACACAGTAGGAGTCGCTCGGCCAATTTCCGCTTGAGGTCATCGAATGCAGCTTGATGGTTGTCGCTCCATTGGTAGGACTGGGGAGACCGTAGTGATGCGGTGAGCAGATCCTGCAATGGGGCAGCAGTTGATGCGAAGCCAGAGATGAAGCGTCTGTAGAAACCGATCACGCCGAGAAAACGTCGCAGGGCGGCAGCATCGCGAGGCACCGGCCAGTTTTTGATGGTCTCGACCCTCGACTCCAGGGGTCGGATTCCGTTAGCTGAGACTTGATGGCCGAGGAAGGTGACCTCGCTCTTCATGAAAACGCACTTGCTTAGCTGAACTTTCAGTCCGTGGTGTGCGAGACGTGTCAGCACAGCTTCCAGGTGTTGCAGATGCTCCTCCTCGGACTTGGAGTAGATGAGCAGATCGTCCAGATAGGCAATGACGCCAGGCAGACCACGCAGGACCGAGTCGATGAAGCGCTGGAAGGTCTGCGCGGCGTTGCGGAGTCCGAAAGGCATCCTGGTCCACTCGAAGAGGCCAAACGGTGTGATGATGGCAGTCTTGGCGATGTCCTCTTCTGCGATAGAAATCTGATGGTAAGCGCGGACCAGGTCGAGCTTGCTGAACACGTTCGCACCATGGAGATAGCGGGTGAAACTCTGGATGTGTGGGACCGGGTAGCTGTCGGGCTTGGTAGCGCTGTTCAGCGCTCGGTAGTCGCCACACGGTCGCCACTTGCCGGAGGGCTTGCCATCCGTCTTCTTAGGAACCATGTGTAGTGGCGAAGCCCATGAACTCTTTGAAGGTCGGATGTAACCGGCGTCGATTAGTTGTTGGAACTCGTCGCAGGCGATGCTGAGTTTCTCTGGATGAAGCTGACGAGCCCTGGCATGTACGGGTTGATGACCGCCGGTGTCGATCCGATGGACAGTGTCATGCTTGACCACGTCTGCCGGCGGCAGTCGGCCTCCCTCCATGTAGGTGAAGGTGTCTTGAAAACGGTCGATCAACTGCCGGATACATGAGTCGCAGTCGTCGGGATAGTTCGGAGTGACGTTGAAGTTGCTGATAGTCGCCGTGATGACCGGCAATGGTGGAGTGTGGAAGGCAGTCGTTGGATCCACTAGCTGGCGAGCTTTGCAGTCGACCATGAGGCCGAAGTGCGACAGAAAATCGTAGCCGAGTATTGGACGAACGACGGAGGCAACGATGAAGGTCCAGCGGTAGGAACGACGCAATCCTTTGATGGCGACTTCCAAGGAGATTTCGCCGACAACAGGAATGTTCTCACCTGTGGCGGTGGTTAATCGGAATCCTGTTGCCCGGACGTTGTTGGACAGGTACTGAGGCGGGATGATTGAGACGGCAGCACCGGTATCGACAAGGAAGGGCAGACGACGCGCATCAAAGAGGAGGTCGACGACGAGGCAAGTTTTGCGCGCCGCTGCGTCTGTGGCACTGCCCACTGCGGCGTCATGGGTAGTGCCTGTCAGTTTACCGGACGCTCAGGCGAGCTGGAGCGAGACTGCGCTGGAGTCCTCTCGGTGGGGCCCAGGATCCGCGGTTGAGCTCCGTTGGTCTGGCGGGGAAATTGACACCAGCGCCGGCATGTGCGCGTCCGCGCACCGTAGTAGAGGTGTCCACGGCAAATGACCGGACGTTGACCAGGGTGGAAGGGCTCCAGTGTCGATGTCGGCTTGGACTCCTGACGTTGCACAGACGTTGGCGGGGCTCCTGCTGCTCGCTGAACGGCGTTGACCCGGCGGCCCGTTGACTGCTGGATGGCGAGCATGGAGTCGGCGATGGACGCAAGCTGCTCCGGCGTCTGATTTTGGAAACCGGAGAGATGGAGGCGCAGCTCGGCAGGAAGGCAGCGAAGGAGTGTGGCCTTGACCATTTCGGGGTTCTCCTGGATACCACAGTGTGCCATCTTGGCTTGGAGACGCTGGATGAAGACGCTGG
Source organism: Macrostomum cliftonense (assembly GCA_950096795.1). Classification (NCBI taxonomy): domain Eukaryota; kingdom Metazoa; phylum Platyhelminthes; family Macrostomidae; genus Macrostomum; species Macrostomum cliftonense. Next base: position 275,220 of record CATNEM010000343.1, on the reverse strand, counting down.
GTTTGTCTCCTCCAAGATCCGAGACGCTCATGACGTCGTTGATCCTCTCCTGCCGACTCTTCTGAAGCATCTTCTGTACTGCTTCCTTTAGTGCCGTGTAGTTGGCAGGGGTGTCGACAGAAAGCAGAACAGCTGCGATGTCCTCCGGTAAATGGCAGATCAGATGGTTGAACCGCGTTGCTTCGGAGGTGATGTTCCTGAGCTGGAATTGGGCGTCCATCATGCGGAACCATGCGTCCGGATTGCTTCGGTAGAACGGTGGAACTTTGAGACTCACAGCAGATAGCATAGGAGTCTCATCGGCTTGCTGTTGCTGCATACTGGCAGAGCCGTCGGTGTTTGAGCTTCCTTCTGTCATTGTGACGCCTCACCGGACCAGTTGTAGGGCGATAATGCAGAATAAATGAGGCGTAAGAACTAGGCGGTGGTTCTTCGTGAAGGAATTTGGATGTTTTATTGTCCGGAAGAATATTGAAAAGGTTGCTTTTAGGCTGAGTGCCTTGCGTATATTTGTATACTTGTTTACGATCTTTCCAGATTTTTCCGCGCATTTCTATGATTATAACAAATATAATATATTGGTTTACGTACTGTATAAGATATAGGCGCGTGGAACAAATATAAATAGAACTAGTAATTCGACTATTAAAAATGCATGCTAATCGTATAGAAATATTTTGCTTAAGAAAACTGAAGAAAAGTGTGGAAAGAACTATTTGACTTATGACAAAATAATAACTATTTATGGAAAGTACGGACATGGAATTTTCGCGAAGGATGAACTTTAAACGCGTGTTATAATATACATATATGGAATTTGCTAAATATAGAAAAATACTACAATTTAACGCTTGCTGCATTACCTAAACCTGTGTTGAATATTTTGAAGAAACAATTGTTGTAGTTTATTTACTTATTAATTTTTGTTGTTTTAAAAATACAGTTAATGCTTTGTTCGAGTAATTAATTGTCTTTTGCATATTAGAACTTACAATAAAAATTTTTTTCTGGAAATTAAAAATATGGATTTTATTTTACATTTCCCAGACTGCTACTAATAGTAGTACTTGTACAGATACTATCGTATGAGCATATCAAGAAAACTGAGCTACTCTGATTGTATTACATAGTATATTAGAAAAGCACTTTCACCAGTGCCAGGTCAACTAGTGCAGGTTCATAGCCCTTATCAAACGTATCAAAGATTATAAAGCTTCTTGACCTGTTTAAGGGCTCCTAGTAGAACTGCTTCAGAATGCGTGTCGACAAGATTTTTTGTATACAATTGAATACGAGCTACTCAGCATCAGTGGTCCAATTGGTAGGTGAAAATAATTCGAGGATGTTTTTACGTAATGGTGCAGCGATATGGAAAATATCTGGTCAAAAGTAATTATACAAGTCGATTGATACAGTTGCTGCGTGCAAAACTAGAGCTGTTCAAACCAGTAAACCCTAGATACACTACGAGCTATGTTGCAAAAAATGGGACAGCCATCTCAGCCCCCTTGAAAATCACTGTAAACATGGGGTGTCCCAGTCACGTGTTGACTCACCACTCACTTTTGCTTTCGGTAACGCTTGTTTTGGGTACTTAAAGTGTGTGGTGATTTGCGAATCACTTGACCATGTGTGCATCAGGGCTTTGGAAAACGGCACCCAAAAATGGCTTTTAAGCAACACTGCGTTAGGCTAATCCAACAACGCAGTCACAGGGATGCTTACTCACACTCAGAGGGAGAGTGGATCGGCGGTCAAGCGTGTCTGCTTCGTGTGCCACTGGTCCAGGTTCGACCCCGCGTTGTATTGAATTATTTTTTATGGATAGAGCTGTTTTTGTGTAGATGGCCACGTTAATTTCGCAATAGGTTGATTGGCTCTCGGTCAGTCGTGCAATTTATGCCCATGAGGGCGACCCACCAAGGCGCAGAGTGTACATTCCAGGAAATGCCGCTTGTACACCATGTGTGAGTGCGTGATTGGGTGCAATACTGGACAGTCTCTGCACTGAATTTACCGTTGCGCACAGTGTGTCTGAGTCTATGCCTGCATACCGTATTTAGTGTGCCTGCACGCGCTTCAGGAGTCAGCGAAATGGGCAGCCATGCCTCCTTGCTGGTTGCGGGGCAATGACGCTTAGAAGCGGCAGGGTGCCTGCAGCCCTCCTGTGAGTATTATTATTAAATGTAGAGTACACTGTGTTCTTTTAATGTTAGAATAACAAGCTAGGACGGGAACAGTCTTCACATTACCTAAATTTCACAACCCCTAACGCATGGTCCTTCAAAATCCCTAAACTTCACATACTCAAAATGCACAGGAATCCATTTAGGGGACGTGAAATTTAGGGAATATGAAACGCCCCCAATTGACACGTGACCCGCTCGACAACAAGTCTGCATTGAAACAGCAGCATCCGACCAATCTTTTGTCAATGTACGTAGCGCAATATAAGAAAATTTTTTGATATTTTTGCATCATTTCTAGCTGGTAAATCATTTCAACACAATAAATGAGTTCCAGTGACTTGCACAAAAATATTAAATAAGGCCACATAAACAAGTTATATATTTAGATAATGCCTCACACGTATTAGAATGCGTAATGGTTTACTACATAACTGCAAGCTTGTTCAATAGTTGCTACTCTCTGCCAAGAAGTCTGTACGCATTTGGCTAGTAAAATTTGTATTGCAGGATTAAAAACACCTGATTTGATTCAGGTGTTCTGGAACTCAAAACGCACTGACAAATCTGGAACTCAAAACGCACTGACAAATTCAAGCAAGTTTTAAGCGCATTTCTTCTAGTAGCGAAAGAAAAATTCAACTTTTGGGCAAAATTAAGTTTTATTCAGAACAAATTTGCTGGTACTGAAGCGCAGCAAAACTCCCACGCTTTTCATTAACAAAAGCCACGACAATAAAAAATCCTATGTAAAGCGTTGAAAATCAGCTTGAGATATCGAAACATCCAATGTTGTGTGTGATAACTGTTGTTTCTGTTTTAATTAAACGGGGAGACGCATTTGCAAAAGCCTCCAATGACCCCAGTCCAACCTGCCGTGGGCAAATCTAAAAAAATTGGCATTTCTGTCCAATCCAGCTCGGTCCTCGCCGCTTCCATAATCATTCGGCTCTCCTGTGGCCCACAGCTCGGCTGAGATGTTCAGCCCGCAGCTGGCCCACTGCCATCCGCCTGAGGGCTCCGAGCTGCCGGGAACCTGCCATCCGCCTACGTAAATCGAAGCGTATTCATGCGTGTTCAGGATAGCAAGCTTGTTAGCGACCAGCTGTCCGACTTTGACCTTCTCCGCGCCATCCATGACGTCGGCCATGATGACGAGCCCGGACTCCGCGTCGCACATCTCCTTGCACCTCGTCCAGTTTCCCGCGCAGCTCGCGAACGCGTACGTGGTGCCGCACAGGTCGTCAGCGTAGCCAGCAGGACACAGGGCTCCGGGCGGCAGTCCCGGCTGCTGCCTCACAAACAGCTGCGCTGTGCGGTTGCAGCTGCAGTCTCTCACGCCCTTGCTGCACCTGTGGAACACGAACAGCTGGCACGGACCGTCGGACACGCTGAAGGCCTGGCAGTGCGCGGTGTTTGCGCACAGCATCGAGCACGCCTCGACAGAGTTGGCCTCCCAGTGAGTCTGCACGAAGCGGCTCGTCACGCAGGAGAGACCCGCGACCTGGTGGAATCGGACCCTGCAGACGGTGCAGAGCAGGAGCGGAGCCTGAGCCAGTGCGATGATCAGCAAGCTGAGCAGCTTCATTTGGGAGTGAGAATAATTTCAAGAACAATTATTTTTTTTCCGTATGGTTGTGCCGCATTAGAAGCTCTGAATTGCTAAGCATTTTCATAGTCCATGATAGAACTGTTGAGTCCCAGAAGCCAGCCAATGGGAAAGCGGCCTATGGCTATGGAAGCTTGTTTTTTATTATACCAGAATCTGTGGGAGAAGTCAGCTGCTAGTTAAACTTTAATTGTGCTTTTTCAATTTTAAATTCGCAACTTCGCCCGTATGTTTTATAGATGATTTTAGCATCTTTAGACGACAGTTATTTCAGAATGCAATTTCTTACCATGCGTTGGAGAAAGAGCATCAAACGAGTTCTGAGCTTGAATGCATCTCTGGCTGTACACAAGTTAGACGAAAGTATGGCTTGGTTTTGTGAAATGAGAAATTACTTTTTGCGAAAGTTTAGCGGCAGTAGTCAGTTGTCTTCCCCCACATTCTCTGAATCGATAGCTAGAATTTCTCGCAGCAAACGATGCATTTCGTAGCGAGATGAAGAGAGACCCGGCCTGCTGATCGGTCTATGAATAATTCATGGCCCGCGCTGCAATAGGATTTTCTACTCCCAATAAAATCTAACAACTTGACGATGCAGTGAGGCAGTCGTCAATCATAAAATTTTTTTGTCACTGGGAGCAGCTGCGTCAAAGATTGGAATGGAAATAAAACTTTTAACTATAGGATAATTTTTATATCTGCGCATTGCCACTTAGTCGGGAGAAGGTCAAAGCTAGCTTATACTCTAGCTTGGGAAGGAACAAGGCTTTATGAAGCATCAATACCAATAGTTGCTACTTTATAAATGTTTACGCCATGACAAAGCATTTTTTGCGTTGGTGGAGTTCGCCCAGTTAGTCGCATAGGACACGATCTTTTTTGGCAAAACCGATGCAAAATAAAGCTTCAATAAGATGCAAATTGTATATGAGGCGAAGATTGTGATGATTATGATGAAGATACTCCAGTATTTTGAAATTCAGAATTTTCGACATTAACGGACAAAAATTTTAGTACACCTACCGATAAATTTTAGGTCACCCTTGCCATTATATTAATGCGATACCCGCTCAGAAATAGTAAAATTTAAGTCTTGCGACAAAGTAAAAGGTCTAAATGAGGACCTATAGAAGCACTGCAGTCCTAGCAGTTTAACCGGATACTGTTATTGAGTTTATAGCTAGATCCTCACCTGCAAAGAATCGCTTTTCGGCTCCATTGTGGCACACTGACGCAGATCCTGGCTCTTCGACGAGTCATATCGAGGAGGCACGGACGGACATGAGGCGCTGACTGTCACAAAATAAGCTACCGTACAATCTAGAGCAGTAGATTTCAAGAAGTAAAAAAGTAAGTAGAAATCATTCCACAGCAAACTTCCAGAATCGTAATAAGATGAAGCCGATCCGACAGCTGCTTTACCTCTGTGCGGCCCTGGTTTTTGCAGCTTCCATTGCAAACGCCAGCTGCAGGGCCCGATTCCACCAGGTCACGGGTCTCTCCTGCGTGACGAGCCGCTTCGTGCAGACTCACTGGGAGGCCAACTCTGTCGAGGCGTGCTCGATGCTGTGCGCAAACACCGCGCACTGCCAGGCCTTCAGCATGTCCGACGGTCCGTGCCAGCTGTTCGTGTTCCACAGGTGCAGCAAGGGCGTGAGAGACTGCAGCTGCAACCGCACAGCCCAGCTGTTTGTGAGGCAGCAGCCGGGACTGCCGCCCGGAGCCCTGTGTCCTGCTGGCTACGCTGACGACCTGTGCGGCACCAAGTACGCGTTCGTGAGCTGCGCGGGAAACTGGACGAGGTGCAAGGAGATGTGCGACGCGGAGTCCGGGCTCGTCATCATGGCCGATATAATGGACGGCGTGGAGATGAATAAAGTCGGACAGCTGGCCGTGAGGAAGCTTGCTAGCCTGAGCACGACGATCTACGCTTCGATTTACGTAGGCGGATGGCAGGTTCCCGGCAGCTCGGAGCCCTCAGGCGGATGGCAGTGGGCCAGCTGCGGGCTGAACATCTTAGCCGAGCTGTGGGCCACAGGAGAGCCGAACGATGGCAACACAGCATCAGGTGGAGCAGAGGATCGAGCTGGAGTGGACCATGCTGCGAAGTTTATTGACCTTCAAACTGACCACTACCAGTACGCAGCGGGTGGCTTCTGCGAGTGCATCTCACCGTTCGGTTAATAGAAAATGGTAGATATCGATTAACTCCGAAATCAACTTTTGTGATGACTGATGTTTAGAATTCCTTTGATGGTTCAGGAAAAAAATAATTAACTGAATTTTTGCTATTGTACGCTTTTCTTATCCGTTTCAAAGCATTAAAATTACGTCAGCGAAATAACTTAAAAAGGCAAAAGTTGCTAAATAAGAAAAATAAAAACGAAAAGATTGATGTAAATATTGTTCATTCTGCAAGTCTTATTTTTAGTTCTGTTCTTAACATAATAACGAAAATGATGAAGAATGAAATCTCTTTGTAGCCCTAATTTGTTGGTCAAAGCTCTGCAAAAGCAAAAGTGGGCAACAAACCGAGGTAAAGAAATTTGTTCGGAGACAAGGGCCAATAAAGACTGCAGCAGAAGGCAGACAGCATCAAGAAAATACTTTTATTTTACTTAAAACTAAAAAATAAACGTCATAAATAGACCCAGTAATAACACAACATACTATTTGTCAAGTAGACAGTAAGGAACTCAGAAGTAGCTATCTACTGAACTAAAATAAAAAATGGTAAAGATCTTCAAAATTATCAAGTATTTAGATTTGCGATGCAAAATTTTTCTCTCTTTCTCTCTCTCTCACTGCAACAGCTTCTTTTTGAGCTCCAGCGCCGAGAAGAAGATGCCGATAGCGCCGCTAAGAGCGCCAAACATGATAATACAGACGCGTACAAACACACCGAAAGCGTTGAGCTGCTTGCGTTTGAGCACCAGGTGAAACCAGGCCGGAAATATGAAGCACAGGCAGGTGCCAGTGAACGAGCCGACCAGGCCCATCAGCAGAGCGAAGTGCGGCACCAGCATCGACAGGAAGAGACCGGCGGTCATGATGAGGGACCGGGTCAGGAGGATCCACAGCCAGTGCAGGCTGCCGTTGCGGTGGAAGGCCGGGTGGAAGGCGCCAAGAAAGGTCGCGTCGAAGCGTTCGACAACCACGAAGATGACGAGAGGCATGCTGGGGAGGCAGGAAAAATGGGATCAGTAACGGTTTTTTTGTTTAGCACACAAGTCTTTCCAGGCTTAGGGTATGAAAGCGCTTTGAGAAGGCGATTCCACTAACCTGAAGAAAACGTTCACAAATATGAGCGAATTAGAGATGAAGCTGAAATTAGCGTCAATTTCAAGATTCCGTCCGAACTCCTGCTCAGTTGCTAAGCCAAAGATCAGCACCGCCATGACCCCCATGACCGTTTTAACAAGGGCGGCCACGCCGAAGGACACGGTGAGCATCGCCGGGTAGCTGGACGGCCGGCGCATGCACTCTTCGATGCCCGGGAATACGGCATGGGCGCAGTAGGAGAACACAATGATGCCGAAGCTGACTGGGAAGCTGGTCGGATCGAAGCCGGGCATGTTGACCAGAGCCAGCTGGTCGGAGTGCAGGAAGCAGAACACCAGCACGGACACGATGCTGGACATCAGGCTAACCACAGCCAGCATGCTGAACCAAGAGATGACGGACATTCGCATGATGAAAGTTAGCGGCAGAGTTGCGTAAGTACTGATGCAACTCCAGTGATAGATGTTGAGCGACGGTACCTTCTCCTTCATCAGCGAGGAGCTGGTGCTGGACAATAGGATGATGTACAGGCACATACCGCCGAACATCTCAACAACGGATACGATGGTGACGGCGCGTCTACCGAACCGGGGCCAGACCATTGCGCCAACATCCGGGTAGGATTTCAGGTAGCGAACGCGGCGACCCGTGCGTGGACAGCCGGTGTAAAGACAGTCAATCAGAAGGCAGCCGGTGTAGCAGCAGAGTGCGGCGACCACGCAGATGACGCCGATGGAGGCCCAGCTGCCGCGGCTCACTGCGTAGGGCACGCCCATGATGCCGATGCCCTGGACTAGGTTGGTGACGTTGAATCCGGCGGCGAAGGCCGAGTTGTTTCGATCCTCGCATGGCACCTCGTGGATTGACTGTTGCGTGTAGCTGCGGATCTTGTGCACACTGGACATGAACCGATTAGAGATTGTTCTCGTGCGCGGCCGAAGACCGCCCGCTGAAGAAGGCCCTCGATGATGCCTAGAACCGATGGCGCCACTGCCGCTGAACTGTTCGCTAGATACTTCCATGAGCTCCTCGTCTTCGCGCACCGTGGTCAGATAAGGCCCCGTGCCGGCTCGACCCCGGCTAGGCCCGGGCCCCGGGTCATTGATGACAAACGAGCTTTCGTCTGTTTGCGTGTAGCTGACGCAGGTGCTGGGACCCACGATGGGAGCCTTCTCGCTGCTGCTGTCAGACATTCGGCGGCGCACTGGTTGGGTGGTTGGGTGGCGGCAGCAGTTTGAGTGAATTGGGTTCGTGCGGAAGCCGACGACAGAAAAATCGCCAGAGAAGTAGACTACCAATGTGAGGGGGTGGCTGCTCCAACAACTTCTTACAACTGTTATCTTTGGCGTTGGCCAATTGTAAAGCGCTGTGCCAATTTTGAAAGCACGTGACTAATTGAACACCTGCTTTGACCCCGGGGCCCCCAGTTAATAGTCGAGCCGCTGATTATCTAGGTCGCTTGAGCACGCCACGAGGTGCTGATCAAATAAACTCTTTGAAGGCCGATAGTCTCTTTGGCCTCCGTTATCGCTAGCTTTCTATACTCTTTTAACAAGCTCTTTAAGGTACGCCAAATTTTACTACCATTCGAGATATGGAAAAGTTTTATAGTAAAACGATTTTTACGCCCCCCTATACCTGTTTTGCTCCGCTCTCTATCTGACTAGTTACACTTACAGTTCTACAAGAATTAAATAGGCTTGCATTAGCACAGGTTAAAACTGGTTGTTTCAAGCTACAAATTAAAAACCATTAAGCAGTCGTCAAACTTTATTATACCTTTTTTCATTAATGCAGCCACTTTAAATTTATGGAACCTAAACTAATATTTTGGGTAGGTTTATTAGTAAAAATAATTTGATTTCTCAGAATCTAAATTTAATAAAATATTAATAATAAGAGGTACTTACCCTCTCTACTAATTTAATAATCAAACGTGACAGCTATTAGAGATATGAACGTTACAATGACGATAGTCTACTTGGGCCAACAATCTGAAAGGCTTAAGTTTGAATTTAATGTGAGTGAGCCACGTAGACTTTTTAGGTAAGCGACGGAACTTTAGAGCTGCAAATAATTGAGCAATAAAGTCACGTGACTTCAACATTGTACATTGCTTTTACGACCAAGGCACGATCCAAAGATGTACATTTCAAACGAAACTATCTACATTAAAATAGGATTGGAAATTTTTTTAGTACAGTCAAATTCAATCGGGCTTGATGTCTGGAACGCTTCTGGATCTTATTGTTTACATTTGATTAAGAAAGTACACGATAATGGTAAAAAAACTGTTTCGGCACAATATCGCATTTTCTAGCTCGTAGTTCAGGCTATTAAATTGCAATCTAAGGTTTGAATGATTTTTAATTTGTTGCACTTTGCGGTAAATAATTCTGGTACTGGGTTCTAGACATCGTACCAATAGGTTAAAAATTCATTGAAGACTGTATTTGATCCAAGTATTGCCAAAAGCTAACTAAACAGACTAATGCTTCAGTAATAAAACAGAAGAAGTCATGTTTGGTTGTGGCTAAAGGCTTTATTCGTCTTGTCAATCAAGGCGCTGGGTGCACCCTCTCACAGTTTCGACTTAGGAATCATAAGTTAGTCTGTGAGACAAAAGGTTCCCTAATAAAACAGAAGAATGCCACAAGTGAAAAGTAGGAGTCGAAAATGAAACCAATTTTCTGTGTAAAACGATTCCACCAGGTCACGGGTCTCTCCTGCGTGACGAGCCGCTTCGTGCAGACTCACTGGCTGGCAGCGTGCAGCCAGCGGCTTCTGCTAGTAGGTTACGTCATAGAACTGAGTGGAGTGGCCACTTCCTGGTTTGCAGAGATCTTTACGCAGCATTGCCAATAGGCTCGCAAGTTAGAACAGTGCTGCTTTCAGGGGCGTAGCCAGGAGGAGCTTTGGCGCCCCCTTTCCAGTAGCTTTGGCGCCCCCTTTCCAGTAGCTTTGGCGCCCCCTTACCAGTAGCTTTGGCGCCCCCTTTCCAGTAGCTTTGGCGCCCCCTTACCAGTAGCTTTGGCACCCCCTTTCCAGTAGCCTTGGCGCCCCTATTCCAGTAGCTTTGGCGTCCCCATTCCAGTAGCTATGGCACCCCCTTTCCAGTAGCTTTGGCGCCCCCTATCCAGTAGCCTTGGCGCCCCCATTCCAGTAGCTTCGGCGCCCCCTATCCAGTAGCTTGGGCGGCCCCTTTCCAGTAGCTTTGGCGCCCTCTGTTTGCAGTAGCTTTGGCGCCCTCCTTTCCAGTAGCTATGGCGCCCCCTTTCCGGTAGATTTGGCGCCCCTTTCCGGTTGATTCGGCGCCCCCATTCCAGTAGCTATGGCGCCCCCTTTCCAGTAGCTTTGGCGCCCTCTGTTTGCAGTAGCTTTGGCGCCCTCCTTTCCAGTAGCTATGGCGCCCCCTTTCCGGTAGATTTGGCGCCCCTTTCCGGTTGATTCGGCGCCCCCATTCCAGTAGCTTTGGCGCCCCTTTCCAGCAGCCTTAGCTGGTAGTAAATCGCGTCAAAGTAAGAGCAGAGAAATGCTCAGCTCGGCACCGTCGTCGGCATCCACCTGCCGTCGGTCTTTGCACAAATTTACATTTTGATGTTGCATTTAAAGCCCATCGCACGCTCCTGAGCTGTACATTTCAAACGAAACTATGTACATTACGATGGGAGAGGGAATTTTCAAAACTGTTTGGTCTCTGCATTAGAATAAAATGACTGTTAAATATGCCGCTAAATTGCAATCTTCTTAGTGTCGAATGGTTTTAAATTTATTGAAAATTGCTAGTCTAAGTGAGAGATGTATACTGATACGAGAATTTGAAATCGGTACCTAGGTTAAAATCTATAGGCATTCTCACTTCATTTAAAAGGGAAAAAATAACAGTAGCTAAATATTTGGTAATTATCTATTAAAACGATTTTTTCTCCTAACCAACCGCGTATCTCAAATGATTGTCGCATTTTTTTTCATTTGGAGCTCAAGCTCAATACGCTTGAGTATACTGGCAATTTAAAAGATAGCAGCACGCTAAGCAAAAATTCCGAACAATAGAGCCGCTGCAGGCACGCATTATGCAAATTCTCCATCCATGACAAGAAACAGTATTGAAAAAGCTTCGATCATGCATCAATTGATATGAATAAAAGCTTTCGCATCAAGCTATCGGTTATATAAAATAGCTTGCGATTAGCTTGCCATTAGGACTTGCAAGTGATAGCGCTAAACTGAAAAAAAAATGAGCTAGAATGCGGCGCTATTTTGGACTGCTGCTGATCTTCATCTCGATGACTTCTGCCGACAGAAACTGCAGGGTCCGATTCCACCAGGTCGCGGGTCTCTCCTGCGTGACGAGCCGCTTCGTGCAGACTCACTGGGAGGCCAACTCTGTCGAGGCGTGCTCGATGCTGTGCGCAAACACCGCGCACTGCCAGGCCTTCAGCATGTCCGACGGTCCGTGCCAGCTGTTCGTGTTCCACAGGTGCAGCAAGGGCGTGAGAGACTGCAGCTGCAACCGCACAGCGCAGCTGTTTGTGAGGCAGCAGCCGGGACTGCCGCCCGGAGCCCTGTGTCCTGCTGGCTACGCTGACGACCTGTGCGGCACCACGTACGCGTTCGCGAGCTGCGCGGGAAACTGGACGAGGTGCAAGGAGATGTGCGACGCGGAGTCCGGGCTCGTCATCATGGCCGACGTCATGGACGTCGAGGAGATGAACAAAGTCGGACAGCTGGCCGCTAACAAGCTTGATTCCATGCCTGAATTCAATTCGATTTACGTAGGAGGTTGGCAGCCTGCTGGCAGCTCGGAGCCGTCAGGCGGATGGCAGTGGGCCAGCTGCGGGCTGAACATCTCAGCCGAGCTGTGGGCCACAGATGAGCCGAATGATTATGAAAGCGGCGAGGACCGAGCTGGAATCGACATGCTGAACAAGCTCCTGGACTTGCCCACGGACGACTACCAGGCAGCAGGCGGAGGCTTCTGCGAGTGCGTCTCGCCATTCAACTGAGCTGCAGAATCCAATTCAGATTACGCAACGTAGAAATAAATTAAAACTGAACTAAACTGAACTGACGTTACTGATTGAAAGTTTCGAGTGAGTGTTGCTGCTAAAAAGGACTAAAATGCATGCCAGGGATATTTACAACAATCGAACACGATATAATTTAAAAAAATGCTCCGATTAGAGTGTTTTCCTCAATAGCTATTTTAACAGCGGTTCTAACCGTTGGTGCTTTGGTTTAATTGTCTTTGATAAAGTATTTGTGACAGCTATGGCTAAATCAGGGTATGCTTTATGCATGAAACGGGAAAGAGTGATGCTTGCTTGCGGCTAAATTCTTTCGCGTTAGACTGTTTAGGCTACATAGCGAGCTTAGGGAAACGGCAAGGTCTCTTCTGCGTGAGATGCCGTTTGGTACAGACTCACTAGCTGTCAGTGTGCAGCAAGCTTCTAGATTGGACTGAGTTGAATGGTCCCTGATTTGGTTGCAGATACTGTTTTCATACATAAATTACATTTGCCATTGTAAGAAATTTCTTTGACGATGCAGAAAGGGTCCCTTTCACTCTCCTGAAATTTCACTTCCTTAAAAAACTATCTGTCGCTGCTATTTGAGTTTTCTAGGAAGTAGATAGTGAAAGACGTTGCTAGGGTTTCGAGGAAGTTAAATTTCGAGGAATAGAAATTTCGGGATAGTGATACCCCCTGCAGTAGGTTGGGTGCCCTCTTTCCAGTAGATTTTGTGCCCACTTTCCAGTAGATTTTGTGCTCATTTTCCAGACGCTTTAGTGCCCACTTTCCAGTAGATTTTGTGCTCATTTTCCAGTACCTTTGGTGCTCATTTTCCAGACGCTTTAGTGCCCACTTTTCAGTAGATTTTGTGCTCATTTACCAGTAGCTTTGGTGCTCATTTTCCAGACGCTTTAGTGCCCACTTTCCAGTAGATTTTGTGCTCATTTTCCAGTAGCTTTGGTGCTCATTTTCCAGACGCTTTAGTGCCCACTTTCCAGTAGATTTTGTGCTCATTTTCCAGTAGCTTTGGTGCTCATTTTCCAGACGCTTTAGTGCCCACTTTCCAGTAGATTTTGTGCTCATTTTCCAGTAGCTTTGGTGCTCATTTTCTAGACGCTTTGGTGCCCACTTTCCAGTAGATTTTGTGCTCATTTTCCAGACGCTTTAGTGCCCACTTTCCAGTAGATTTTGTGCTCATTTTCCAGACGCTTTAGTGCCCACTTTCCAGTAGATTTTGTGCTTATTTTCCAGAAGCTTCGGCGCCCCCTTTTAGTAGTTTTTGTGCCCCTTTTCCAGTAGCTTTGGCGCCCCTTTTCAGTAGCTTTTAAGACTTACACTACTAATATACGCAGTAGCTTATGCGGCAAAGTAACACAGAGGCAAATAAAAAACCTTGTTCCAAATGCAATTTACTGCTGCGTATTTTAGAGGCAAATGCAGAAACTTATTTTTGTTTGTTTAAAGTACACGATTTATTTACAAGTACAAGCATTACAAACCAAATACTAACTACGTTGATTTGACAGGCATAATTAGCAAACAGCAATAATAACTAAAGTTAATGCCGTGAAGTTTAGTTGAAAATTTGCGTCACGGTTTGAGCAGCGGAATACCCAGCTCAGCTCGCAGCTTGTTGGCCTCCCTGATCTCGTCCTCCTCGCGGTCGCGGTTCCGCTTCTCCCGATCGCGCTCGCGTCCGCGATGACCATCGTCGGCGTCCTCCTGCCTGGGCCGTTTCCGATCGCTGCCGCCGCGATCGCCGTCTCGCCTGTCTCTGTCGTCCCTGTGCCGCCGGTCTTTGTCCTTGGTGCCGCGCTGGTCGGCTTTGTCTTTGTCCTTTCGCTTACTGCTATCTTTCTTGTCTTTCTTGCGCTTTTTCTTCGACTCATCGTCGGCACGGCCGCTACCGCCGGTTTTCCGACGTCGTTCGGATGGCGATCTGGACCGCGATTTTGACCGGGACCTCGACCTCGTCCTGCAAATGGATCATCAAGTAGAGGAAAAGTGTTTACTGCCTGAACAGATAGATGTGCGGGTTTGGGGTGGGTGTTCGGGTGCAAGGTTTGGGGTGGGTGTTCTGGTGCAAGTTTTGGGGTGGGTGTTCGGGTGCGGGGTTTGGGGTGGGTGTTCTGGTGCAAGGTTTGGGGTGGGTGTTCTGGTGCAAGGTTTGGGGTGGGTGTTCAGGTGCGGGGTTTGGGGTGGGTGTTCTGGTGCAAGGTTTGGGGTGGGTGTTCTGGTGCAAGGTTTGGGGTGGGGTGTTCGGGTGCGGGGTTTGGAGTGGGTGTTCGGGTGCGGGGTTTGGGGTGGGTGTTCTGGTGCAAGGTTTGGGGTGGGGTGTTCGGGTGCGGGGTTTGGAGTGGGTGTTCGGGTGCGGGGTTTGGGGTGGGTGTTCTGGTGCGGGGTTTGGGGTGGGTGTTCTGGTGCAAGGTTTGGGGTGGGTGTTCGGGTGCGGGGTTTGGAGTGGGTGTTCGGGTGCGGGGTTTGGGGTGGGTGTTCTGGTGCAAGGTTTGGGGTGGGTGTTCTGGTGCGAGGTTTGGGGTGAGGTGTTCGGGTGCGGGGTTTGGAGTGGGTGTTCGGGTGCGGGGTTTGGGGTGGGTGTTCTGGTGCAAGGTTTGGGGTGGGTGTTCTGGTGCGAGGTTTGGGGTGGGTGTTCGGGTCGAGGTTTGGGGTGGGTGTTCGGGTGCGGGGTTTGGGGTGGGTGTTCTGGTGCAAGGTTTGGGGTGGGTGTTCTGGTGCAAGGTTTGGGGTGGGGTGTTCGGGTGCGGGGTTTGGAGTGGGTGTTCGGGTGCGGGGTTTGGGGTGGGTGTTCTGGTGCAAGGTTTGGGGTGGGTGTTTTGGTGCAAGGTTTGGGGTGGGGTGTTCGGGTGCGGGGTTTGGAGTGGGTGTTCGGGTGCGGAGTTTGGGGTGGGGTGTTTAAAATTTAAAATGCTTCGTAAATTCGAACAGCTATTCTTTTCCGGGTAGAAACTCAGGGTCGGGCCCCGGAACCCGAAGAAAAGGGAAATAGAACACCCCTATATATTAGGAAACTTGTATGATTCTGAAACAGCAGCCAAGACAAACACGCACCTCGACCTGGACCTTCGTCGCTGCGGCCGACGATGACCGGACTGCTCCGGATGATGCTGATGGCGATGATGCGACGATGGACGCGGCGGTGGCGGCGGCGGAGGCGAGGCGCTGTCACGGCGTCGCGGACTAACCGAGCCAGACGATCGTCTGTCGTTGCGCTCGTCGCCGTCCCGACTGTCCTCGCCGTCTTCGTCCTCGTCGGCTGCTAGGGCGTCCTCCAGACGGACATCCTGCAGCTCCTCGTCTAGCAGGGAGGCCCGCGGCTCCAGATCGTTCTCCTCCTCAAGGACCTGGCGTTTCTGCAGGCGGGGCAGGATGACATCGCAGGAGCGCTCCTCGCGCAACAGCTCTTCAACAAATTCGTCCATATGGATGACGGAGAAGGCGCCCTGCCTATCGATCCGTTTCAACTTTCTATAGTCATTGTAGAGCGGCTCCAAATAGCGATAACACTCTAGGGAGTCGTGCGTTAATCGCAAATAGAACATGCCCAGAGCTCGAGCGTATTTGTGATCCTTCTGGCGAATGAATTCGATAATGATGTCCTTGGCCGGTTGGATCTGCAGCATCTTCAATGTTAAACAGAGAAACGGCGTCGGTTTAATTGTGCCGCCGTGTACGCCGCCAATGTACTTCAGAGCAACAGCCCGTTCAACTAGCAACTCTTCGTTGACGGCGAAGCACTCCTCCTTCCAGTAGCGGCACTCGTAAATACGAGATCGAATAATTTTCTCAATCAGGTATTGCGGATTCGTGCCGTGCACAGTGTGCGCGTCTTTCACCGTGCGATTGGCCATGCGGACTGAAATCAGCAGCGGTAAAATAAACTAATTAGACTACTGACAGTAGGCAAATAAGGAAATTTGATACGCATACTGAATTGAATTCACAAGAGTGTACATGTGTACATTTGAAATTAAAGCCAGAAAAGTGTACATTTGAATTAGAATTCACAAGAACATTTCAAGTACTTCAGTAGAAGAGCCACAAGAGTGTACATTGAAGTCGAAGTCAAAAGAGTGTACATTTGAGGTAGAAGTCACAAGAGTGTACATTTGAGGTAGAAGTCACAAGAGTGTACATTTGAGGTAGAAGTCACAAGAGTGTACATTTGAACTAGAAGTCACAAGAGTGTACATTTGAGGTAGAAGTCAAAAGAGTGTACATTTGAGGTAGAAGTCAAAAGAGTGTACATTTGAGGTAGAAGTCACAAGAGTGTACATTTGAGGTAGAAGTCACAAGAGTGTACATTTGAAATTAAAGCCAGAAAAGTGTACATTTGAATTAGAATTCACAAGAACATTTCAAGTACTTCAGTAGAAGAGCCACAAGAGTGTACATTGAAGTCGAAGTCAAAAGAGTGTACATTTGAGGTAGAAGTCACAAGAGTGTACATTTGAGGTAGAAGTCAAAAGAGTGTACATTTGAGGTAGAAGTCACAAGAGTGTACATTTGAGGTAGAAGTCACAAGAGTGTACATTTGAGGTAGAAGTCACAAGAGTGTACATTTGAGGTAGAAGTCACAAGAGTGTACATTTGAGGTAGAAGTCACAAGAGTGTACATTTGAGGTAGAAGTCACAAGAGTGTACATTTGAGGTAGAAGTCACAAGAGTGTACATTTGAGGTAGAAGTCACAAGAGTGTACATTTGAGGTAGAAGTCAAAAGAGTGTACATTTGAGGTAGAAGTCAAAAGAGTGTACATTTGAGGTAGAAGTCAAAAGAGTGTACATTTGAGGTAGAAGTCACAAGAGTGTACATTTGAGGTAGAAGTCACAAGAGTGTACATTTGAGGTAGAAGTCACAAGAGTGTACATTTGAGGTAGAAGTCACAAGAGTGTACATTTGAGGTAGAAGTCACAAGAGTGTACATTTGAGGTAGAAGTCACAAGAGTGTACATTTGAGGTAGAAGTCACAAGAGTGTACATTTGAGGTAGAAGTCACAAGAGTGTACATTTGAGGTAGAAGTCAAAAGAGTGTACATTTGAGGTAGAAGTCAAAAGAGTGTACATTTGAGGTAGAAGTCAAAAGAGTGTACATTTGAGGTAGAAGTCACAAGAGTGTACATTTGAGGTAGAAGTCACAAGAGTGTACATTTGAGGTAGAAGTCACAAGAGTGTACATTTGAGGTAGAAGTCACAAGAGTGTACATTTGAGGTAGAAGTCCCAAGAGTGTACATTTGAGGTAGAAGTCAAAAGAGTGTACATTTGAGGTAGAAGTCAAGAGTGTACATTTGAGGTAGAAGTCCCAAGAGTGTACATTTGAGGTAGAAGTCAAAAGAGTGTACATTTGAGGTAGAAGTCACAAGAGTGTACATTTGAGGTAGAAGTCCCAAGAGTGTACATTTGAGGTAGAAGTCAAAAGAGTGTACATTTGAGGTAGAAGTCACAAGAGTGTACATTTGAGGTAGAAGTCACAAGAGTGTACATTTGAGGTAGAAGTCACAAGAGTGTACATTTGAGGTAGAAGTCAAAAGAGTGTACATTTGAGGTAGAAGTCACAAGAGTGTACATTTGAGGTAGAAGTCACAAGAGTGTACATTTGAGGTAGAAGTCACAAGAGTGTACATTTGAGGTAGAAGTCACAAGAGTGTACATTTGAGGTAGAAGTCACAAGAGTGTACATTTGAACTAGAAGTCACAAGAGTGTACATTTGAACTAGAAGTCAGAGAGTGTACATTTGAGGTAGAAGTCAAAAGAGTGTACATTTGAGGTAGAAGTCACAAGAGTGTACATTCGAAATTGAAGTCACAAGAGTGTACATTCGAAATTGAAGTCACAAGAGTGACATTAGAATTTATGGCGATACATTAGAATATAAAAATGAGCTCAAATGTAATAATTAACGTGACCTAACTAATCTCTAATTGAAATCTTGGGAAATAAAGAAGACAAATGACACAAAAAGTTCTCTCTTTAATGAGAACCTGGACGTTTAGAAAACTGTCCGCACTTGGTTAGCGTATTATTAGAATTTATGTTCTGTCAGTTCAATACGGTCAAAACACAAAAATGCATCGGCGCCAAAATGTGCCGAATAGACTGACACAAAGACAACCACACACACACACACACACACACACACACACACACACACAGAGCTGAGAACGCAAAAATGACGAAACAAATTGGTTATTAGTTGGTTCTAGATTCGTCAGAAAATTGAGGTAATTGAAATCTATAAATTCACTGCTGCAAGAGGTCGGCTGTGAATGAATGACAATACAATTGACTCACAGGAGACCACCAGGACTAGGAAAGAAAAATGAAATAGAAACAGGATCAATTTTAGAATTTTCAGTACGCTTAGCATTTGTTATTTCTGTTTTAGTTTTCTAGATTTCACCAAACAGCATTGATGGCTGGGTTAGAGCGCTACAGTCTTGGTAACAAAGAGTGAGGCAGAAAAAAATAAAATGCATCAAAAGCTAAATCTGCGTTTGCAAAAACAGAGCACCTTTAAAAAGTAAATATAAAAAAGTGTTGGAAAAACATCTAATATAAAATTCAATTGAAAATGCGAAACATAAACAAAGTTTCAACTTAAAAAAAATAAACCCGTTTCATAAATAAAAAAGTATTTACTATAAACAAAGACTAGAATAAAGAGTCAATGAATCTGAAATGACGCCAAATTAAAATACGGACTCTTTATAACTCAAAACGTTGTCAGTCGGAATCGCTAACAAATCAAAACGAACCCGGATTGTTCAAAATGTCCGTCAGGCTCCGCTGACTGCGCAGCGCCTGAGAGGTGACGCGGAATGCGCGCTGAATCTGGGCGAACACGTCGTCGTTATGCACGGATTTGGCCGCGTTAGTCAGCGAGAACGGCTCCTCAACGTAGATCTTGTAGCTGTTGGCCGTCAGTGGCTGCTCGTGCTCCGGAATCAGCTTCAGCGCCAGCTGGATGGGCAGCGGCTTGCCCAGCCTCACGCTGATGCTGAAGCCGCGCCAGTCGAACTCGCTGTAATATTGCACGAACCCGGCGAACAGCTGGCCGAGATTCTGGCAGTTCTGCGACCTCACCTCCTCCCACGGCAGCTGCACGCGCATGTCGATATCCGTGTACGGCCTGGCATAGTCGAACAGCTGCGGGTACAGAGACTGCAGGCTGTGCAGCACGGGAGGACTGCAGCCCGCCTGCAGATAGTGGACCGTCATCAGAGCCAGACTGTAGCTGGACAGGCGGCCCTGGCTGGCGTCCTGCACCCTCAGCGACTGCGCCCACAGCTTCACGAACATCACCAGGGGCCTGACGCGCCAATCGCATTTGGCGTAGGCGGCCATCAGGTGGGTGTTGTAGATGCCGATCGGGTTGTTGATGTTCAGGTCGCAGTCCAGACCAGTTTTTGTGTCGTGAAACTTCAAAAGTGGCACCTAAATAATGCGATTTTTGTGAGGGGTACCACTTAGGAATGACCTTCTGTGACCCCTGTGCCCTTTGAACATGACCTCCGTGCCACTTAGGAATGACCTTCTGTGACCCCTGTGCCCTTTGAACACGACCTCCGTGCCACTTAGGAATGACCTTCTGTGACCCCTGTGCCCTTTGAACATGACCTCCGTGCCACTTAGGAATGACCTTCTGTGACCCCTGTGCCCTTTGAACATGACCTCCGTGCCACTTAGGAATGACCTTCTGTGACCCCTGTGCCCTTTGAACATGACCTCCGTGCCACTTAGGAATGACCTTCTGTGACCCCTGTGCCCTTTGAACATGACCTCCGTGCCACTTAGGAATGACCTTCTGTGACCCCTGTGCCCTTTGAACATGACCTCTGTGCCGCTTAGGAATGACCTTCCGTGAACCCTGTGCCCTTTGAACACGACCTCCGTGCCACTTAGGAATGACCTTCCGTGAACCCTGTGCCCTTTGAACATGACCTCCGTGCCACTTAGGAATGAAATTCTGTGACCCCTGTGCCTTTTGAACACGACCTCCGTGCCATCTTAGACAGAATGACCTTCTGTGAACCCTGTGCTTTTTGAACATGACCTCCGTGCCGCTTAGGAATGACCTTCTGTGACCCCTGTGCCTTTTGAACATGACCTCCGTGCCATCTTAGACAGAATGACCTACTGTGACCCCCGTGCCCTTTGAACACGACCTCTGTGCCGCTTAGGAATGACCTTCTGTGACCCCTGTGCCTTTTGAACATGACCTCCGTGCCACTTAGGAATGACCTTATGTGACCCCTGTGCCCTTTGAACATGACCTCCGTGCCATCTTAGACAGAATGACCTTTTGTGACCCTGTGCCACTTAGAATCTGCGACCTTACCCAGCAGGAAGAACGCAGCCAACATTACCTGAGCCCGAATGAGTTCAATATTAGTGATGAATCGGCACTGGCACAGGGGACGCTGCAGATGGATCAGCACCTGATCCCGCTTCTGATCCAGCTCCCTATTGTTAATAGTGAGGCAGAGATCCAAGTCTGCCCAGTCAGTGCCGAAGCCGTTCATAGAGGAGCCCACAATGAACAGGCCAGCCGAGTGGAAAGAAGCCGACACAACCGACAGCAGGGCGTCTCTCAGCATCAGCTTCCTCTCGTACGTGGCGTCAGTTTGACGCTTTTCAACAAACAGCTGCCAGATTCGGCCGGAGTTCCACTCGGCGTAGGCTGTCGCCGAATCAACTGGCGACGAAGTTAGCGCGGCTGGCGGCGCCTGCTGAGGCTGGGTCAAGAGAGTCAGAGGCTGGTTAGCGACGGGTCAAAAAGGGGCAGCGGTGGGTAAACTGCGAAGGTTCACAGTAGTTCAATTGGGTCAGAAAGGTCAGCAGCGGGTCAGAAAGGTCAGCAGTGGGTCAGAAAGGTCAGAAGGGACAGCAGTGGGTTAGAAGGGTCAGAATGGTCAGCAGTGGGTCAGAAAGGTCAGCAGTGGGTCAGAAAGGTCAGAAGGGACAGCAGTGGGTTAGAAGGGTCAGAAAGGTCAGCAGTGGGTCAGAAAGTCCAGCAGTGGGTCAGAAGGGTCAGAAAGATCAGCCGTGGGTCAGAAGGGACAGCAGTGGGTCAGAAGGGTCAGCAAGGTCAGCAGTGGGTCAGAAGGGACAGCTGTGGGTCAGAAGGGACAGCAGTGGGTCAGAAGGGTCAGAAAGATCAGCCGTGGGTCAGAAGGGACAGCAGTGGGTCAGAAGGGTCAGCAAGGTCAGCAGCGGGTCAAAAGAATCAGCGTCAAAAGTGGGTCAAAAGGGACAGCAGTGGGTCAGAAGTGTCAGAAGTGGTTTAGAATTGTCAGAAAGGTCAGCAGTGGGTCAGAAGGGTCAGAAAGGTCAGCAGAGGGTCAAAAGGGCCAGAAAGGTCAACAGTGGATCAGAAGGGACAGCAGTGGGTCAGAAGTGTCAGAAGGAACAGTAGAGGGTCAAAAGAGTCGGCACCGTGTCAGATTTATTATCTCCAAATATAAACGTACATTAATGTTTTCAATGCACTTTTCAACTAGCACTCACTCCGTTTGGCGGCTGCTGAGGAGGCGGTGGCGGCGGCGGCGGCGGCATGTCAATCGGAGGCCTCGGGCCGCCTCCGCTACCGTGAGGTCGCGACGATCCACCGCCAGCACCGGGTCTGCCGCCGCCGAATCCGAGCCCGAAGCTGCCGCCTCCGCTGCCGCCTCGTTTCGGCCCGCCGCTGGCTCCGCCGTAGAGGCGGCTAAAGGAGCCCCTGCCGGGTCGCTGCCGGTTGCCGCTGCCGCCACCGCCGCCGCCGCCAAAGATTCCAAATCCCAGCCGGTCAGTCCCACCGCTGCCGGGTGCCGCGGCGGCGGCTGCAGTGGCGGCGAGTGTCGGCTGTCGGCCCAGCAGGTCAGCCAAGGACCAGGTGTAGTAATGGTTGAGGGCCAGGGTCTGCTCGTAGCCCTGCATGTCCGGCCAGCTGAAAGCGGTTGAATATAGTGCGGCTTTTATTGTCTTTTAATATGCGTGATTCAACTGGAGCTGAATACATAGACTGCAGACTCTTCTTGCTAGTAAAATACTTTTCACTGCAATCAGTAATAACCATTTTTAACAGTCGCTATTGACAGCACGGGCTATTCACAAAAATAGCTGCTAAGAAGATCCCCCATTCACTAGAGCAGCTAGTTCACAAGAGGGGATGATCACAAAATCACACATTGACATAAGGGGATGAACAAAGATCCCACTTTCACAAATTCACATGAGGGAATGAACACAAGATCACACTGTCACACATTCACATGAGGGGATAAACACAAGATCACACATTCACATAAGGGGATGATCACAAAATCACAGATTCACATGAGGGGATAAACACAAGATCACACATTCCCAAAAGGGGATGATCACAAGATCACACATTCACATGAGGGGATGATCACAATATCACAGATTCACATGAGGGGATGATCACAATATCACAGATTCACATGAGGGGATAATCACAAGATCACACATTCACATGAGGGGATGATCACAATATCACAGATTCACATAAGGGGATGATCACAATATCACAGATTCACATGAGGGGATGATCACAATATCACAGATTCACATGAGGGGATGATCACAATATCACAGATTCACATGAGGGGATGATCACAATATCACAGATTCACATGAGGGGATGATCACAATATCACACATTCCCAAAAGGGGATGATCACAAGATCACACATTCACATGAGGGGATGATCACAATATCACAGATTCACATGAGGGGATGATCACAATATCACACATTCCCAAAAGGGGATGATCACAAGATCACACATTCACATGAGGGGATGATCACAATATCACAGATTCACATGAGGGGATGATCACAATATCACAGATTCACATAAGGGGATGATCACAAGATCACACATTCACACGAGCAGATGATCACAAGATCACACATTCACATAAGGGAATGATCACAATATCACACATTCACATAAGGGGATGATCACAAGATCATACATCCACACGAGCAGATGATCACAATATCACAGATTCACATGAGGGGATGATCACAATATCACAGATTCACATGAGGGGATGATCACAATATCACACATTCACATAAGGGGATGATCACAATATCACAGATTCACATGAGGGGATGATCACAATATCACACATTCACATGAGGGGATGATCACAATATCACAGATTCACATGAGGGGATGATCACAATATCACACATTCACACAAGCGGATGATCACAAGATCATACATTCACATAAGGAGATGATGACAAGATCACACATTCACATAAGGGGATGATCACAATATCACACATTCACATAAGGGGATGATCACAATATCACAGATTCACATGAGGGGATGATCACAATATCACACATTCACATGAGGGGATGATCACAAGATCATACATCCACACGAGCAGATGATCACAATATCACACATTCACATGAGGGGATGATCACAATATCACAGATTCACATGAGGGGATGATCACAATATCACACATTCACATAAGGGGATGATCACAATATCACAGATTCACATGAGGGGATGATCACAATATCACACATTCACATGAGGGGATGATCACAATATCACAGATTCACATGAGGGGATGATCACAATATCACACATTCACACAAGCGGATGATCACAAGATCATACATTCACATAAGGAGATGATGACAAGATCACACATTCACATAAGGGGATGATCACAAGATCACAGATTCACATAAGGGGATGATCACAATATCACAGATTCACATGAGGGGATGATCACAAGATCATACATCCACACGAGCAGATGATCACAAGATCACACATTCACATAAGGGAATGATCACAATATCACACATTCACATAAGGGGATGATCACAAGATCACACATCCACACGAGCAGATGATCACAAGATCACACATTTACATGAGCACTTATTCCCGAGTTTATTTAATGCCAAATTTCTAAGATTTTACTCGAAGACTCGAAAAAAACAAAAGAATTCAGAAATTTAACGAAACAATCCAAATAAAAGTAGCTAATTTTGGCAAATTGTCTTTCCCATTTATTTAAATGAACTTCTCCAGCACAACAGCATTAGTCATTATGCAGCTTAAAGAAACTATTCAATATTTACAAAAGTCTTTAGTTACACAGTAAGTGACAAATTGACAACTAAAAATGCAATATGATAAGAGAAACTTCAATCGAGACATTTCAGACCGGATTATTCAAAATGTCCGTCAGGCTCCGCTGACTGCGCAGCGCCTGAGCGGTGACGCGGAATGCGCGCTGAATCTGGGCGAACACGTCGTCGCTGTACACGGATCTGGCCGCGTTAGTCAACGAGAACGGCTCCTCAATGTAAATCTTGAACTTCGTGGCCGCTTGCACTTCAGCGGCGGGAATCAGCTTCAGCGCCAGCTGGATGGGCAGCGGCTTGCCCAGCCTCACACTGATGCTGAAGCCGCGCCAGTCGAACTCGCTGTAATATTGCACGAACCCGGCGAACAGCTGGCCGAGATTCTGGCAGTTCTGCGACCTCACCTCCTCCCACGGCAGCTGCACGCGCATGTCGATATCCGTGTACGGCCTGGCATAGTCGAACAGCTGCGGGTACAGAGACTGCAGGCTGTGCAGCACGGGAGGACTGCAGCCCGCCTGCAGATAGTGGACCGTCATCAGAGCCAGACTGTAGCTGGACAGGCGGCCCTGGCTGGCGTCCTGCACCCTCAGCGACAGCGCCCACAGCTTCACGAACATCACCAGGGGCCTGACGCGCCAATCGCATTTGGCGTAGGCGGCCATCAGGTGGGTGTTGTAGATGCCGATCGGGTTGTTGATGTTCAGGTCGCACTCTAATTGGCTAATGCTGTCGGAAAACTTTATGATTGGCACCTGGATGCAATAAAAACAATCGGTGCTTGGCCACTAACATTTTCAATGAAAACAGGCGCCTGATAGGGCTATAAGGATCTCACCTTGGCTCGAATCAGCTGAATTTTGGAGAAGAAGCGACACCTTCGTAGCGGCCTCAACATGGCGTTGAGCACAACTATGGCCTCGCGCTTCTGGTGCACCTCCTCGCTAGTGAGCATCAGGCACAGATCCAGGTCAGTCAGATTCGTGCCGAAACCGTTCAACGACGAGCCCACGACGTAGACACCGGCGGACTGAAACGTCGGCTTCACTATCGACAGCAGGGCGTCTCTCAGCATCAGCTTCCTCTCGTACGTGGCGTCAGTTTGACGCTTCTCAACAAACAGCTGCCAGATTCGGCCGGAGTTAAAGTCCGCATAGGCCGCAGTCGCTGTCTCGACTGGCGTCAGCTGCATCGACGACGGATTTTGAGCGCGCCTGCTGTTGCCATAGAAACGGTTGCCGCTAAAATGAGCCTGCTGTTGAAGATAGATTCGCTTGCCTGCTTCAGAATGAGGCAAAGAAAATTTTCCTCCTTGTCGATGGCCGCCACTGTTACCATGGTAACGAGCAACGCCACCGCCGTTTCCATGGTAACGATTGACGCCGCTGCGATTGTTGCCCTGGTGATTATTGGCGCTTTGCCGATTGGAGCCAAACTGATGATAAACGCGCATAAGCTGACGTTATAAAGCAGCTAAAATGATTGCAGCTCAAGGCTGTTAGCTCTGGGCGACAAAAACGAAAAATAAAAGTTGCAACAATTAGCCTCTGTAAATATCCCCCAGTTAAAATCCCCATTAATATTAAGTCCTCGTTTTTAAAACCTCTATCTCAAATACCAAAAAACCACTAAACCATTCTAAAATTTTTTTAAGATCGCTATTCACTAAACTAAAGCGAATAATGATTGAAAAAAGATTTCAAATTATAACAAAAATCGAGGCGTTAAAAAAACGAAAAACTGACAAATTCAAATATTGTTTTGTGTATTGTTTTTGACATTGATAGCTACATTGGTAGATAAATGGTGCAGAAAATTAAGGGTTAAAAAAGGCTACATTTTTGGGCCACAGCAAATATATAGCATTTAAAACGGTCACAACCAGTCATTATAAAAAGGCAAAAACTCAACATATCGGTAGGATGCACGAAATAATAATAGCAAAAATAAAAAAGGGTATATACTTCTGAGCTTATCTAACATGATAAGAATATCACTCTAAACTATAAACTCATTAAAAAATAGGACAGCTAAATCGCAAAATTTTTTACTTCTGATAATAGTATAAACAGACTAGCAGTAAGATGCTTTTACAAAAAAGTTTCTCACTTTAAAATGCTAGCAGCAGAGAGATTGCACACACTTTAGAGAAAAAAAATTTCTACAAAAGAGTAGCTACAAAGATTTATAATAAATAGAGCTATTAGGAAGCTGTGGATTAATTTATATATATTATACTAAATATTGATTACAAAAACTAAAGGTTAAGGGCCTGCAATGAAAAAAGTCAATTACCTGGGCGCAAAAAAGGTTCCTGATAGAAAATTAAGATTGCATATTAGCAGAACTTTTCTCTACATTAAAAGCTATAGAAGGCCGCGTACTTGCTTGTAAATAACTGGTTAGCAGTATCATAAGTTCATTGTCAGTTGGATCATAATTTAATTTTTTGTGCACTTTTCCTCGCCGTTGTTGTTGTACTTTTCTTCTTCGTTTTCAGTGCACCTTTCCTCGCCATTATCCGTTGACTTTTGGTCGACGTTGTCCGCGCACTTCTTATCCTCGCTATCAGTGCCTTGTTGATCACTATTGTCGATGCACTTTTCCTCGCCGTTGCCGTTGTACTTTTCTTCTGCATTGTCAGTGCACTTTTCCTCGCCGTTGTCGATGTAATTTTCATTGCTGTTTTTATCTAAATTTTCGTCGCCTTTGTTGCACTCTTTGCCGTTGCTGTCTGTGTACTTTTCGTCGCCGTTAAGTTGGCCATTATCATTAACGTCGTTGTTACACATTTCTTCGCCATTTTCCGTGAGATTTTCATCGCCGTTTTCTTTGCCAATAGGTTTGACAACATCGGCGCGTGAATTTGCCACAGTCAATGCAGATTGTTGCAAAGCGCTGTCGTTTAATAAGTTGGCGTTGTAAGTGTAGAAACGGCTGCAGCCATCTTCGTCCATTGTTCTGCAGTTGTTTATATCGATGATATCAATTTTTATATATGACTAGACATATATCAAGGTAAGTTTGACACACAATATTTCAGAGTGGATTGGGATATTTCAGAGTTGATTGGGATATTTCAGAGCTTATAGGGATATTTCTGAGCCTATAGGGATATTTCAGAGTTGATTTGGACATTTCAGAGTTTATTGGGATATTTCAGAGTTGATTTGGACATTTCAGAGTTGATGGGGATATTTCAGAGTTGATTTGGACATTTCAGAGTTGATTGGGATATTTTAGAGTTGATTTGGACATTTCAGAGTTGATTGGGATATTTCAGAGTTGATAGGGATATTTCAGAGTTGATAGGGATATTTCAGAGTTGATTTGGACATTTCAGAGTTGATTTGGACATTTCAGAGTTGATAGGGATATTTCAGAGTTGATTGGGATATTTCAGAGTTGATTGGGATATTTCAGAGTTGTTTGGATATTTCAGAGCTTATAGGGATATTTCTGAGCCTATAGGGATATTTCAGAGTTGATTGGGATATTTCAGAGTTGATAGGGATATTTCAGAGTTGTTTGGATATTTCAGAGCTTATAGGGATATTTCTGAGCCTATAGGGATATTTCAGAGTTGATTGGGATATAAGATAGCTGAAAGGGATATTTTCGACATGACAGAGCAGGGATATGGCCATATTATGAGACAAATCAAAACGATCCTCACTCACCCATCAAGGCAGCCGCCGATAGCAATCAAACCGGCGTCCTCCGCCCGCACCAGCGTCGCCTGCAGGTGGTCCACGCGCTGCCTCAACGAGGCCACTTCGTCGCGCAATAAAACGCACAGCCGACGTGCGTGACGAAGCTCCGCTTCCGTTGAACTTGCAGCAGCAGCGGCGGACATTGACACCATTGAGGCCCTCGGGTCGGCCTGTTCGGCTACTTCGGCCAGTTGTCGACGGAGGCGTCGATTTTCGGCTTCGCTGGCGGCCAGTCGCGTCTCGGCCAGCTGACGGCGCGACCATTCGTTAGCATTGGCCGCCAATAACCGTTCAATTTCCCGCCTGGCTTTAGCCAATTCGGCTATGGCTTCGGCCGCTTCGGCTTCGGCTAATTCGACGGCGTTTCCATCGCTGGCGTCGGGCTCTTCGTCGCGATTTCTACCAGAAGAAGCCGTCGGCTGTTGCTGCTGTTGTTGCTGCTGCTGTTGTTGTTGTTGTTGCACAGCGCGCAGTTGGCGCCGTTTTTTGCTTAACGCGGCGTGCAGACGCTCAACAGTGCGAGCTAAGCGGCTGCTCTGGGCCTGTTGATGAGGCATTGTTGGGCGACAGTGTGGGCTTCACTTTCTTATGGGACGAGGATTGCTAGAAGCCTGTCTGCCTACATGTGCTTTAGAGGGGTCTTAGCGTATTTTAGAACACTCCCAGCTTACTCAGAGGCTCCCAGCATACTCAGCAGCCTCCCAGCTTACTCAGCAGCCTCCCAGCTTACTCGGCAGCCTCCCAGCTTACTCAGCAGCCTCCCAGCTTACTCAGCAGCCTCCCAGCTTACTCGGCAGCCTCCCAGCTTACTCAGCAGCCTCCCAGCTTACTCGGCAGCCTCCCAGCTTACTCGGCAGCCTCCCAGCTTACTCAGCAGCCTCCCAGCTTACTCGGCAGCCTCCCAGCTTACTCAGCAGCCTCCCAGCTTACTCAGCAGCCTCCAAGCTTACTCAGCAGTCACCTAGCTTAGTCAGCAGCCTCCCAGCTTACTCAGCAGCCTCCAAGCTTACTCAGCAGTCACCCAGCTTAGTCAGTAGTCTCCCAGCTTACTCAGCAGCCTCCCAGCTTACTCAGCAGCCTCCCAGCTTACTCAGCAGTCACCCAGCTTAGTCAGTAGTCTCCCAGCTTACTCAGCAGCCTCCCAGCTTACTCAGCAGCCTCCCAGCTTACTCAGCAGCCTTCAAGCTTACTCAGCAGTCACCCAGCTTAGTCAGTAGTCTCCCAGCTTACTCAGCAGCCTTCAAGCTTACTCAGCAGTCACCCAGCTTAGTCAGTAGTCTCCCAGCTTACTCAGCAGCCTCCCAGCTTACTCAGCAGCCTCCAAGCTTACTCAGCAGTCACCCAGCTTAGTCAGTAGTCTCCCAGCTTACTCAGCAGCCTCCCAGCTTACTCAGCAGTCACCCAGCTTAGTCAGTAGTCTCCCAGCTTACTCAGCAGCCTTCCAGCTTACTCAGCAGTCTAATAATCCACCCAATAAATTTCCCAGCGTACCGAGTAGTCACAAATCACCTGTTCAATTCCCAGACTGCGTTCCAACTCTTCCAATTTAGCCAGCCGAACAGACTGATTCCCAACGCTCGTATCGTCTTTATCGTAGTCTTTGTCGTCGTTAAACCGACCCGGTTCATTGCGAGCCGGAGTTGAAGCCGACACCCGCAGAAGAAGAGGCAGAGGCGGCTGCACAGCCGAGTCGCCATCAACAACACCCGGCAGCTGCTGCTGCTGCTGCTTTCTCTCTTTCTGCTGCTGCAACAATAGCAACAGGCCGTCCCGATCCCGACGAAGCTCGTCCGCCTCGCGTCTGGCCTCCTCAGCCAGGCGTCTCTGCTGCCTAGCCTCCTCCCTGGCTAGATTCCTTTCGTTGCGAGTGCGCGACCATTTGTCCCGCCAGCTAGCCGTGCAGTCGCTCCACCAGCGCATCGTCTTCTCCAATTGGGCGGACTTGGCCCGGGCCTCTTCCAGTTCTCGATGACTGGTGCACCTCTGCTGCTGCTGCTGCGGTTCCCCTCCCGTCGGCGGCATCGTCAGCAACGACGGAGGCGCTGTTGGCGGAGCGCGATGATCAAGACGGTGATGAGGCTGGCGCTGGGCGGACGAGTTTTGTTGAGGATGCTGACGGTCGCGCTGCTGTTTGGGCGATGCGGCTATGGCGGCGGCGGACATTGTCTGAAATGGTTCGGGGATTATTCCCATGGAATATGAATAGCATCCAGTTGCTAAGGAAGTTGAACAACAGCGGGAAAAGCCTAGCAACTGATGAGGTCTAAATACTTTTTCTCTGATTCCTGATTGAAGCCTAAAGTGATAATCTAACTAATGATTCTCCCAATAGATCTAGAAAATGATTATCGTATATCTGTTCGAAAAATAATGATTCTCCCAATAGATCTTGAAGGGGACTTTCAACGGTCTGGAATTGTCTTAAGGATCTGATCTGTCGTTAAACGTCAAATTTTATTTTAAAAAATCACAAAAACAAAGGATGAAAAGTTCCTTACTAAAACGAAGGGCATCGATCAGGCTCCCTTTTAACAGAACATGAATAAGTTCTATTATTAAAAGCCTCGCGGCCACAAACTGCGACAATAATTTATTAAATTAAACTAAACGTGCTAAATATATAGTAGCTACTGTAGCCGTAGCTACAGCTTAACAGAATGAAACGCAAAATGTTGACAACAAGGGAAAGTGTGCAGCGAAAAAAAGTTTAAAACAAGAAGCTTATTCGCTTTCACAAGCTTACAATCAGCCACCAAAGTGAGAGGTTCAACGCAAAGCATACTAATATTAGATTAGTAGTTAGATAAGTGCAGCTATAATATATATTATTAGACTGACTATTGATATTAATACACAGGATAAAAATAGCTTTTAAATTAAGCCCTATTTACTAATTTATTTATTTCATAACTTCATGTCTCATTAGGTAACGCTGTCTCACCTAAGGAACGCATTATCTTATTATGTCATTTGGGGAACGCATTATCTCATTATGTCACCTGCAGAACGCATTATCTCACCTGGTGAACTGATTATCTCACCTGGGGAACGCATTATCTCACCTGGTGAACTCATTATCTCACCTGGGGAACGCATTATCTCACCTGGTGAACTCATTATCTCACCTGGGGAACGCAT
The DNA here is from genome assembly GCA_950096795.1 of Macrostomum cliftonense. Classification (NCBI taxonomy): domain Eukaryota; kingdom Metazoa; phylum Platyhelminthes; family Macrostomidae; genus Macrostomum; species Macrostomum cliftonense. Next base: position 244,127 of record CATNEM010000343.1, on the reverse strand, counting down.
TATCTCATCTGGGGAACGCATTATCTCATTATGTCATTTGGGGAACGCAGTATCTCATTATGTCACCTGGAGAACGCATTATCTCACCTGGGGAACGCATTATCTCACCTGGGGAACGCATTATCTCACCTGGGGAACGCATTATCTCACCTGGGGAACGCATTATCTCACCTGGTGAACTGATTATCTCACCTGGGGAACGCATTATCTCACCTGGTGAACTCATTATCTCACCTGGGGAACGCATTATCACATTATATCACCTGGGGAACACATTATCTCACCTGCAGAACGCATTATCTCACCTGGGGAAAGCATTATCTCACCTGGGGAACGCATTATCTTACCTGGGGAAAGCATTATCTCACCTGGTGAACTCATTATCTCACCTGGGGAACGCATTATCACATTATATCACCTGGGGAACACATTATCTCACCTGGGGAACGCATTATCTTACCTGGGGAAAGCATTATCTCACCTAGACCTAGGAAAAGCATTTTCTCACCTGGGGAACTTATCGTCTCATTTTCAGATACAAAATAATATTTATCTTACATGAAGTCACAAATACTAATGTTTAATTGATTATCTGTCTGTATAAGTTAGTTAGTAGCGAATGCAAAAAACAACAGGAAAGATGAAGAAATGACAATATTGTAATATTTTAAACAAAATAGCCAGCAAAGAGCAATAAATACAGGCGAGTTACATAATGTTTAAGTAAAAAAACAGCGCATATTTGTTATTATAGTTAATAATGGGACAGTTTGACAGCTAAAATTACTTTTTTAAGCGACACCAAAATTGTTTCCTCACCGGACACACACACACACACACACACACACAACATACAACGCAACGTATTAAAATTTTGATTGTTTCCAGTTACTAACGCTTCCACTTTAGGGTCGTTTCTGTCCGCCGCCTCGACCCAGGCCGCGAGGCCTGCCGCCGCCGCCGCCTCCGTTCTTGTCAACATCGCGACGCGACTCGGAGAACGTGAGCTTCAGCATGCAGGTCCGGCCGCCAACCGTGATATCGGCGTGATTAGCCAGACAGATAGCGTCAAGAGAGTCGCGCACGCTATTGAACATCATTAAGCCGCTGCGGATGCCCTGATTGTTAAAGAACGACACATCGTGCGGCCTTGGCGCGTCCAGATTCTCCAACACGCTGCACAGATCCTGCTCGTTAGAATCCGGCGGCACGCCCCAAAAGTACACGGTGGTGCACGGCTCCATTGGATGATTCTTTCTGGCCTTCTCGGGCGTTAGAAATCTATTTAGCGAGCGCTCCCTAGCAAAGTAGTCCTTGACGCTGGGCGTGCCGTCGGGCAGGTTAGTGAGATTCTCCGTATTCTTGAGAAAGTCCTGCCGTGCGTAGTCAACTACGATACGCCGGCCGAGCACCATGCGGTTGTGCAGATAGCGGACGCACAGATCGGCGGCCGCTCTGCAGGGATTAATTGGAGAAGTTCCAAAACTTCTGCTCCTCATCCACTGAAAAATCCCAAAACTTGTGCATCCTCATCCTCTGATAAATCCCAAAACTTCTGCATCCTAATCACCTGATAAATCCCAAAACTTCTGCATCCACATCTCCTGATAAATCCCAAAACTTCTGCATCCTCATCTCCTGATAAATCCCAAAACTTCTGCATCCTCATCGCCTGATAAATCCCAAAACTTCTGCATCCTAATCACCAGATAAATCCCAAAACATCCACATCTTCATCCAATAAGAAATACTAAAACACCCGCATTTTCATCTATTGAGAAGTCTCAAAACTTCCGTTTTCATTCGATACATCCCTAAACTTTTACATCGTTTCGGTTCATCCCCGATTAATTTCAAAAACTCTCAAAACCAAATTCTCGTCAAATGAAAAATCTCAAAACTTTAGCATCCTCGCTCATTAAGACTGGAAATTAGCAATCTAAAACTTAAATATCCACAGAAAACAGCAAGCACAGAAAAAGGGACAGACCTGTCGGACATCTCCACCATGGCCTGGTTGGTATTGCTAGCAAAGAACTTCACTAGGCGAACGTTGCCGTACATGCACAGCAGGTTGAACAGCCTGTCGCAATTCATTCGCTCGCTCAATCCGCATAGAAACAAAATGCAGCCAGACGATGTTGACGGCTGCCGACCAACGCTAGACGAGATGGCGCCGGCGCCGCGATCGCGACTGCGCGACCGGCTGCGCCTCCGACTGCGACTGTCGCTACGCCGGCCGCCGCCGCCGCCGCCGCCGTGCTGTCCCGAGCCGCCGCTAACGGCAGCGGCCGCGGCAGCCGCCTGGAGATACTGCATGATGCCGCGGGTGTCCAGGCCGGGCACGCGGATGTCGGACAGCTGGCTAGCCAGGCCAATCAGATTCGACACAACGTCGCGACTGCTGCCGCCGCCGCCGCCAGACGCCGCCGCCGCCGGTGAGCGGGAATGACGAGACCGACGCGACGATGAAGCTCGTTGACGATCGCGGGAACGCGAGCGAGACCGTTCGCGGGACCGGTGCGGCCTCGACGGCGGTGGCAGCGGCTGCTGCGGCTGGCGATGCCGCGGTGGCGGTCCGGCAATGCCGCCGCCGCCGCCGCCACCGCTGCCGACCTGACGATCCCTGACTGGCCATTCGTCCAGAACACTGCGCGGGTCTCTGCCGCAAAATCAAATAAAATGCCGATTGAAGAAGCGAAGAAGAAAGAAACAACAAATAGCCTATATATAATAGAAAAGATTACTAAAAAATGATAGCGACTGATTGAGGTAGAATAATTTCATCTGTACAACGGTTACGATTTTACGCAAGCTCTGAACTGTCGTAGTCAAGGACGCAATAGATCAAAACGAACAAACAAAGAGGACAAGCTAACAAGAATGACAACCTTTCACAAGTAAAAGCCTCCGGAGCGATAAGGGAATTAAGTTTAAGGATAGGCGGGACACAAACCTAGCAAGTACATCGTAAGCCATTTCCGTGACATATTCGACACGGAGCGTGTTGCAATTCTCATAGATGTCGGCCCCGTTAAGATTAGGCTTAGCCTCGGCGGCCTCTTCGACCCGACTAAATTCCACAATAGCCTGAGTGTCGATGCCGTTTTTAGTCAAGCAGACGCGCATTAAACGGCCGTAACGGCCGCAGATCTGGCGAAACGTGTCGCAATCAACTTGCACCTCAATGTGGAACAGAGTGAATAGTAGGATCCTAGTCGGATTGTGCGACAGGTACAATTTATTAGGATCAGTGATTCGGGCCTGCTTAGAAAATCCGATGCCAACTGGCTGGTCGCGGACTAGGACCGCCTCGCCAGCCTCGTGCCGACGAACCAGAGCGTCGGCCTCGGCCAATGTGGAAAATTCCACGAGCGCCTGGTGCTGTTTTGGTATGAGGAATGCGCATTTGACCGTGCCGTATTGTTCAAATACGCGTTGAACCTCGCGCTCGCTAGTATTGGATAGAATGCCGCGAACGAAGACAACCTTGGAAGGCTCAATGGAACGCGGAGAGGCGCCACGCCTAGCCCGTTTGGAGTCGTTTCGCATGATTTGTCAGATATTTGTTGCTGAACTGAATTAGACAATGTCTTCACTGTGGCTGCGAATTTTCCTGGACCTCTGGACGTGTGTATTAGACACACACACAGACTCTGCCAAAGGGCTGAGAAGGAGCAAATGGATGGATTTGATGTGTTAGTCTAAAGTTGATGATGGAATTTTTCTAGTTTATTTTTTAACGACAGTGCAAGAAGTGAAGTAAATGATTGTGATTTGACATGTTAAACATGATTTACCAAAAAATAACACTGTTTCATTATATAACCAAAACCTGTTTATAAAACAGCATATTCTATCTAGTACAACAGACTTTTTTTTATCAAAAACCTTAATTCCTATATCATATATCAATTGGATCTTAAAATTAAAAGCATGCATTTTGAAAAAATGAATCCTAATAACATTCATGATAAAAATAAATGTTCATTGGTTACTTATATTTTTGGCATTATAATCCATGACACATATCTAAGGGCACATTATTAGATTCTAGCATTCAAATAAATTTTGCTAACTTATTTAAAGATATAAAACTAACAATGATAACAAAAAATTATTGGATATCTATAAGGCTATAATAACCATGTAATTTTTAACACCAAATAAAGAAATACTTTAAAACAACACATTTTAGAAAACTTTTGTAGCAATTTTAAGATGAGTATAATAAAAATTCATAAGATTAGTACTGAAATAAGTGTTATTTTTTTAAAGTTACTTAAAATAATCCTAGAAAAAAATCTAGAAACAAAATTAGCACTTCATAAAATAAATATAAAGCTAATAAATGTGTACAAAATTCATTTTAAGAATAGATTTATCTTTTTAATACAACTGTACATTCATACATAATAAGCAAAATTTTTTTTTCCCTAAAGTTGATTAATTTGCTAACCTATGAATATATATTCTCATGCATATTTTATTGTCTTCAAAAAAATAAAACACAAAAAGTATATATTTAATAAAAATTAAAAATTTTGTTGTCAATATTGTCAATGGAAACATTATTAGCTCCATTAAGTTTCTATTAAGTATGGTATTCAATTAAGTAGGGGTCAAATTCATTTTTAGACTAATCCAAATTTGACTACAAAGGTATTAAATTTATAGAAAAAATTATCCAGGACAATTTTTTAAAAATCCACTTAGACTATCTTAAGTGCCATACATTAAAAGCCAATCACAATTTTATGTTAATTTGACAAAAGGTGTCACAGAAACAGACTTTAAAGATAAAAAATGCATAATTATCCTGTCCATTAGCTAAGGAATAAATTTTTGAGCAAAGAAACTAAAGAACTATGCAAGTAAATTCTATATTTTCTTTCTTAAAATGTCTAGACATTCTATTTAGCTTATATTTTATAACAAAGTATATTGTCACCTTTGCCACAATGACTGGCTAATGTGGTGTATTGCACACTAGCCATACTATAGTATGAGCAAGGTATGTAAGCCCACTAAAGCTAGCTAGAAAAGCATTACATCCCACTGACTAATCCCATTGATATTAATAACATCTTGTTCTACTACTGGTAGCATGATAAGAATAGCCAAAGAATAGAGTAGCACTTGGCCAAGCTATCAATTACAAAGGGGCATTACCAACTGCTTGAACTCTTGCCATGGTTATGTTGCATAAACAAACTAGGTATTATCAATCAGTATTCTACTATAAACAGCATGTTAGTCTGGAAGATCAGGAGATCCTGATCCACTTTGATTATAGTGAAAATTATTAATGTACCCACTAGGATACTACCTAATTGGCATATGCATCATGGACCCATGAATACCAAGTATACTAGCTGGCTGATCTAGAATAAGGTGATTGAATGCCTTGGCAAAGTTATGCACTAAATAAGCTATGTAATAAAAGAAACAACTCAGAGTTTATATCCATTCTGGCTAATGAGATAACAGATTTATCTAGGCAGGAGCAGTTGATACTATGTATTTATTATGTCTATAATGATTTAATTTTTAGATTTTTTTTGCAATTTTATTACACAGAAGATCTGATTGGTAAAGGTCTTGGAAATTAGATTTTTAGTGAGCTAGCCAAAATTCATATCAACCTAGAATGATGAGCAATGGGACTCAGCTTTTATGGTGCAAGTTCAATAAGCAAGAAATCTTGTGGAACTCAGGTTGTCATTCAAGATTGGTACCTAAAGCTATGCATGATTTATATTCATTGCACTATTCATTTTCTAAATCTTGTGATTTCAAAAACTAGTGACACTGCTAAAATTTTAAAATATATAAGGTATTTTTCCAAAAAGTTGACTAATTTTTAAACTTATCCATACCATGTATCAAGCTGCTAGAAAAAGCTTTAATCAAACCTGCTACTGCAGATGCCATTGCAGATGCAGGTATAAAGCAAGTAAAAGTCCTTTGTGATATTCATTGGATTGAACATTACAATGCTGTATTGATCCTATACAAGCTACTTCTGGTCCTTTTAGCATTAAAAGATCTTCAATTGCATTAAGACAATGGAAAAGCAGCATAAAAGGCTAAGATACTACTTTGTGCTATAGATAACAAATTTATTATCTCAAGCTCCATCCTAAAAGCCATTCTATATTTTATTATGGGACTTTCTAAGGCTCTATAGCATATTGCTATTGATCTATAGAATGCTTGCTAGCTGCTATCCATTGTGGTAAAAGAGTTGAAGGAGTGGCACATAGGCAGTTAGCACTTTGACTAGCTCTGGGAAGAAATTCAGATAACATTAGCCAATCTAGAAGTAGACATTGCACCTCCATGATATATTGCAAGGTATTGCCATCAATGCAAGGTATGCCGTCCGTAAAGACGGTCTCTTACTGCGAAGACTCAATTTATTGCATGTTCCATATTTATTTGCACTGAGGTGCAAATAAACGCCACGCCTCCTATGGTTGGAACGGAGGAGCCGCGCTTAACTGCTGTGGCGGCCAAAAGCGGCAGAACCAAGCGCGGGCAGCGGAGCGCGCACCGGCAGCTCGAACGTCAGTGGGAGCGGAACTGGCGAGGTCGGCAACGTGGCGCCGCCTGCCGAGCTGCTGCCTTGGCCCAACTGGATCCTCCAGGTGGCGCTGGGGACCATGAGGCTCAATGTCATCGAGCCCCAGCCGTACCACAGGGCACGCTTCGGGTCGGGATGCTGAACTGCCGCACCCTCAAGGCCGACTGGCGAAAAGGGCTGCTGGCGAAGCTAGCGCTTGACCTCAGCTGTGATGTCATCGCGCTGCAGGAGGTGTCCATCAAGGCCGACCCTGGGCTTCACTGTGAAGACCTAGGCGCCGGTTGGACTCTCTGGTTCAGCTCAGCGGATGAGCGAGGCCGTGGAGGAGTTGGAGCGCTGATCGCACCGAGGCTGCAGCAGAGCTGTCGCTGTGTCTCCTTGTCTGGTCGGCTGCTTTGGATCGACGTCCGGCTTTGCGGCCGGAACACTCACCTGTTCTGCGCATACGCGCCCCCTGCCACCCGTCCCGATGAGGCTCAGGCCTTCTTTGAGCAGCTCTCGGAGCAGGTGGAGGAGATGACGCAATGTGACACAGTGGTCATCCTTGGAGACCTGAAGCAGTTCCTCGTAGGTCCGAGCGGTCACTGTTTGTGACACCGCGTGAGAACGGCAACACCGGAGCGCTGGAGGACTTCCTGGAGAGACAGGACATGGTGTCGGTCAACACCAGGTTCCGCAAGCCGCCGGCTCAGCTCGCGACTTTCGAGGGCTGCAAGCGGAGGCGGCGGAACGCGCGCGGACGAAACGCTACTCGGAGGCTGGCACAGCTCGACCACGTGCTGTTGCGCTACTGGGAGCGGCGCCGCCCATCAACTGCCACACCATTACGCCGCTGGCTCTGCGGTCCGATCATCGGCTCCTCGTCTGCGACCTGTCTGTTCGAGACCCACTGTACCGCCCGCCGAAGCAGCCGCTGCGGCGCTACTACCGCGCGCTCAGGGACGCCGAGACGCGTCGTCACTTTGCCGGCGCCTTCGTGGCTGCACTAGGCGACAAGCATGGAGGTACCGAGTACGCGGATGTTGGCGCTGCAGTTCGAGCCGCCGCAGAGCAAGCGGTCCCGCTGATGCGACCGGCCCAACGCAGGCAGCCGGTCTGGCATGATGACCCCGCGATCAACGCAGCGAGGGAAGACCTGGAGAGGCTTTGTCTGAGTGGGCGACCAACTCACGAGGTGGAGGAGGCATTGGCGTCTGTCTACCTGCAGCGGCAACAGGCCGCTGTTGACGACGTTATTCAGGCTGTCTCTGCCGCCGGTCCCGACGCCAGAGGGCGTGTGGCCTGGTCCGCCATCAACACTCTGACGGGGCGAAAGCGGCGCTTATAGCTCAACCTGGCAGGCGACACTGCGGATGAGTGCAGAAATGAGCTGCGCGAGTTCTTCGCCGCCATCGTGAACGCGCCGCCACCCCCGCTGCCCAACAGTCTGACGCTGCCGCCGGAGATGCCGTTGCCAATGGAGGAGAGTTTCAGCATTGCACCAATCAGCCCAGACGACGTTGTGAGGTTCGCTCGGAAGTCGCCGGGCGGCAAAGCGCTGGGTTCCGGACGAGGTGCACATCGAAGCATTGTGCATCAACTGGGTGGCCGCTGAGGTCGCCAGAGTGATGAACCGCGTGCTTTCTGGTGAGGGTGCGCCCAACAAATGGACTACAGCCCACATCATTGCAATTCCGAAGAAGCCTGGCACCACCAAGCTTGAGGAGCATCGAGGCATCTGCCTTCAGTCCTGCGCTGCGAAGCTGTTTAACCGGATACTGTTATCGCGGTTGCAGCCCATGCTCGATCCCTATCTGCGACCGGAGCAGAACGGGTTTCGGCCCCATCGCGGCACAGTGACGCAGATCCTAGCTCTTCGGCGAGTCATCAAGGAGGCGCGGACATGCCAGTCGATCCTGATTGTTATCTTTGTTGATTTCAAGAAGGCCTTCGACTCGGTCGTCAGGGCCACGCTCCCCAAGGTGCTTCGGGCGTACAACGTGCCAGAGCAGCTGATCGCCGCGGTCATGGCGATGTACCGCGAGACGACTGCTGCAGTTTCGACACTGGACGGCCTGTCGAGACATCCTCCGGGGTGCTCCAGGGAGATACGCTGGCGCCGTTCCTGTTTATTCTGGTGCTTGATTGGGTGCTACGGACTGCTCTGCCTACCAACAACGACGGCTTTCTGCTGCGGCGACGCGTGGGTCGACGTCAACCGGAGAGGCGGCTCAGCGTGCTTGGCTACGCCGACGATCTCACCCTGCTGTCCTCAACTGTCGAGGGCGCCCAACGGCAGCTGGACAGGCTGGTTGCCGTTGCAGCAAGTGTCGGCCTGGTGGTCAACGCGCAGAAGACTGTCGTGCTCTGCGTGCCGAGCAACATCGAGGCTGCAATATCCTGCCGAGGTGCTGACGGCCAGGCGAAAGAACTTCCGCGCTGTCAGCAGTTCGTCTACCTTGGCGGTCTGGTCCCTGACGTCCACGAAGACCTGCGGCGCCGAGGACTTGCATGGGCTGCCTTCCGTTCGATAAGGTCAGTCCTGCAGTCCAAGGCCCTGCCAGATCGCCAGAGGGCGGCGCTGTTCCGGGCGGTGATCGAGAATGTCCTGCTGTACAACGCTGAGACCTGGATGCTGACAGACTCGCTCGAGCAACAAGTTGACGCGGCGCACGCTGGCCTGCTGCGCGCCGCCTTCAAGATCAGCTACAAGCAGGTTTCCAACGCGGCACTCTATCGCCACGCCGGCCTGGACCATCCAAGTCAACTTTTGCGCCGGTGGCGACTCCAGCTGGCAGGCCACGTCATCCGCGCCGAGTCGTACTGCCCCGAGCCGGTGCAGGAGGTGCTGCTGCTCACGCTGCAGGCGCCCTACCGGCGAGGACAAGCGCGAACTCGGCGTTTCGTCTATTGCCTGCTGGCTGACGCCGGCGCCCCCGATTCTGCCGGCGGCGCGGCCTTTGTTCGCGGCCAGGCCCTGAGGCGCGCCCTGTGACACTGCTTTCAACATCTTGACAGCGTACTTTGTTGTTGTTGTTGTTGCCATCAAGCTAATACTTTTGTGCCCACTATGAAGGAAGGTGCTGGTCACTTTGTCAACTGCCATTTTGTCAACTGGTTGACAAAGTGACCAGCTTAAATGGGTACCCCGATTTGAAGTTGATGAAGTGACCAGATTTTAAAAGGCTAAATATCAAAGGTTGATTGACAAAGTAACCTAAGTTTTAAGCTTTTTAGTCAACTGCGCATAGGTTTTTAAAAGTGCTTATCAAAAAATCTTTGTTTTACATAATTCACATATTTTATAGGATATTTGACTTAGCAGGTATAGGTGCATTGACTTATTTTTCCGGTATTAAATACTTATTAGTCTGCATAGTGATCTCTTATAGGAAATGCACTGTCAAGATACAATGTTTTCAAATCTGTTTTGCACTTTAGTTTGCATCACTTTTTTAGGCTTTAGATGTCAAATTTGAGTCTTATAATTTTAAATAGTCTTTAATAGTCTTAATTAAAAGTTGACAAAGTGACTAAAGTTTTAGACAGCCCCAGTGGCTAATTGACAAAATTACCAATTTTGGAATTGATTGACAAAATGTCCAGTTGACGAAGTGACTAGGATCCATGAAGGACTACTGGCAGTTAAATGTATATTTTCTATTTTTAGATTTTATACTGAATGAACTTTGACAACTACTTCAAATATTGTATATAGGCCTAATTCAATTGCTAGATACCTAGACAATTTCATTTGCTCTTTTCCAAAAAATTGTAAGAAATATGACTTTTTATTATCCAAAAAACAAAGCTGGGTTTATTTTTTTGCTGGGCACAGGATGCAAAATTGCATCATGTTCTTAATTTTAGGATGCGATTTCAAGGTTTGGGATGCAATTTTTTAAAAGACTTATTAAATAGGTCTTTTATTGTGAAGAATTAAAAAAATCAGGATGCAAAATTGCATCCTATATATCTAATTTCAGGATGCGATTCTTAAAGTCAAGATGCTATAGCATCCCTATAGCACAAATAATAAACCCAGAAAGCTGCTCACTTTCTACCATACCTAGCTACCTACTAGTGAGATCGAGTTTATGGAAGCAGAATTTTGTTTAATTATGGTAGTGCACATAGCAGAATGAGAATATAGGAATGTGTCATCTAAGTAGTATAACAGATTTTGGCAATCCTGCACTTTTCTGCTTTTAATTATTTTAAAGCAAAATTGAAAGTAAAATGCATTCAGTTAAACAAGTGTCAGTTGTTAACTCATTGGGAGTTAGCTAATCACTCCATTAACTTTGTCAACCCAAATGATGCCACCATCCATACCAATACAATTGAGGGCACATGGGCAAACTGCAAGGCAAAGTACCAGGTCATGCATGGCATGGCAGATGGCCTATTTGAGACCTACCTGCAGGAGTTCCTTTGGCGCCAACTATTTCCAGAAAAACAGTTTGGAAACATTCTGTACTGGATTCAGCATTATTATCTGTGCTAACTTTGTGTGCCATGACAGTCACAACTGACACTTGTTTAGGCCTAACTGAACACATTTTACTTTCAATTTTGCTTTAAAATAATTAAAAGTGGAAAAGTGCAGGATTGCCCAGATTTTTTATAGGCCTATAGGCTATACTTGCAATAAGATGTGCTTCCCAAATATAGGCCTATATTCTCTTCTTTTAATTTACATGATGTTGCCTGTATCAACTGCAAAAGGAGAGCAATCCTATTAACATTAAAGTTTATTAAGAATTACTTATATAGCACAATGGGCAAAGATGAATGCCAATGGGCAAATGACAATTATGAAGTGAAGTCTGAAGATATATATTTATTTAAAGTAACAAATTCCTTATGGGAAAAGTTACAGTCATTATAATAAATAAAAATAAATAAATAGAGCATAATAATAGCTATAAAAGGCCCTCTTAGGCCTAATCTAAAAGAATATGATCTTTGGCGAATAATGCGATATCCTTAATTATTGCAATTGTGGGTACAGACAAGACTCCTGGGTAGGCCTAAAGTCTTCGGGCTGGTTGCAAAGAAATTTAAGTCCTTGGCAAGGACTTTTAAGTAGGAGGACTGGACACATTCCGTCTACGTAGCACTAATTATGAGTGTCCCGTCCCCTACTTAAGAAATCCTTGGTACAACTATAACTCCGCGATCCCCAGCAATAGCTCCGGCAAAAAAAAATAATTTTTTTTTAAAAATAGTGTGCCACGTCTAAAAATTATTTTTTAAAATAAAATGATGCCCCCAATTTATGTGCCACACAGATTTAGACCACAAAATAGAAGTCTCTTGCCGCTGGAGGGAGCGAAAGCTTGTTAATCTATTGCTGAATAATTGCTGGTCTCCTGCTCCGTGACGTAAGCAGGAAAATGTGTGCCGTTTGTTTTTTTAAAAACTACACAGCATTTTCTTTTTGTGCCACGCATCCCTCATCATGTGCCACATTTTATTTTTAAGCAGTATGCAAAAAACATCTTTTTACGGCTTTTTTTGCTTTTAAAATTTATTTTTCTATTGCTGAGCCTACCAGACTGTAAAAAGTAACGGAGAAGGCGCATTGTAAGTATTTTTAGTTGCCTACAAGCAAATACTTTGTGTGCCACTCGATAAAAAGCTTCTAAAGATTGTTTCATGTACACTGTTTCAATTGGTCTGCTTAAGATTGTCGCCTGGGGTCGTGATTAGTTACTAGTAAATTCAAGTGTCTGATATTCTAAGAAATTCACTGATATTGCGGTAGTTTGAAAAATATGTTGGGTTGTTGGGGGATTGATTTCTTAGAAGCGCCCGGAGTCTGGGGCTGCGCTATAAAACAAACCTAAGTAGGAGTGCGTCGAATTAGAGCTCAGATTATAGCCTCTGGCTACCGCTTAATTTTTATTTTCCAGATAGCTATAAAATAAGCCTATGGTAGCGGTTCGAATGGAAAGGCACCAATTTAATTTATTGACTTAACAAATTTCCTTAATTTAAACAAGAATGTCGATTCGTCAACGGCTACGGCGATAGTAGGGCGACTAATCGATGCTAAGACGGTAACGGGGCTGCCACCACTTACTTTTAAGCGAAAGTAAGAAACTAATAATAGCCGATGCAGATTTCGCTCGTAGTAGAGTCGCACCGGTAGCTGTAGAGCTGAGTAGAACGCGGGTTGAGAATGCAGGCAGGCTTGAATGGCGTCCAGGCTGACGATGAGGTACGAACGGCGATGATTGGGGCTGGCTTCTTAAATAACTAAGGCAGAAATCAAGATCAAAGACTTGACTTCGATTAGAATCAGGGACTGAATTCTTCAGTCTAAGCATTACAGATGCTGTAGTAATAATTAACTGGAATTACTACAGGTTCCGCTGCTATATTTGGAGCTAATATAGGCTCAGTAAGAGCAGACTGGGGTGCGGAGTCACGAAGCAGACGTGAGCAGACGTGAGCAGACTTAAGCAGACGTAAGCGGACTGGGTGCGGGGTTATGAAGCAGACGTAAGCGGACTGGGTGCGGGGTTATGAAGCAGACGTAAGCGGACTGGGTGCGGGGTTATGAAGCAGACGTATGAAAAATTGGGTAAAATTGCGCTGCTTATATACACGAAAACGGTCATTGCACGGATCATTAGGTTAAGCAATAACGCGTGAGCTGAATCATGGATCAAACGGGGATTGCACAGGTGGCTACATAACATATTAAACAATACGTAAGTGCACTTTTAGGTGAGCCATGGCATCATGAGGGCGACGGCGAGAGTTGCCCTGATGCCGAGCGGATCGTCAATGGGCAGTTTACTGCACCCGCGAAATAGGAGTAAACTCCCAATTGGCGAACACAGGCAAAAGATAGGCGGCCAGAGAGTGGGCGGCAAAATCAGTGGTCGGGCAAAGGAAAACGAGGCGGCGCACTGTCTCTGTGAAGCCAACTCGAAGGGCGGGTGGCTCGCAGATTCAGTGGCTTACAATTCACGGGTGTTCACGCAGGGTATGCACAGATAGCGAGCGGGCACGCCTGGCAGGCGTCCAACCGCTGAATGGGACACGTAGGCAGTGCACGGCTGGGCTGCACGAAAACAATGTGCCCCAGCTAATTTGTACGGTACTCGCAGTTTATGCACGTAAGTTAAGGCATTAAGCAAAATGCAAGTTTCATACACATTTTGTTAATATGCATCATTTAAATTTGTCGAATGGGGTGAAATAATTCGACGCACTACTACAATATTGATTGATTAATTCACTGAAATGTAAAACCATTAAACGCATTTGGTTTGGGAAAATTAATGAAGCCCGTAGATGTAGTTGCATATGAGTTATGATTGAATATTCTGGCAGTAGGAGATAGGAGTAAAAAAGTATAGTGTACTTTTTAAAAAAACAAACGGCACACATTTTCCTGCTTACGTCACGGAGCAGGAGGACCAGCAATTATTCAGCAATAGATTAACAAGCTTTCGCTCCCTCCAGCGGCAAGAGACTTCTATTTTGTGGTCTAAATTTGTGTGGCACATAAATTGGGGGCATCATTTTATTTTAAAAAATAATTTTCAGACGTGGCACACTATTTTTTAAGAAAAAATATTTTTTTTATTGCCGGAGCTATTGCTGGGGATCGCGGAGTCAACTATAACGGTCTTAGGCTGGTATTGGGGTTCCGGGTTTGGAATGCCGATTTCTGAGTGATACTGAAAAGTAAAATTTAAGTGGATGGTTTTAGGTTCAAATTTGTTTTTTTGTTCTATTAATGCATGTTTAATTTTTTCAGAGAGCTAGAAGATAAATATATAGTAGCTTTTTGTTATAATGGAGCTTTAATTTTAACCCCGTGAGCTGTTATATTTAAGTTTGTACAGGACTATTATTGTTAGTTTATGTATTTTTAATAAATCGTTTGTTAAATTTTGCAACGCCATGATAGCAAGCAATCATGGAGACTTTATGAACGCATTAGTTTTTTGGCAAGGACGTGGTCAGCCAAGGACATCTTAAGGACTTAAGATGTCCTTGCGGTCAGCATGAATAAACGGTCGTGTTGCAAACCATAATTCGGTTATTTATACTATAAAATATGGAGTAGTAGGCTGAATTACGAATGAGAAATGCTTAGACAAGTAGTTAACTTACCACTCGCACTATGCCTCGCGCTTACACTACGCGTGGCGAATATAAGTTAGGGTAACTGTTTCCTAGAAACAATGTGGTCAGTATGTACATGTAATTCTTAGCGAAAATTAGAAACTATATGAACAATGGCATTCAGATTCTTCTCATCGTAGATTCTCACCGGTAGCTGTAGATCGTAGCTGAATTAGAATGCAGGTTGCGAATGCAGGCAGATCTCGCCGATGTCTGGGCCTTGAAAATTCTTACAAATTTTACTTAATAGGGTATTACTTAATCTCAACTAAGGCAGAGGCTAAATCGAGGTCTTAGCTTCAGTTAAAAAATCAGGATTGATTATTCAGTCATTCATCAATATGGCGGAGTTGAAAAAAACTATTTGTTGCCACAGGATCCAGCTGCTATGTATAATTGGATCAGTCGGAGCAGTTGAGTCGTCCGTAATTGTCGTAGTGGTAGTTTTAGCTGGAGTTCTGGCAGGGCTAAAGTACAAGTAGCTTTTGGGTGCTTACTGGGCTAAAGCAGGGCAGGCTTGAGCAGCAATATGTATGACAAGGGTTCAAACAGCTTATGAAATATAAGCAGAAAATTGCTTGGCAGGGCACATGTAGATCGACGAATGAGATACAAATTGCGCATACATGTACAATGCGTGTACTTTAGCAGGCCGGGTATATAGACAGCTTCCTCTCGTAGTTCTCCAGCTCTTAGCTCTTAAAATGTGTTTCTTTTTGTCATCACAGACGTTTTGGGTTTCTACGCTGATCGTATTTCAACTCAGTCAACTCAGATCAAATGTGATTCAAAATTATCTATTGCACGCTAGTAAGTATTCAAATACATGTAGTTTAGTATAACAAAACAAATTTTACCTAGGAGATCGGTAGTTTCTGTTACAGACAGAAATTAATGATAAATTCCTTAAAAACGAGCTATTTTGTTCAAATATGCAACCATTGCAGCCATAATTACCTTTGCTATGCTAACTAAAAATTGAAAAATTTGGCCGAATATTGAGATTTCTCCACTCCTCAAGTAGCACTTTGTGCCCACGTATTTCTTATCTGCAGCATCAATCATTGAAAAACGAATTATCAAATTCTTGAAGTTCTTATCACTTGCAGTTTTGATTATCCCAAAGATTTTATTCCTGTCTTTAGAATGCTGTGGCTACAAGCTTAACTAAAAAGCGCTGCTAAATCAATTATTGTAAATCACATAATTAATCGATTTGAACACATTTAAGGCGTTACACAACAACCAATATCCGTATGTTACTACTACAGGCCTCCGAATCTGGTGATCATCTCTCGCAGCTGCTCGCACTCTGTCTCCAACTGGAGGTGCAGATCAAACAGCTTGTCGCACACTTGCACTGCCACCTTAGCGTCTCTGACATTTCCGAGGCCTCTGCCCTCAGGCTGTAGCTGAGCGTGGAAGGAGCGAAGAAGCTGCTGAATTGTCTCGCCGACCGAGTGAAGCTCCGACTGCCAATGGTGGTTGGCTTCGATGGCGTCCAACAGCACGCACGTGTACTCAAGCAGGTAGCTCGCCCTCAGCGCGTCAGCGATGAGCTTCTTGGTGATGTCGGGGCTCCTGCCGGCCGCGGACAGCAGGCGGGCAGTCAGGTTGGCCTGTCCTTCGAGCTGACGCGGTCCTTCCTGACGAGCTCGTCGAACCTTGATCGCGAAGGCGTAGATGAAGGAGCGTTCGCTGCTCGGCGCTAGAAGGTCGTCCTCGGCGAAGAACTTCTTGTGAATGAAGGCCGCTCGCTGCTCGCCGCAGACGTGACCCATGGAGCGCTGAGCTCCACAGTTCCAGCAGAACAGCTGGCCGCAGGCGCAGCTCATGTGGCTACAGCCCTCCGACTTCTCCACTGCCGCACCGCAGCCTGGACACTTTTTGGCAGTGACCAAGGCCACCGCGAACAGATCTCGGGTACGGATGTTACCACAGCCTTTTACGGCCATCTCCTCCAGGTACCTGCATGTAGAGAGGGAAGTTTGTATTGGATTTCTACTTTTCATTAGAATCGTCAAGCAGCCAAAATGCTAACCGTTCGGCTGTTGCACAGTCAACAGGCCAATGAGGATCTTGACCGCACATCAGGCAGAAGCTGGTCCAGCAGAAGCACAGGACGTTGTTTCCTTTGTCCTGCTCGTCCGCCGCTACAAGGAAGCGGCTGCAGCGTAGCAGCGGGCAGAACCGAGACACGGGAAGGCGACGCTGCCATGCGCGAAACGCAGCACCAACCAGCGCTGGAAGCAGTCGATGCGGGCAGAAACACAGCAGGACGGCCGCGTCAATCACCGTGCGGCAGCCGCTGCTCGGACACTCGACGCTAGCAGCACCGGAGCTGACGCAACTAATCACGTGACGCACCCAGCAGGAGTTACAGAACCGATGACCGCAGTCGCCGAGACAAGTGGATCGCACAGAAAACTTGATAGAAGCTTCGTTCTTCTTAAACGGGCGGTCACAAATGCCACATTTGATTGCGTCACGAGCCTTGGTTGGTGCCATGATCGACGACTTGTTGAACATGGGCAGGGCTCGAAGTGCAGCGACTCTTGCATCGACCTCATTCCAAACTACGGTGCGACACCAGCCCACGGGAACATGTCCGTGTTGAGGCTGATTGGCACCAGCCCTTCTTGAGTTTTTCGGCTTGGCAGGCAGCAGACCGCGAAGGAATGCGAACGGATCCGACATGGAGGCAATCTTTGCTGCAAAGTTTCTTTGGCGCTTAACAGAGTCCGAGTCGGTTGAAATCTGGCTGTACCTCATCGCCAGTCTGGTATAGCCGTCTTTTTCCCCCACAACCTCAAACGAAACAGTGTCACTCAGATCGTGTTGCAGAATCACTGAATACATCCTTGGCTGCGAATTGCTCACACAGAGCGAGTCTGTGTCAGCGAACAGTTGCTCGAGACGCTCGGGCGACACCAAATGCGGCTCTACACTGAGTGTGGGGCGGTAGTGCAGGAGCACAGAGTTGACATCATTAGATAGAGTGTCGTTCGGTGTGTCATCTGCAGCATCATCATCCTCGTCGATCAGAATCCAGTCCTGCTGTTCAGCTGTCTCTTTTAGCTTCGTCTCAAAATTAGATGATGAATTCATGAAGCGCAATGCACCGAACACAGTCGCGGTAGCGACTGGTCGAGCTGGAACACTGCATTCCTCGTAGGATTCGTCGGCATCCTGCTCGTTCTCGATCTCACAGTCATCATCGTAGACACTTTCAAAGTCGCAAAAGTCGTCGTCCAATAGCCGTTTTGAGTGGCACCGTCTTTCTTGCGCGCGTCGATGCGCCCTTCGGTAGTAGAAGTTCGTTTCGACGAAAATTGAGTGAGGAACTTTGTTGTTGCTCTTTCCTTTCGGGGCCTTTTTAATTTCAATCCAGAGATTCTTTCGCTGGCTGTTCTCGAGGCGCAGCTTCTCAGCGTCGTCAAAGTCGGACTGCGGCAGTTCGAATTCTCGAAGCATTGATTTGGCGTTAACTTGACCGCGACGGCTGCTGAAGCTGACTAGGTGTCGATCTCGATGAGCTTGTGCGACTTTGTCGCTGAATGATGCATTTTTGTCGGGACGGTTTGATTTACAAGAGCTTTTAAGTCGAGTCTGCAGCTCGCTTGCAGCCAAACGCATGTGGCCGATATTTGTTGCCAATCGTTTAGTGAGTAACTTCTCTTGGCTCTCCACCCTCCAGTTGGTGTCAATCACGAACAAGTTGTAATCCTGCAAGTTACCTTCTCCAGTCTGGCACTGCAGTGCAATTTGTTTCTCGATGTTCCAACGGGACTTCTTGTTGAGTGAGTATTCGACTCGGAAATCGAAACTGAAATTTGTTAGAATTTATGAATTTAATTAAGGCTAAGGTTTCTCTGAGATTAGTTGTATTCTAATCTATGCTCAACATATTGCCATGCTTCCTCAAAAAAGAATTAAATGCTGTTCTATTTTACTCGGAATACTTCGGGATACCAAAGACGAATATACGGTATGGATTACTCATTATTTACTTACTGTGAATTAGCAACTGAAACGCGATACTCAGGTCCGTGATTCGAATTCGGTTTAGAGAAAAGCTCGCTTGCCGACAGCTTTTTAACGCGAGGCAGTATGTTGGTGTACTCGCCATGGTGTACTGGCTGCATTTTCACACGCTTGTAGTTGCACGGCAGAGTATTTATCAGGTAAAGAACGCCGCAGACACTTTTCTGGACATTTAACCAGCTTGTCTTTCGCAGGGTGGTGCCACAGGAGCTTTGACCTCTGTTCTTGAAGTCGTCGCGGCAATCTTCAAAAGTGTGAGGTTGTACAGGGTCGCGGACCTTTCTTGATGAAGCAGATTTGTCCGCTCTCCATCGCCGTGATAATCCCATAGCGACTAGACGTTTGTGCCTCACCGTTTAATATTTTATAATCTTCTTCTGTTGAGCCTTGACGTGGAGCTTTATTTTATACTCGTAGATTGTTACAATTTTCTTGAAATAAACGGGTGACTCAACTGCTATTTAGGAAGAAGTTGCGCATTTTGGCATCAAATTGTTTTCTAAAATTAGCTTCTGCACATTTATTTACGCTGGCAACAGCTAAATGTTAAGAAAAGTGTTTTCAATTTTGTACGGCAGTTAGAAGTATCCAACAGTTTTTCCATACACTGCACTGCTTTCATTCTGAATCATGGTTAATGTAAACCATCCTCCAGCGGTTTACTGATACGCTAGAGCGAGGCTCCAAAGCTCGTCAGGCCACCAGATGAAAGGTTTGGTAGCTTTGGATACAACTGCATCAGATTGGTCGTGCAGTGATACAAGAAAGCGTTATAATAGGAATAATATGAAATCGTAATGATAAGGGAGTTAAGTGGTCACGGGCAAAAGTACTCCCAGAAACGTTTTGTGGTCAAACTTTGAGAGTGAGAAATGTTTTACCCTCGCGTGGGTCTATGGGTACTAGGGGTACCAAATCTTAATTTATTCTTCATGACAATACTCGTAGTACAGATTTTATTATTAGTACCTCTGAATCCACATTTATAAAACTATTTTGGTCCGAATTCAAATAAAATTGGTTGCAAGCTTTTGTTTTAAGCATTGATATCTAAATTATCTCCTAACTGGGAATTTTTTCAGGGATATATGTTTTATACATCCCTTAATAGAATTCAGATACGTTTGCATAAGCTTTATCACCCGTGACTTAGCCCTAAAGTACCAATTGTTTATCGGTTGTTACGTCACCCATTTTAGGGGAAAAATTCGTCAAAGGATATGTTAAATTTCTAGTTCGTAAGTCGTCATTACACGTATGAAATACGTACTAAAGCTGCATGCAACATGTGTGTACATTCCTTAGGTCCAACGAGCTCTGATGGCTCCTATTCATTCTAACGTTGAATTAGACCAACTCGTAAATTCGTTTGAAAACGAAATTCTGGCCAGACAAAAAAATTCAAAGAAAGAATATCTTAAGCTCGTAGATTAAAAATCTTATCGTACAAAAGCTACGTTGCTTTTTTCGTCACCAAGGCGATAAGGCCCTGTGGAATGTATAAAAAAGATTGATTCGGAGCGAAATTTTTTTTTGTTTTTTCGAATCAAGCATTCAGATTTTGCGCTTCGGTGTTATTGTCCGTCTTCTCGTTGTCGACAACACCTGAGGTTTCATTAGGTGGTGAGTTTGATGGCGTTTTTTTCGTACCGAATCAAATGGACATCAGCGTATTAGTTTACGGTATTAAATATATTGCAAATCACATTTAATCAGAGCTCGAGTACCGGAGTGACACTCATGGCTGGCCAGCTTTTCACCTGGCTGTTTATCGGTCTGTTGTGCGCTCTGGCGTTGGTTGATGCGAAGGACATTGACTCGCCTGAAGGTTTCACGTTTGGTGAGCTGTCTTTGCATTAGCTGTTTCTTTCCTGGCTGAGGTCACTCTCTTCTGTCTGAGGTCACACTCGTCTGTATGGGGTCACTCTCGTCTGGCTGGGGTTACTCTCGTCTATCTGGTGCCACTCCCGTCAATCTGAGGTCACTCCAGTCTGTCTGAGGTCACTCGAGTCTGTCTAAAGTCATACTCTTCTGTCTGAGGTCACTCTCTTCTGTCTGAGGTCACTCCAGTCTGTCTAAAGTCATACTCTTCTGTCTGAGGTCACTCCAGTCTGTCTAAAGTCATACTCTTCTGTCTGAGGTCACACTCTTCTGTCTGAGGTCACTCCTTTTTGTCTGAAGTCACTCTCTTTTGTCTGAGGTCACTCTCTTCTGTCTGAGGTCACTCCCTTTTGTCTGAGGTCACTCTCTTTTGTCTGAGGTCACTCTCTTTTGTCTGAGGTCACTCTCGTCTAGCTGGGGTCGCTCCAGTCTGTCTAAAGTCATACTCTTCGGTCTGAGGTCACTCTCCTCTGTCTGAGGTCACTCTCTTCTGTCTGAGGTCACTCTCCTCTGTCTGAGGTCACTCTCTTCTGTCTGAGGTCACTCTCGTCTAGCTGGGGTCGCTCCAGTCTGTCTGAGGTCACTCTAGTCTATCTGATGTCACTCTCGTCTGTCTGAGGTCACTCTCGTCTCTGCATGTTAAGTCTTTGTTAGGTCATTACCACTCACTAGGATTCACTCTCATATGGACGCCCTGTATGGCGAGGCTGCGAGACCCCTGGGTTGTTAGACTCTTATCTGTTTCACTAATTTTCGACTGCGTCATTAAAATCGATTTGTTTAGTCGGACTCGTGTCAAGAGGCTTATCTCAACTTAGTGGCTGGCTAATTTGTTGTTTTTTTATTTTCAACTGTCTAATTTTATCTATAAATTCTTATCAAATTTCTTCGGTTTTGGCGCTCAGAATTTTCTTACCCCCTTGTGATTTTACAAAATTCAAGTCTTATCATTCATTCAGTGAGCTTGACACTTCATTCATTCACCA